>JAEQBA010000975.1:85912-325280 GCA_019434445.1 Phalangium opilio | reverse complement strand
CGAAACATAAGCATCCCCGCAGTTGAATGTGGTATCATAGGACAGTAATTGTTCAGTTTCTAAATCCTCTCCACTATTTTCAGTAGAAAATTGCGAGATCAATGTGCTAGGATGGCAGCCACTATTATGATGTGATATGGAACCAATTCATGGTAAACCACAAAATCTCCAAATCTTTGTTTTTACCCATTTCAATTACGCTGAATAATTCACAAGGAAGTAGATCCTTATCTTGGTCTACTTTTCTTTTAATGTTCCTAATTTGCTTGATATTTCTAGGTTTATTAATCGGGTCACGAGTTTTATCAGACTGTCCTTTGATCATGGCGTAGTAAATTGATTTTGGTTCCGCCCTGGTGATTTTTATTTGACCTCTGGCTTTGGTTTTGAAAGTCTTGGTGTTTCGACAAAAATACTTCGTCTTAATTTTTGAATTTCCATGCGGCTTTGGTGGGCACAGTGTTTCTTTCCAAGATAATGTATTAAAACTACAGGATTGTCTGTCGAAGTTGATTTTGTCAACCGATAAATGTGTTTTTGGAAATTTAAAACCTTTCCATTGGCTTTCAATTTGTAATAGATTTTCAAAACGGATGGCTGCTTGAACTTTTTTTGTTGTTTCCATAATATAAAAATCCTGCATACTGGTCACATAAGAAATCAGAGTCCTTGACGTTTTTACATTTATATAAAAAAGCTTCACCACCCTTTGGTTTAACAGGGGGGCTAGTCATAATGGAATCGGCTTTAACACCTGTTTCCGCAGTTTTCAAAATGCGTTCTACCTCACATAGATCCATGGATTCATGACGAACCAGATAAACAATGTTAGAGTGTTCATTTTTTACGTGCTTATGTCCAATTACATTCATTTCAACATCTTCCGTATCCCGGTCTTCAATTCAACATCTTCTGAGTCCTGGTCATCAATTTCAACATCTTCTGAGTCCTGGTCATCAATTTCAGCATCTTCAATATCCTGGTCTCCAATTTCAACATCTTCCATGTCTACATCTGTTTTTATTATTTCAGCTCCTTTGCCGCATACATTTTCATTGCGAATCATATTAAATACGTTTTCCTATTTACAATAGAAACTATATTATGCGAGAATTCAAAGACGAAAAAATAAAAAAAACATGTCTGACAGATTAAAGATTGTATCCTGTGTAGCGTGGTGAGATTATCAAGAGCGCGAACAAGGGTGCATGATCAAGTCCTCTGAGGTTATATAAGCTTCCCGACAGTGAGATTAATATAATGTTTTACGTACCTGAAGTTTCTAACAAACGTCTCATCCAACTTCTCAAGAGGCTTCTCTTTATTTTAAACAAATCTTCTATTAGGTAATTTACTAGTTAACGACTAACAATCATTCCATACAACATTATTATTAGTGTCTATCCAAGACATGTAGAATCGCAGCGTCTGTCTCTAAACCTTTGTATTAGGTTTAAGCATAGCCTCCTAGATCACGCTAGTCGTTACTCACGGACGAAGTCTGCTCGCGCCATAGGCGACCGTTCAAAGAATTATTTTCCTATTTAAAAGAGCGTATCGTGGATTTTCGTTCGAAAAATCAAAGCGATCAGCTTTTAACATAATGTGCTGAGAGAGAAACTAAATTTTTTTCCATACTTGTTGAAATTACATGAAATTTTAAAGAGACTTGCAAATGATTTTTATTATTATTATGAAAAGTTTCATAGTTGAAAAAAAAGGTTAAAAAGGTTATTAGTCATAATACAAATATTTAGCCATTTGTGGGATGAAAGGGCTTTTCTTCTTGAAACCGAAGAAAACACCTTTCATCCCATAGAAATCTTAGTTTAATTATGGCTAATTGACGTTTTCATTTTTAAACAAAAAACAGTGAAACAAAACTTTTGAAACTTTACACAAAAGTAAAATATATTAACTTTGCACGTCTCATTAAAATTTCAACCAGTTTTTTAGAACTAGGGCCAAAGAACGGGGTTTCTCCCATAGACCAGTGTGGTTAAAAGCTTCGATTTTTGGCTTGAAATGCGCGATATATGCGTTTTTGGGCCGGTGCGAGAAGCCTGCGTGCGCGAGTCGCGTAATTCTAGGAGGCTATGGATAGTTTAGAATTCCGTGTCTGACCAACGGCGATATAATACTTATGTCCTGTTCAAATTTCGTACTTTAAGAATAGATTAGCGTCGTCTGCTTCATAAATTACCAGAAATTATGAATGTTTGACTTGCCATTCACATAGCATGGAAATTACGAGAACTATTTGAAGTGGCTTGAAATTTCCTATAATCATGACCGTAAACAGCAGTAAAGCATCAAATTAGATTTACTTACTCAATTTTCCTATACTGCGGAACTGGCTTATTTCTAGCGCTGTAGGAGCGTGGTGCAATAGAAAAAGGGTTTTCCAGGAACCAGGAGGCGAGTTAACTCAAGCTGTCTGCTTGAAAACCCCGGAATCGCTTATGTTTATGTTATCGTGGGTTACTAGTGGACTAGTCGGTTAAATCAAGTCGTGTGTTATCACTTTGATGTCGATAAAGGTTAGAGTGTAATTTTATATGTCCGGATGTAGATGCTCTCATAGGTTTTTACAATTCTGTTACGAATTAACTTTTTATGATGGAAAACTTTACGTTTGGGCATAAATACAGTTTGTTCAGACTTGTTTCAACTTTTCTCGGAAGGAATGAGACTCGTAAACTAAATTCTACTTTTTGTTATTGTTGCAAAATATTCGGAACAATTGTTTGTTTCTACTCTGTCCTTCATAGACGATTCAATATCTAATTAAGTAGACGGCATAGTAATTTTACTCATGGGCCTTGGCTAAGTCCATAGACAAATGGAAGCCGTATGTTATCGAGTTACGTTACCAACGAAGTGAAATTATATTGTTTTTATTTATTTATGTTTCGATTATCCTAGTATTTTTATGGAATTCCTTTAAAGAAATTGAAGCTAGAGAAATACTTTATAACGATTCATCATCGGTCAATAAACACTAAGTCAAAAACTCTTCGCTCTATATTCAACGCCTAGGTTGAAATTGAATACTTTTTGGGATGGATTGCCCTATTGTATATAAGATATTGAAGGAAGCATTACCGCTAAAGAAGGTGGAATCGCTTCTGATAAAAGCTGAACGTGGGGAAAAGAAAAACTTCATTAATAAATTTCCACTTGGTAAACCCAGAGCAGGACAGATTTTTCTTTACCGACTTCAAAGTCCCCAAGATAATAGTCATCTCAAAGATGAATACGTAGGATTTCGAAATGTGGGAAACAACAAGAAAAAGGATAAAATAATTCCTGTTCTTAAACGATATTACAAGATTCGCAATCATGAACAAGATAAGGGCTACCTAAATTTGGCCAAGGAAGTTTCATGTCTGACTAGTCCAATTACACCAAACACCCCGGTTTTTTTGATCCAATACTTGGGTAATGAAAAAGACTATAAAGAACGAGACGAAACAATGTCCAAAGACACTGTTTCGCCATCAAGTAGCGACGTAAATAATTTGGTGACATTGAAAAGTGACATTACAGCCGTTGATAGATTGCTTAGGGCTGAAATTTACAATATCGTTGAAATGGCTAAACTTGGAGACTTTAATGACTACATTATCCATGTACAGGTTGCACCATATGATTTAGTAATACTTTGCCATTCTACATGTATAAGCCTGGCCAATAAGATTCTTGAAGAAAACGCAGTGTGTAGCGATAATACAGTGTTCAGAATGATTGAATATAAGAAAAATATTCCTTTTGGGAAAATAAGCATTTCTATTTTGTCAGTCAAAAATAAGTATTTTGAAACGGATCCAGCAATTGACGTAGCTCTCATGCTACACAGTGACACATCTACTGAACTACACAAGGTTTTTCTGAAAATGATTTCCGCGCGAATGCCTTTAATAAGTGAATATTTCTTGGAAGAGCTTCTTTCTCAAATTGGCAAAAATGAGTTATACCAGTCTTTAGACAAATGGAAGGAACAACCGCTAGATACGGTGGTTGCAGCAATGTACATGTTGCAAATCGATAGTTTGAAAGAGCTTAAAAAATCATATGAAGGGAAAGGGAGATATGAACTTAAACCTGACGCTAAGAAAGTCGTTCAAAGGCACGTGAAAATTATATCAACAACTTCTTGCCATATATCGTTCACCAGTGATGAACTTTTATCCTATGCTGAAAACCCTGTATTAGGTCGCAGTGAAAAACCTCTATCACTTAAGACAAAATTCAATAGCACCCAAGAAATAGCAAGTCAAATTTTGGAAAGTAATTTCATTTCAATAAGCGGAAAAGCAAGGGTTTTCACTATACGAGATCCTGTTTCTTCGTTAGTATATACCGTAAAAAAAAATCCAGGGAAAGAAACATTATCATGTTCTTGTTCAAATGTGAGGAATTGCTCACACAGACTAGCGGTTTGGAATTTCCTTAGTGGTGTACCAAAGAGAAGAAATCTTATAAATTAAATGTACTGAAACGTGGAAGAAAGAAGAGTCCAAAGAAAATAAGTAGTTTATCGGCTAAAAGCACCTCAATGAAATCTGAATTAATTCCTAACAAAAAAGATGATGGTGAGTGAACTGTGTTCATTATGGTGTTTTCGTTGTCGCACATATTTTAAAATGAAGGCACTAATTTTTCAGAAAGCTTTATTTCGGATTCATTTGACTTATTTAAGTCTTTCGAAAAAAATGGTACGTTTTATATTTTTATATTTTTTAGTATCCTAAGTACGTTTTGTATATGAGCACTATAAGAGTAGACTTTAAAAAAATCACGTAATCCTATCGTCTACCTTATCACTCTGGTATACAAGGCAGATACTAGTGATGTGATGGTCACACCATGCTAAGAAGAGAAAGTTAAAGAATGTTTAGGCTTTTAAAATTTCGATATTTCTACACGAAACTTCAGATCTATGATACTTGAGGCATTAATGGTTTCATCGCATTTGTTGAAGTACCTTTCATTCTTTTATGGGAGGCCTAAAAATGCCTAGTCCACTAACTTAGATTTTAACTCTAAAGCTACTACATTTAACTTATTTATTGGTTTCTAAGTGCTGAGTGGTTCAGTATTAAATAAACTTAAAATTTGTGTACAGAAACTCAGTTTATTAATGAAGATTGTCACTAAAGAGAGACGAGCCGGGTTAGAGGTTAAAATAATTATTAACTATGAGTTATCGTCATCGCACTGGTTCTGTCCTGAATGAGTATTGTTCTTGTTTATATATAGGCCGCTTATCACCCGTTACATGCTTTTTTATCATAAGTTTTTTATACCGTATCTACTAGCTACAGTCTTGTATAGGGTTACATAAATTAATCGTGCTTATAAGTTTTACATCTAATATACTAATATAACAGAAACTATGCAAATTGATGAGGAAAATAACGAAAAAGAAACCTTAGAAGCGTCACCTAATTTCGAGGTAACCAATTCAAATAGCGCAGGATATCTCCTGGTGGATTATGTAAATAAAGAGCTAAATAACATAAATGAAGATTCGGATGACTCTATTGGTAAATATACGAAAACATTTTTTGATTTGTCCGACAATATTTTTGTGGAATAACTGGAGTGAAATTTGTATGTTTGAAGAGTATGTGCAACAAAATGAGATAGATATACCTTTGTTTATACTAAATTTACGGCTCAAAGTTTACTTAATACTATGCCTATGAATTTCACTAAAACTATTATTTAAATCTTGATTTACTTATTACAGACCCTAGCAAAGTGTTAAGCTTTACTATGACGGAGATAGAAAATGAAGATATTAAACTAACAAATAAGTAAACTAAATAAAATATGCATGACTGACCAGCACAAATATTTAAAACGAGTATATTTATAGAGAATCTCAAGTTATACAAGGAGTTAAAAGAATTCTAAAATTTTGTGAAGAAACCGATTACATAAATAATATAATGTGTCACTCCCCAAAAAGCAGTATCACACATCCTATGCAAGTCAATAATCTTATTTTTATTATTGCCCATGTTTTGACAGCCTAACTATCTGTCCAAAGTTCACAAAACAATATACCATGTTATATGACTTTAATATCACAAGCGAATTTAGTACCTGCATGCTGTAAATTATTCTTTTTCTTAACGCAAAGCATCGCTTTTCTACAGATACAAAGAACATCCCGAGTTTTTAAGACATGCAAAACTTCTAACTCACCAAAAAATTCGCGAGAGCAAATCACACCTTCCTAAAGGAACAGAGCCTATTGCTGATGACGTATGTCTACATTTTCAAAGAAGGTTAACTACCATAGTTACACAACTTATAATTAATTTTTTTAGGTAACCGAGTACAGCATTCAAGAGTTACGAAAATTATTTATGAAAAAAGAAATAATTAATCGTGGGTATGTAATAGTTCATTCAAACCATTAAAACGCTTAAGTAATAAAACAACACTATAAAATCTTTAGTCATCCGGAATATGTTTTTGGGATGAACCCAACACAATATCGAGTTAATGTGCCTGAAAAAGCTTTAGAGTTGAAGGAATATTTCTCAAAATATGTTAGGTAATTTGATTCATAAGACCATTATACTTAACTGTAAATAAGAAAGAGATCGAGAAAGCCAAAGAAATGTGGTGAGCAAATTCTTATAAAAAAACTAATATTTACTATGTATCTTTCTTTAGCATTCCAACAATACGCCACGAAAAGTACTTCTTTGATGTCATACTTTATGAATTTCTTGTTATTTACTTAATAAAAGAAGAAAATATTACCCATGAAGAAGCTAAACAAAGGGTTTAGTAACAATCATAATTAACACATGAACATCCGACTGTGTGTAGAGAAATACCAAAGAATTCTTAAAATAAAAAAAAAACAGCACTATTTTAATCAGAAACATTTTCACTCCACTTCAGACAGAATTAAGCTTTAGAAATATTGAAGTAAGTTCAGATTCAGTAAAGTAATCACTAAAGTTCAGACCATGCTAAGCTATGTAAATAATAAATTGGGTTCAGCGGTTCAGAGTTCAGTAAAATAGTCACTCGAGTTCAGACCATGCTACGCTATGTAAATAATAAATTGGGTTCAGCGGTTCAGAGTTCAGTAAAATAGTCACTCGAGTTCAGACCATGCTAAGCTATGTAAATATTATATTGGGTTCAGCGGTTCAGAGTTCAGTAAAATAGTCACTCGAGTTCAGACCATGCTAAGCTATGTAAATAATAAATTGGGTTCAGCGGTTCAGAGTTCAGTAAAATAGTCACTCGAGTTCAGACCATGCTAAGCTATAAAAATATTAAATTGGGTTCAGCGGTTCAGAGTTCAGTAAAATAGTCACTCGAGTTCAGACCATGCTAAGCTAGGTAAATATTATATTGGGTTCAGCGGTTCAGAGTTCAGTAAAATAGTCACTCGAGTTCAGACCATGCTAAGCTATGTAAATATTATAATTGGGTTCAGCGGTTCAGAGTTCAGTAAAATAGTCACTCGAGTTCAGACCATGCTAAGCTATGTAAATATAAATGGGTTCAGCGGTTCAGAGTTCAGTAAAATAGTCACTCGAGTTCAGACCATGCTAAGCTAGGTAAATATTATATGGGTTCAGCGGTTCAGAGTTCAGTAAAATAGTCACTCGAGTTCAGACCATGCTAAGCTATGTAAATATTAAATTGGGTTCAGCGGTTCAGAGTTCAGTAAAATAGTCACTCGAGTTCAGACCATGCTAAGCTATGTAAAAATAAATTGGGTTCAGCGGTTCAGAGTTCAGTAAAATAGTCACTCGAGTTCAGACCATGCTAAGCTATGTAAATATTAAATTGGGTTCAGCGGTTCAGAGTTCAGTAAAATAGTCACTCGAGTTCAGACCATGCTAAGCTATGTAAATAATAAATTGGGTTCAGCGGTTCAGAGTTCAGTAAAATAGTCACTCGAGTTCAGACCATGCTAAGCTAGGTAAATATTATATTCGGTTCAGCGGTTCAGAGTTCAGTAAAATAGTCACTCGAGTTCAGACCATGCTAAGCTAGGTAAATATTATATTGGGTTCAGCGGTTCAGAGTTCAGTAAAATAGTCACTCGAGTTCAGACCAATTTAAGCTATGTAAATAATAAATAGGGTTCAGCGGTTCAGAGTTCAGTAAAATAGTCACTCGAGTTCAGACCATGCTAAGCTATAAAAATATTAAATTGGGTTCAGCGGTTCAGAGTTCAGTAAAATAGTCACTCGAGTTCAGACCATGCTAAGCTAGGTAAATATTATATTGGGTTCAGCGGTTCAGAGTTCAGTAAAATAGTCACTCGAGTTCAGACCATGCTAAGCTAGGTAAATATTATATTGGGTTCAGCGGTTCAGAGTTCAGTAAAATAGTCACTCGAGTTCAGACCATGCTAAGCTAGGTAAATATTATATTGGGTTCAGCGGTTCAGAGTTCAGTAAAATAGTCACTCGAGTTCAGACCAATTTAAGCTATGTAAATAATAAATAGGGTTCAGCGGTTCAGAGTTCAGTAAAATAGTCACTCGAGTTCAGACCATGCTACGCTATGTAAATAATAAATTGGGTTCAGCGGTTCAGAGTTCAGTAAAATAGTCACTCGAGTTCAGACCATGCTAAGCTAGGTAAATATTATATTCGGTTCAGCGGTTCAGAGTTCAGTAAAATAGTCACTCGAGTTCAGACCAATTAAGCTATGTAAATAATAAATTGGGTTCAGCGGTTCAGAGTTCAGTAAAATAGTCACTCGAGTTCAGACCATGCTAAGCTATAAAAATATTAAATTGGGTTCAGCGGTTCAGAGTTCAGTAAAATAGTCACTCGAGTTCAGACCATGCTAAGCTATAAAAATATTAAATTGGGTTCAGCGGTTCAGAGTTCAGTAAAATAGTCACTCGAGTTCAGACCATGCTAAGCTAGGTAAATATTATATTGGGTTCAGCGGTTCAGAGTTCAGTAAAATAGTCACTCGAGTTCAGACCATGCTAAGCTAGGTAAATATTATATTCGGTTCAGCGGTTCAGAGTTCAGTAAAATAGTCACTCGAGTTCAGACCATGCTAAGCTATGTAAATATTAAATTGGGTTCAGCGGTTCAGAGTTCAGTAAAATAGTCACTCGAGTTCAGACCATGCTAAGCTATGTAAATAATAAATTGGGTTCAGCGGTTCAGAGTTCAGTAAAATAGTCACTCGAGTTCAGACCATGCTAAGCTAGGTAAATATTATATTCGGTTCAGCGGTTCAGAGTTCAGTAAAATAGTCACTCGAGTTCAGACCATGCTAAGCTAGGTAAATATTATATTGGGTTCAGCGGTTCAGAGTTCAGTAAAATAGTCACTCGAGTTCAGACCATTTAAGCTATGTAAATAATAAATAGGGTTCAGCGGTTCAGAGTTCAGTAAAATAGTCACTCGAGTTCAGACCATGCTAAGCTATAAAAATATTAAATTGGGTTCAGCGGTTCAGAGTTCAGTAAAATAGTCACTCGAGTTCAGACCATGCTAAGCTAGGTAAATATTATATTGGGTTCAGCGGTTCAGAGTTCAGTAAAATAGTCACTCGAGTTCAGACCATGCTAAGCTAGGTAAATATTATATTGGGTTCAGCGGTTCAGAGTTCAGTAAAATAGTCACTCGAGTTCAGACCATGCTAAGCTATGTAAATAATAAATTGGGTTCAGCGGTTCAGAGTTCAGTAAAATAGTCACTCGAGTTCAGACCATGCTAAGCTAGGTAAATATTATATTCGGTTCAGCGGTTCAGAGTTCAGTAAAATAGTCACTCGAGTTCAGACCATGCTAAGCTATGTAAATATTAAATTGGGTTCAGCGGTTCAGAGTTCAGTAAAATAGTCACTCGAGTTCAGACCATGCTAAGCTATGTAAATAATAAATTGGGTTCAGCGGTTCAGAGTTCAGTAAAATAGTCACTCGAGTTCAGACCATGCTAAGCTAGGTAAATATTATATTCGGTTCAGCGGTTCAGAGTTCAGTAAAATAGTCACTCGAGTTCAGACCATGCTAAGCTAGGTAAATATTATATTGGGTTCAGCGGTTCAGAGTTCAGTAAAATAGTCACTCGAGTTCAGACCAATTAAGCTATGTAAATAATAAATAGGGTTCAGCGGTTCAGAGTTCAGTAAAATAGTCACTCGAGTTCAGACCATGCTAAGCTATAAAAATATTAAATTGGGTTCAGCGGTTCAGAGTTCAGTAAAATAGTCACTCGAGTTCAGACCATGCTAAGCTAGGTAAATATTATATTGGGTTCAGCGGTTCAGAGTTCAGTAAAATAGTCACTCGAGTTCAGACCATGCTAAGCTAGGTAAATATTATATTGGGTTCAGCGGTTCAGAGTTCAGTAAAATAGTCACTCGAGTTCAGACCATGCTAAGCTATGTAAATAATAAATGGGTTCAGCGGTTCAGAGTTCAGTAAAATAGTCACTCGAGTTCAGACCATGCTAAGCTAGGTAAATATTATATTCGGTTCAGCGGTTCAGAGTTCAGTAAAATAGTCACTCGAGTTCAGACCATGCTAAGCTATGTAAATATTAAATTGGGTTCAGCGGTTCAGAGTTCAGTAAAATAGTCACTCGAGTTCAGACCATGCTAAGCTATGTAAATAATAAATTGGGTTCAGCGGTTCAGAGTTCAGTAAAATAGTCACTCGAGTTCAGACCATGCTAAGCTAGGTAAATATTATATTCGGTTCAGCGGTTCAGAGTTCAGTAAAATAGTCACTCGAGTTCAGACCATGCTAAGCTAGGTAAATATTATATTGGGTTCAGCGGTTCAGAGTTCAGTAAAATAGTCACTCGAGTTCAGACCAATTTAAGCTATGTAAATAATAAATAGGGTTCAGCGGTTCAGAGTTCAGTAAAATAGTCACTCGAGTTCAGACCATGCTAAGCTATAAAAATATTAAATTGGGTTCAGCGGTTCAGAGTTCAGTAAAATAGTCACTCGAGTTCAGACCATGCTAAGCTAGGTAAATATTATATTGGGTTCAGCGGTTCAGAGTTCAGTAAAATAGTCACTCGAGTTCAGACCATGCTAAGCTATGTAAATAATAAATTGGGTTCAGCGGTTCAGAGTTCAGTAAAATAGTCACTCGAGTTCAGACCATGCTAAGCTATGTAAATATTAAATTGGGTTCAGTGGTTCAGAGTTCAGTAAAATAGTCACCTGAATTCAGTCCATCGAGATTCAAGCTTTTGTTTATTACTCCTATTTGAATTCTCTATGAGAGTGGATGGTAGTTTTTCACCCATGTAGAGATTTTAGTACCAAGTTCAGTAATTCAGCGGTTCAGAGGGTTCAGTATTTTAGTCACACCCGCTGGCAAGGCTCCCACTAACGAGTATCCAATCACGAGACCGCACAAACCCACGTGAGAAAATAAATGCGCCACGAATATACGACCGTAGTATTTGCATTGCGCCAAACGGTTTGGTGTTGCTGGTACGGGTTCAGATACCGATTCTTCAGACATACTTGGTAAATTATATTAAGGGTTTTAACTTAAGGAGTTATTCACGAGTTCATCTGGAATAATTTGTGTTTAGTTTTAAAATGGTTTGTGGATTTGTGAGGTAAAATTTTAACGGTTTTCCAATAGATTATGTGCTAACATTTAAATGATTTTCCAATGGATTATGTCCTGAAATCTCAGCGATTTTTCAATGGATTATGTGCAGAAATTTCAGCGATTTTTCAATGGATTATGTGCTGAAATTTTAGCGACTTTTCAATGGATTATGTGATAAAATTTCAAAGACTTTCCAATGGATTATGTGCTAAAATTTCAAAGACTTTCTAATGGATTATGTGCTAAAATTTCAAAGACTTTCTAATGGATTATGTGCTAAAATTTCAAAGACTTTCTAATGGATTATGTGCTAAAATTTCAAAGACTTTCCAATGGATTATGTGCTAAAATTTCAAAGACTTTCCAATGGATTATGTGCTAAAATTTCAAAGACTTTCCAATGGATTATGTGCTAAAATTTCAAAGACTTTCCAATGGATTATGTGCTAAAATTTCAAAGACTTTCCAATGGATTATGTGCTAAAATTTCAAAGACTTTCCAATGGATTATGTGCTAAAATTTCAAAGACTTTCTAATGGATTATGTGCTAAAATTTCAAAGACTTTCTAATGGATTATGTGCTAAAATTTCAAAGACTTTCCAATGGATTATGTGCTAAAATTTCAAAGACTTTCCAATGGATTATGTGCTAAAATTTCAACGACTTTCCAATGAATCTATGAGCTAAAATCCGAATTCCCCAAAATAGAGTAATGGCAGTACTACGTATGCAAACGTCATACCCTTCTATCTCTTAGCTCAGTGTCATCCGCCTACTGGGAGCGCACAGTATCCCCTCTTACAAGAACGCTCCCAGATGGAGGGATACACAGTCTACGCCCCTCTCTACCGCCACTAGTCTATTACACTAACTCCCTTGCAAAATTTTAGCTACAATATCATATGACCTTTCTTGGAAATTAAGCGATAAACTTAATTAACATTCACTAATTTTAAATCTTTATCTATTCTCAAAATTCCAATGACTTCCCAAAGGGACACCCAAGATAACTATCCAACAAATTCCAAGCAAAATAATCAAGAATACGGCAAAGAAACTAAAGAAAACTTACAGCGCAAATAACCCACTGGTTGAACCACGCAAAACCGATAAAACCTAATCACTCACTGAAACCGGACACTCTCTTTTTAAAACTATGTCATAAAACGATAACCGTTAAATTCACCACAGACCGACATTTCCCGCTAAAACTACCCACGCACAAATAACGCGGGAAGAAAACCCGCCAAATTGAGACAGAAGACAGAAATCAGTATAGTCCTAATCCCGCTCGCGGCGAAACGAACTTTGAAGTAACTTTTACTTTCTTTTATAATTTTTCTTAAAGTGCACTAAACGCCAACTGATATTTTTTCCGAAGAACCTAGAAGATTTCGCGCCCTTTTGAAGTTTTGCGCCAATTTTTTCCCAGACAACGGATAAAGACGAGATTCTCTGAAATAGCGCGAGCGCTCGTGCAACTCGCTGTTCCGAATTTCTGATAAAAAACGCACCAAAATGAATACAGAGAAAAGAGACTGGAGAAGAGCGCAGCCTAAAGTGCCGATACGCGCGCGATCGAGGACTTCGAGAGAATAAACCCAGTCATCCACGTGGCTTTTTGGCGCCACATAAGAGCGCGGGAAAAAGTTCACTTAACAGAGAAACGCGCGCGCTAAAAAACAAAACAAAACAAAAAAAAACATAACGCGCCTTAATTTTTTTAAAATGGATAAAAAATAATTGGGTCGGATTAAAATTAGTCTTTGAAAATCAACTTAATTTTTTAAATGGACTTTAAAGTATTAAATTAATTTTTTCGTGATCAAATAGACAGTTTCATTTATTACTTGCAGAGAAAAAACACAGGGGGCAGAAGGCCAGACGGAGAACCCTAGTAATCAACACACGCTTAACGGAATAACGGGAGCCTCAGCCTAGCCGACTCGCGTTGCCTCTAGCGGTGCATGCTTCATGGCACGAGGGAAATAACAGAAGAAGGTAATCTCTCCGCCCCTGTGTTGTTTGCTTCTCTTCTCTTAACTGGAACTAATGGAATTGTCTATGAGATCCATGCATTGCATTTGTTATTTTCCAAGTTGTCCGTCCAATCACTAGCCTACGTCAGAAATCCCTAGACGCTTAATTTCCGAAAAAGGAAAGCTTTTATCCTAAAAAGGCGCAACACGTCACGTGCAGTGTACCCTGGAGAGGTTTTTTGGGTATCCCCAAAATATCTCTAATTAACTCCGCGTGCCCCTTTTAACTAACAACTTTATACAAAAGAGGAAAGTTTCCTGTACTCCAGTCTGTAGTATGTCCATTGGTTTAAAGACAATAGGGACCAAGGCTTAGCTTGAAATTAACCTATCTATTGCGCTATTTCATTTATCCCTACCTTTAACCGTATTACTTTTAATCCAGGAGACAATTTGTTTAATGATTGAAAAGGTTCCAGCCTCACATTTTAAATTTATTAGAAACATTCTGTACCTGAGAAACTTTAATTAACAAAGTACTGTTAGAGTTAGGCTTAACGTTTGCTTGTGGTCTATTTTATGCCACAGTAGCCTGGTGGAAGTTACACGCCAGTTACGAACTGTTCAGAACTGATTTCGGCTCGCAAATTATTTGCAAGACATTTTTTGGTTATGAAAGAAATTGGCGCAAAGTTTTGGGCGCGAAGAAGTTTTGGTGGGAAAACTTTCCTCTTACGAGCGATTCGCGCAGTGGCGTCGCCAGGGGTTTTTTGGAGGCGCTTGAGCCCCCTGAAAATTCTCTGAAGCCCCTCCTAAAATTTCTTAAAAGCGCCTCCTTATATTTACCTAAAGCCTCTCCTAATTATTCAGTTGGGGTGAATTGAAGTTTTTACTAAATGAAAGTGAAATACACATAGAAACACTATTTCATATTTATATCATCTAGAGCGCATGTATACAGTCGTAACAGTTTATTTTCATGATTTGTCAGATTTTATTTTGTCAATAGCATAGCTAACCTACACCGTCAAAAGCAATGAGGGCAACATTATCTTCCCCCTTTCGTCTCAATCGCCTGCCTTCCGAAGCAAGGTCTAAAAAATAACTTCTCCCCGTCCTCTAGGCTCTACCCACTAAAGTACCTAGGATCTCCGAATCGAATAATTGAAATTTTGCCATTAACGCCCCCCCCCCTTCAATTAAGCACGCCCACTAGTCACACTCAAGTTTAGTCTAGTCCTGATATAGTCAATGTCAAGTTATATTCAAACATTTTAACAGTAATAAAATTAATTTGTGTGATGCGAAAGCTTTTGTGATAAAACACGCGTTCAGTCCTTAATTTCTTTTCCTTATTTAATTACTCTAATATTCGCCTTATAGACAAGAGGGTGTCATAGTGGGGTGTGGGATAGGATAGTGGGGTGGCGTAGCGGTTAGCGCTTTCGCCTCGCAGCAAGAGGATCCCGGGTTCGATCCCGGACTGTGGCACCGGGTGAAAATCTGGGAACAAATCCTTCTGCGTAGAGTTTGCAAGTTCTCTCCCCACTTGTTAAAAGGAGTTTTCCTCCGCGGTCTAACCCGGTTTCTCCTTTCCATCAAAACTTGCTGAGGTTAACGGTAATAGTTAGTATAGGGCGCTGTAGGTTAGCTGTGGCATAGGGGCTAGCCACCACCCCTCTATGCATTGTAAAGGGACCCACCTGTAAATAAGTCGCGATTTGACTTAGTGTGGACATCCCTTCCTAGACCAAGCTTAAATTATTATTATTATTATGATAAAAGTGATGTGTTTTGAAAAATTGGAAACACAATACTTAAGGGAGGGCTTAAGCCCTCCCAAATTAGAGACCCTGGCGACGCCACTGGATTCGCGTGCAAATTCCCGCACAGAAGAAAATTGCGCCTTAAAATACTTTGAGCGGGAAAAAAGCGCGCGCGATATTGGCCTAATGCCTTAATTGATGCATTGGCATGGGAACACGTGCTGCAAGAAAAAGCGTGAAAATAAATGTCAGAAACGATTGAAATTGATATAAATTTATTAATGAAACATTTTGCGTAATTAATTTTCGTTTGTTAATATTGATTACAAGTTAAGCAAAAAAATAGTACAAAAGTAAATATGAACTAGATATAAAGACGCGTACAGTTTCGATTGCGTATTAATTGTTTAAAGAAAACCCTAAAAGAAAATTTCCACACAACAGTTTCACGTAAACCATATTTGAAAGCAAGAATTTAATTATCAAAGTAGAATTTAATTTCAATTAACCTTGACTATATTAAGATTAATTATTTTTTATATAATAAAATTAATATCAAGAAATTTAAATTTATATTTGTGATAGTACCATTAGTTAACAAGGTTAATTTAAAGGGATAGTATAGCGTTATGAAGAAATCATTAAATTTTTGTATTGAAATATTTAAAGCCCATATTATAATAAAAATAAAGCATTGTATATAATAAAAAAAGATAGTACCAATTAAAAACCAAAATTAACTTTCGTATTCCATTTTTTAATTTCAGAATTTAATATCAAAAAGAATAGTACATAAATCAACAAAATTAAGTCGATATTCGTGTTTTAAACATTCAAAATATCTAGAAACAATTGAGAATATTCGTCGGAAAATTTGTTTAAAAAAACCCAATAAAATAAAAGTATTTCTTTAAAGTGAAATATTTTTTTCAAAAAAGTACGATCTTAACTTAACCTAATCTAAACCTAACTCAAGACGCACGCGCTTTCATTCTTTAATTATTAATGAAGACTTGGGATGTCTAAACGGCTTAGTTCAAAAGGTTTTGTTAATTTCTTTTTACTAACCAAACTTTTTCAGTCAAACAAATTGCATTGCTTCTGACTAATTTAATTTGAAGGTGCTGAACACGAACATCGACTTAATTATTTATTTAATTAATTGCCCGGTAAACTGCACTTATACTCTTTCGCATAAGACCGAACCGCCATTTTAATTACGGGTTAATATTCTAAAATTGAATTATAATAAAGAAATCGTTTTCATGAAAATCAAAAATACACGAGTGGCTAAAAGTGCGCCTCTTCTAAGTCTTCTTAGTTTAAAAAGAATCAAGAAGAACAATTTTGTGGAAAAGGTGTCAATAAACAAAGCTAATTAGCAATAATTTGAAATAAGTAGCAATATTTAGGGGTAAAAACATGTCCAATTTAGTAATATTTTGGAAAAGGTAAAAATTTATTCAGTTGATAATATCAAAAACAGGCGCGCATTTAGCCGCTCATAAAAAAACACGATTCAGTGAAAACTTTAACGGAAATTTCAGGTAACGTAACAGATTATACCTTAAAAGAACGGCTTCTTTAAGAATATAAAAGGAATTCAATATTAAAAATTAGAATAAATGATCTCTTATTACAATATGATAATTAGTACATTTAATTAGTCTTAAAACTATCAAGGACTACTCTTTCGCCATTCCCCCGCCATTGCTGAAGTGGCGTCTGTTACATCGAAACTGTTACCCCTTACCTCTCTCAGCCTGTTAGAATTCAACCAAATCCTATACGGGTAAGGGGTTCTGGCTAGCAGACGCCATGCACTAAACCAATGGCGGGTGGCGCAGTAGTCCTTGATAGTTTTTAATCATGACTAATTAAATGTACTAATTATCATATTGTAATAAGAGATCATGTATTACCTCTCCGTGTGACGTAGTCCAGGAGAGGTTCTGTAACGGCCGTGTCTGTGTGTGTGTCTGTCTGTGTGTCTGTCTGTGTGTGTGTCTGTGTGTCTGTCTGTCTGTCTGTCTGTCTGTCCGTTGTTACACCCACGTGACCGCGTTCGCAGTTTGCGTATCGGAGCAAACGTGTTCGCCATTTCCGAACTGCTTTCACAGTCACGGAAATGGCTCCTCTACTTGAGTTCTCACACCACCATCTTCTGGTCTTTGTCCATCCCACACGGACACCAGTCTGTTCTTACTGGCTTCTAATCACCACCATTTTCTGTTCTTTGTCAATCCCACATTGACACCAGTCTGCACTTACACTGGCTTCTAACACCACCATCCACTGGTCTTCCGTCTATTCCACATAGACACCAATCTGTATCATTGGCTTCTACTCCATTATCATCGTTTGGTTTTAGGATATACGCGGCGATCAGCTAGGGTTACGAGAAACGTCTAGCCTCCCTAAGGTGGGATCGCCACCAAAGGTTTTCGCAATAGCGCTTTTTCCTTACTATTATAATGGAAACGAATCGTATATATACCCCAAATTTGAAAAAAGCGGGCAAGAGGGGTACCCTTCACTTTAAACGTCAATATTAGCAAAGTTTGAGAAGATAATAGGTATAACTTTATTTTAAACGATTTAACTATTATTAATGTTAATTATTGAAGATTAAAATAATTAAAAATAATTATATTTATTTAAATATTAAAGTTAAACCTCTCGTGCAAAGAGAGAGATTATCATTGCCTCCTATATCTACCAAGGCCCGTGCATGCGATATATTTCCTTCATTGCCTCCTATATCTATCAAGGCCCGTGCATTGTGATATATTTCATTCATTGCCTCCTATATCTATCAAGGCCCGTGCATTGTGATATATTTCATTCATTGCCTCCTATATCTATCAAGGCCCGTGCATTGCGATATATTTTTCAAAACAACAACAAAAATGGGAAACCCCAACTCAGAAACATAATAACGTTTTCATTGGATACTTAAGTTTATATAATCTTCTTGACACGGAGAGGTAATATTTTGGTTTTCCCAACTTGTTTTAATTTTTGATATTTAATTCCTTTTATATTTAGAAAAAACAGCCGTTCTTTTAATTAAGGTATATATAATCTGTTATGTTACCTGAACGTTTTCTTTATCAACGTCTCGCTAAAATCTTGAAGGAACATTGCAATAGTGAAACCCGATCTCTCAACGAAGTTAATGGCTTCGAATCTCGGTTCCGTGAAAACCGGGCTTAAGAGTATACTAAAGGGAAGGCTTTCACGGCGGTGGTGTCTCGTATAATTTAATACCAAGTTGGGGTGAGACGGATTATAGACAGCAAGGGGACAGACTATAGCCCTCTTTCAGATCCCATTCAGACATAGGAACTTAATGATCGATGATCAGTTTATGATCTCGTGCAGTTTTCTCTACTTGACAGACGACAATTACAATCATTTTATCCGATAGGTATAACATCTAATTTTTAGTACCCGACAAGCATTTTTCCGCTAAGTTTTATTACCCGGATACCCGATAACAGAATTCGGGTACCCGCCCCGATACCCGATAAGCAAATTTATGAGTACCCGAATTCAGTTTGAAGACCAAAAATCACTATACCCGCACTGCCCCATTTATATTTTTATTTGAAATTTTGAAAATAGCTAAAGTTATTTTGAAGTATTCATTACAGTCATATTGCTGCTCCTGGATAGGGCCGGTAGGGGTCTACGAACACCTAGTGCCTAGGGGCCCCGAGGGTGTTTATCCGGCACTGCTTCCATTTTTAGAATCGTAAATATCAAGTCTAGACGAAAAGGTTTGTGGGCCCCTTGAATATTTAAAAAAATTACGGGCCCTCCTTAAGACACACTACACGCGTCTCGGGCCCTGGAAAATATCCCCCTCTCCCGACGGCCCTGATCAATATACCTACTAAGCAGTTCCACTACATCTTCATGTTTACATCGATGAGCTATGTCTAATGGTGTTTCTCCGTCTTTATTTTTAAACTGGGGATTAGCGCCGCGTTCTAGTAACAATTTCACGACATCAACGTGGCCCCATACAGCGGCACGGTGCATTGGCGTTTCACCCAATTTATTCTTTAAATCGCAAGTAGCGCAGCGTTCTATTAACAATTTCACGACATCAACGGAGCCCCGTAAAGCGGCATGGTGCATTGGCGTTTCACCGACGTCATTCTTTAAATCGGGATTAGCACCGCAATCTAGTAACAATTTCACGACATCAACGCGGCCCCCTAAAGCGGCAAAGTGCATGGCCGTTTTACCCCATTTATTCATTAAATCGTAATTAGCGCCGCGTTCTATTAACAATTTCATGACATCAACGTGGCCCCCATCAGCGGCACGGTGCATTGGCGTTTCACCAATGACATTCTTTAAATCGCAAGTAGCGCCGCGTTCTATTAACAATTTCACGACATCAAGGTGGCCCCTTCCAGCGGCACGGTGCATTGGCGTTTCACCTCTGTCATTCTTTAAATCGTAATTAGCGCCGCGTTCTATTAACAATTTCACGACATCAACGCGGCCCCCAAAAGCGGCGTCGTGCATTGGCGTTTCACCCCTGTCTCTCTTTAAATCGTAATTAGCCCCGCCTTCTATTAATAAATTCACGACATCAACGCGGCCCCTATAAGCGGCGTCGTGCATTGGCGTTTCACCCCTGTCTCTCTTTAAATCGTAATTAGCCCCGCCTTCTATTAATAAATTCACGACATCAACGCGGCCCCTATTAGCGGCGTCGTGCATTTGCCTTTCACCCCTGTCTCTCTTTAAATCGTAATTAGCCCCGCCTTCTATTAACAATTTCAAGACATCAACGTGGCCCCCATCAGCGGCACTGTGCATTGGCGTTTCACCTCTGTCATTCTTAAAATCGTAATTAGCGCCGCGTTCTTGTAACAATTTCACGACATCAAAGTAACCCATTTTAGCGGCACTTTGCATTGGAGTTTCACCGTCTTCATTCTTTAAATCGGGATTAGTCCCATGTTCCATTAAAAATTTCACGACATGAACGTGGCCCATTTTAGCGGCACTGTGCATTAGCGTTTCACCTCTGTAATTCTTTAAATCGGGATTAGCCCCGTGTTTTATTAACAATTTCACGACATCAACGTGACCCCAAGAAGCGGCACTGTGCATTGGCGTTTCACCCTTGTCATTCTTTAAATCGCAATTAGCGCCGCGTTCCAGAAATAACTTCACGACATCAACGTGGCCCCCAAAAGCGGCCCAGTGCATTGGCGTTTCATCACTGTCATTCTTTAAATCGTAATTAGCGCCACGTTCCAGTAACAATTTCACGACATCAACGTAGCCCCCAAAAGCGGCCCAGTGCATTGACGTTCCATCGTAATTAGCGCCCTGTTCTATTAACAATTTCACGACGTCAATTTGACCCTGGTATGACACAATGTGTAACGGGGTATCTTTTCTAAAAGTCTCTCCACAGTTCACGTCAGCACCGGCATTTATTAAAAGTTTTATAATTTTAACGTGGTTGCTTGAAGAGGCAGGGTGTTTTCGAGTCATGTCTAGTTTAAAAAGAGCATGCATAACTAATCACGCACCGAAGTATAGCCTAGGTCAGGAGTTCATAATAACCCCCTTGTCATTTAAATGAACCGCGGAATTCTCTCTCACACACATGAGATGATGACGTTGCAGTTGTTCAACGTCACAATTATGCGTAATCGATGCTTTTCAAAATGGCGACGATATTATGATAACGTTATGGCAGAGGCTTAAAAAATAAAACCGAACTATTTACAAAGATATTATGCTTCAATTTATCAACTAAATCAAAACGCCTTCCTCTTAAAATTCTGTCATAATCCTTTTCTTTTACCGAAATAATGTATATTTTTAGTATTTACATAAGAAGAGAGATAATTTCCTTATGGTATTTATGAATCCGATGCTCCTCTCACAGCTAATTTTTCTGATGGGCATCCGATGAGCATCATGACGTCACGCCCAAAGTCGCGAAAAACCGTTCAGTAAGACATCGATGTCATCTTTTAGTCATCAGGTTTTTATTGCCGGTTACTGAAAGCAGCCTTAGATACCATTCTTTCGGCGGTAGAAGGCCTGCCAGCTTTACCCGAGCCCCATGTTAAAAAAACGACTAGTAAAAGCGCCCCTAGTTCCGACTTTCGCCGTTAGGTGCGCTACCAACCCAGTTTTCCTCGTAATGCTTTTTTCATGGATAAAGAATGCGCGTGAGGAAGTTTAATTTCACTCTACAGGATAGGCAGTTCCCTCTCTCGGACTTCAGCTTATTCTATATGTACTCCTTTACAATATCGGCTGTCAGCAGGTGCAAAGCTAGGTGTCTATGTAACGTAGCTTTGTACGTGCTGTCAAGAGACCAAAAACTTCAGGATCTTCAGGATTTAAATATGCGCGGTTTTTTTTCACTCGAGTGCACGGACCTCTAGGCCTTAGTTTCAAATACGTGTGAAATTGCCTACAGCCTACTACCGTCTCTTGTCAGTAAGCACAAAGCTAGGTTACATAGACACCTAGGTTTGCGCGTGCTGACAACCGATGCTGTAACAGAGTATATACAGAATAAGCTGTCGTCCGAGATAGGCAGTTGCCTATCCTATAGCGTGAAAACAAATTTCCTCACTCGCTTTGATTCTTTATCCAGGCTTTTTCTATGGGAAAAAAATTCGGAAGTGGAGCATTTTTAATACATTTACCGATTTTTTTCATGGCCAAATTTTAAATGAGAAGTCAAGTAAGTTCTAATTTATATTTTGAGACCTATTTCATAATTTTCCGTCCGTTATTTGACGAATAATCAACATTCAAAGTTGGAGTTCTTTTTAAGGCGTATAAATTGAATTTCTCGGAAATAACGGCTCCATGCACTTAATTTTAATGGTTAAAACCATGGATGTACTAATAACGCTAGTTTTTTTACCTCTCCGTGTGACGTAGTCCAGGAGAGGTTCTGTAACAGCCGTGTCTGTGTGTGTGTCTGTCTGTGTGTCTGTCTGTCCGTTGTTACACCCACGTGACCGCGTTCGCAGTTTCCAAATCGGAGCAAATGTGTTCGCCATTTCCGAACTGCTTATCCATCCCACATGGACACCAGTCTGTACAAACTGGCTTCTAATCACCACCATCCACTGGTCTTCCGTCTATTCCACACCAATCTGTCTCATTGGCTTCTAACTCCATCGTCATCGTTTGGCGCGGCGATCAGCTAGGGTTACGAGAAACGTCTAGCCTCCCTAAGGTTTTCGCAATTGCGCTTTTTCCTTACTATTATAAGGGAAACGATTTCCATATATATACCAAAATTTTAAAAGAATCGGGTAAGAGGGGTACGCTTCAATTTAAACGTCAACATTAGCAAAGTTTGAGAAGATAATAGGTATAACTTTATTTTAAACGATTTAACTATTATTAATGTTAATTATTGAAGATTAAAATAATTAAAAATAATTATATTTATTTAAATATTAAAGATAAACCTCTCGTGCAAGGAGAGAGATTATCATTGCCTCCTATATCTACCAAGGCCCGTGCATGCGATATATTTCCATCATTGCCTCCTATATCTATCACGGCCCGTGCATTGTGATATATTTCATTCATTGCCTCTTATATCTATCAAGGCCCGTGCATTGTGATATATTTCATTCATTGCCTCCTATATCTATCAAGGCCCGTGCATTGCGATATATTTTTCAAAACAACAACAAAAATGGGAAGCTCCTCTCAGAAACATAATAATTTCTTTTCTCTGTATATGAAATGAAAATATGGATAATATTGCGCTCCTTCTTTAATGGTATGAATCCTTGCCTGTCTCTTAATATTTTACGTAGGAGTAATGCGTTTTTAGCGAAGTCTAGAGAGGATAAACATAAGCGAGATTGTTTCGGAAAAAAAATACTGCTTCCACTAATGGGTTTATACTCCTTGTTACTGTTGTATAGAGTAATTATGATAAAAGCTTAAAAAATTACGAGAGGACAGACCTTTTTATCCTCTTGTTTTATTCTTAATAAGAATATAAAACATTTATTTTGTATCAAAAAATATTTTTGGTGCTAAAATTGCTTACTCGTGTCGCATCTAAATTAGGGATATCAACTTGCCATTGCACAAACCCAGGTTTCGGTTAACTGGTTTTTAAAAAGGCCGGTTTAAGCGATCCAAAAAAAACTGACAAAAACAGAAGCACTTAGCAGTGTGAGGAGTAACGAAAGACTGAAGCTTTATTACCCTTCAGAAATCATACAAATAAACTGATGTCGCTGACTCACTGCGTCACTACAAAGTGCTGGCCATAAAATTCAAGTGACTGAAACGTGAATAGTGATGCTAGAGAACAACGGAAAACGGGCCTTTTTTTAATTTTATAAAACTAAAAAAAAAAGCCGTTTCGATTTTAACCAAAGAATTAAAAAAACCGAAAAAGGCGGTGCTCCGGATTTGAAAAACGGTTTTCGGTTAAATCGGGCTGTTTTTGATATCCCTAATATAAATATTGGTGTCTTTAAATATAAGGCCATTAAATTCAGTATAAACAATCAGTAGATAATAGTCTTATAACCAACTATATAAGAGAGAATTTCTGTATTATTAATTTTGGCAAGAAATAAATTACCGATGAAAAAACTATGCATTTTAATGAATGCAGAAATAAATAAAAACATTTTAACTTACCTATACCAGAACTTGTTTCAACATCGGCACCATTCTCCATAAGACTATATCCGCATGCTGCATACAATGGACTAAATCCGTCACACTCTAGAGGATTGATGTCACTTCCGGCTTCTAATAGCTTTTTGACGATTTCGGTATAACCAAACCGGCAAGCCAAGTACAAAGGCGAAAATAATCCAGCGGAGCCATCAGAAACCCACCGTTCAACTTTTTCGAATTGTCTTTCCTGATATTGAACTAAAAGCTTTAACAGACTTTGGTTATCTTTGGATAAAATGTCGATCAAGTTGCTCAGTGTATCAAGTTGACCTTCGCGGATTAGTACGTGCAGAACGGTTTCTTTCGAGGCATTGTGGCACGCTGGTGGATTCTTGGGATAATTCTCATCTAAAAATTTGACGTAAGTTTGTAATATCTTCTCAGTTTCCTTGAAATTTTTGCCATTTCGAATGAGACCATCGAGGAAGGTTCGAATCACTGTAAATCCCGCATTTAACATCATTTCTCGAGTCAAAATTGACAATTTATTCCAGGTGCCTGCGTTTGTCTTCGTATCTTTAGCTAGGTTCAAAAGGTAATCCACTATGAAATATTCAGCAAAGGTTCGATGTATAAACGTCAGATTTCCAATATAAACTCCCGCCTTTAAAAGTGAATCCTCAAGTATGCCTTCTTCGTCCTCAAGTTCGGGATAATACAATTCTTCATATAAGTTTTCAGGCAGTAAAAGTTGAAGAGCGTATTGTCTGTGTTTCTGAAGTATTAGTGTTTTCATACTTTTTAGCGCATTGTTCGTAGCTATGTTACCGTCTGTCGAGGAAACCTTTTCGGTATCGTAAATTCCCATTTTACCTTCAATGAAATTTTCGTATAAACCCACTAACGATACGTTGTCAATCATTGCGAATTGTCCTTTTGAAATGTTACGGAGCATATAAGACTCTAATAATCTGCATTGTAATGGGACTCCCATGAACTGTCTTTCGTTATCTTTTATAGAGTTGGATAAATTGTCAATTGATGTTGAGACGTATTTCTTCAAATCTTCAAGCGTTGCCGGGAATTTTATATTCAGGATATTAAAATGTTTTTGCAAATATTTAACAATGAACTCCACTTGATCTTCTTTCGAAAATGGTACCATAGTATGGGCCCAACAGCTGAAACAATTTTCCAACTGTTCCTTGGTATATGGCCGAGTTGATATTATAATTTTCTCGACACGAGTTTTCATCAACGCTTCTAGAATTTTTATGACCTGCCTATCATAAGTCGGACTAATTTCGTCAAATCCGTCGAAAAGTAACACCAGTCTCCCGTAATTGGTTAACGAATTTTCAAACAGCTTTTCTTCAAATGGATTTTTCAATTTCGTGTTTTCGCTGCCAGGTAAGACATAATTCAGCATAAGATCCGATAACTGTTTCGGATTTGCGATAGAAATTTCCTTTTCTTCTAGCGTTTTTAAAGTCTTGGTGCACTCGTTTAAGTTGACTCTAATTACCCAATAATCCGGATACATATCTTTGATTTTTTGTCCCAATACAGAAAGCACGGTTGATTTTCCCATCCCAGGAGTGTCGGAAATAATCAATGATTTGCCGGATTTTTTAATCAAGGTTTCTTCGGAATAGGAAGAGCTCTGATCTTCGATCAAGTACTTTCGTAAATAACCCAGTGTACCACGTGACTTGTACAAAATTAACTTGGAATTTGAAGCATGCTTTAACCAATGAATGTTCTTCTTTGGATATTGTTCGCATAAACGTTGAATATCCTCATCTTTCGTTATTTGAACACAGTTTTTTTTATTTGCGAAACGCGGATCGTTTATAGCTATTAATTCGGAATAGTCTATGTTGTTTAAACATTGTTCATCAAGAACGTCTTTTAGTTGGAACTCTCGTGGAATATAATAATCCTCGACGTCACCCAAACTCTGGAGTTCCTTTCCGACAGTTATAACTTTATTTTTAATCAAATTAACTAGAATTTCCCCTTTCAGAACTTCTTCAAATTGAATAAAATCCTCTCCAAAAAAGAGTTCTTTTAAACTTGAGTTTTCATTTCCTTGAAATTTGATTAGTGTTCTCTTCATTAGATCTTCCTGAGCTTCAATGGTCAACTCGCCCCACGTGATTCCATCATGTTTTATCACGTGCTCAATCTTTAAATCTTGGTTATTCCCATCCGTTATTAAAACTAATTTGATATTTGTTTTAGTAGATTTAATTTCGTCTCGCAAATCTTGTAGAAATTTCCAACGTTCGGTATTCGAGCCGAGTTCGCCAGCGCATTCGATTAATATTATTGTTTCTCCCATATTTTTGTGTTTTAAAAATTCCTTCAAAGTGAAGAAAGTTTCCGTTGTTAATAAACTTTGCAATTCAAAGGCCAAAATTAAATCATTTCCCTGTGAACTTGGAATTGTCGTCAGAGCCTTTGCCATAGCGACATCGGTTCCGTACTGAGCCTGAATTTCACAAACTTTGACTGGTTTATTTTCGAAAAAGTTTATCAAAGCATGCCAAGGATCTTTGGAGTCTCCGATCTTTAATTTGATTAAATCGTTGATTTGTTTTCGGTATGTTTGGGATATGTCGTTGTAAATCGTTTTCCTGACTTCAAAATGGGTTAAGGCAATTTCAGCTCGCTCACATAAATCAGGAAAAAGTCTAAGCAAGCATTTAACGTATGGCACAAGTTGACGGATATCCGAATCTGAGTCGCAGGTAACGATATCACTTTGAAGACATAATTGTTGCAATTTTCGTTTTATCACGTCTTGTAATCGATAAAAAACTTGATTGTAGTCAAAAATTTTCAATTGCTGGGAAAGTTGCAAAAACTTTAATTCCGAATCGGTGAAAACGCTGACGTGGCATTGATTTTTCCCAATGAGTTTAGCTTGATACCGAACTTTCAAATCTTTTTGCGCTTTTGAATTAGGTCCATCGGTGTATGTTACATATGCCGTCGTATCTTGCGGTTCAATTTTATTCACTGCTTCGGCAAATTGCCAAAAATTGGCAAATTCTTTACCGAAAGATTTGTTTTGCCTTGTCCCCAATATTTGTCTTCCAATAACTTTCATACCAGTCCACAGAGTGGGTTCGATTTCGGGCCAGTCGACTACTTCTATTTCATCCGATGATGGATTTTTCAATTTTGCCAAAAGACCTTCGAGGGCGTGAGACTGTTTTGTGTATTCAATAACATCTTCTGCAATATTAATTTCTGGAAAAATTCGGTACAATTTTCCAACATGTTTATTGCAACAGTTGACGATATTCGGTGACGAGATATGGTTGGTTATGTCCAGGCGATGCAGTTGGATCTTTCTATCAGCATATCGAACGTCAAAATAATCTTCCATCTTTGCCAGCATATTCTTGCAACCCGGGCTATCAAAAACTTCAGTGTGTGCGTGGTAACCTTTGTAAGTCTTGCTTAAATCTTCTTGGTTTCGAATGTTGATAAAAATTCCTTTTTCCAACTTCAAGTACTTGAGGGAAAATGTCGTTACTTGGGCTAACCAACCACCCAAGGAATGTCCGGTGAAGTATATTTCGAATTGGACGTCGTAGTCTTGCTCAACTGAAGTGGCAGCTTCGTAGACTAGGTGCGTAAACGTGCAAGCGGCGTTCATCTGTCTAACATAACGATTCCACACGACTCCCATTAAATCGGCTCGTATTGTATCCAAGTTATTGGTTCCTCTATGCGCTAGGACAATTCTGCGATGCTCTGGATGCCAAAATGCAGCACCAAAATATCCCCATCTTGTTTTCCAGAACGCTGAACTTCTAGCGGTTGTAAGAAGTTCCCAACCTTGAGGTAGTTGCAAAAGTTCCTCGTAATCCACATCAATATCCTCTTTATTTCGGTCCGGGTCTTTGTAGGCACTGTCAGCGAATTGCCCCAGCGTGTAACGGTCCAGGAAAGGCAATACGCTCTCCATTTGTTCTTCTTTAGCCCTTGTTTCTTTTGGTGTTTTAGTTTTGAGGTCGTTGAGAAAATTTCCGTTGCTGAATTCTAAGCTATCCTCTACAGTTAATTTTTCTGAGACTTCTTCAAAAGCTAATTTGTCAATTTCATTTTCAGCGTTTGAAACTGTCCCTGTTATAGAAACCAGATTCAATATTCAATATATTTAAAATAAAACCATGGTCATTTAATCTAGACGGTCATAGCAACTTGGAAAGACTTCCTAAAAATATGATTGCCTTCTTCGAAGTGAGGAATAATCGGTGGGTTGCTATTGATTCGATTTTCAACATGATATGTAAGCCTTGGTCGTCCCATATAAAGCTCGTGTTCCCTCATAACACAGGTAGGTAGGAACAAATCAGAACTCTTACAAGCGAGGGTGGAGCTAAAACTATTCTTTGCTAATCTTAGAGGGCAAGTCAATTCTACCTCTCGACTATGGGAGCATCTAGGCCTAGAAACCAGATTCAATATTCAAAGTATTACAAAACCATGGTCATTTAAGCTAGACGGTCATAGCAACTCGGAAAGGCTCCCTGAAAATACGATTGCCTTTTTCGAATTGAAGAATAATCGGTGGGTTGCTATTGGTTTAATTTTCAACATGAGATGTAAGCCTTGGTCTCCCTATGAATCTCGTGTTCTCTCATAACACAGGTAGGAACTATCAGTACTCGCTCACGCGAGGGTGGAGCTAAAATAAGCCTTTGCTAAACATTTGGAGCAAGGTCATTAATCCGATTCACATGCTCGATAAATAGTTCTCTCACCATTACTCAATTAGGGTTTAACTATTTGGCAAGACGCGCAAGTGGAGTTTTGTCCTACTTCAAGAGGAGGTTTGTGGGTTGATTTCTGGGGATTTAGTGCCAAACAATTATAGAATTCACCTTACGGTGCGATAATAACTAGGTAAAGCAAACAAAAGGTGCCTGGGAAGAATGAACATGACGTTACATAACTTAGGTATTAACAGGATACAGAGTGCCATCCTTCCATTATCCCCTTCTGCTAAAATGTAAGTGGAGAGACCTTCCTACCCTCATCTTTGTAAGCGACAGTTTTCGCACTAAGACCATCTAGCTTAAAGGACTATGAAACTACATTCGGAGCGTATTATAAATTATCCTACCTGGACTTGCCATTGTAGAATTTCTTAAATTTCCGCAGAAACTCGAAAACCAAACACGGCAAGCTTATGTTATAATTTCACACTACAAAAAAAACATGTAAATTCATTGAAAACTTAACTAAAAGTGAAAAAACATGTTTCTATTTAAAATAGTAATGAGATCTCTCACGTGACGTGGAATTATTCAATCCAAATTCTTCATCCGCCATTAATGGTGTGCAATTTCTATTGGTTAAGAACTAGGCATCAACATGACGTCGTTAATTGTAAATCATGTTTCAAGTACTGAAATCTAAACTTACTTTCTATCTTGCTAATCCTTTTCACGAACAATCTCCGGAATCTTTAATATTACGCGTTCATATTAGCGAAAGAACAGCGCAGATTAAAATAACTTTTAACTATCAGTACAATTTTCTTACTGAACGATCTACATCTATTTCAACTAATTTTAAGCAATTAAACTAAATATTCCGAATTTAGCGTTAATTTCCGTTAATAAGGCTATGGACACGACTGAACTAATTTAATCTTTCAAAGTCCTTTTCCGCTTGCCAAACTTCACTTCATTGTGAAATAAAATCAGCTGAGGTTTGTCACGCGGTGAAACTTACCTTAAAAGGTACAAAAGAATGTAAAGCTATAATTTGGTTTTATCACGAGGAGATAGCAACGACCTAATCAAATTAAAAAGAACAATGAATGTATTGTTACTAAGGCAAAAAAAAAAAAAAAATTGTCTTTGACATTTGAAAAAGTATGGCACAAGCTGCTAGCAATTCCCAAGAATAGCAAACAAAAGCAAACTTGACTGTTACACTTATTGTTGTTATGTTTCTTATAATAATGATAAAAATATTGCAATAAATATAGAATTAATATTATTTATTTAAAACTTAAATGTAGTACAATGCTACCCCTTTGTACAGAAACAAGGATGGTTAAGTATGGAGCGGGAATAAGACGTCATAAAACATTAAACAAAGGATAATTAAGAATAGGGTGGAATTGAATAAGTCCTGTCGTATAACGAGATGACTTTATAGAAATAAAGAACTAATTCCAATTGAACATATTGGCGCCGAATCCCTTTAAATCGGCTGGTAGTACGGTAAAGTTGGTTATATTGAAATTCCTTTATGGGATATGACGATTTCGCGCCAAAATATGCCCACTTGGCCACGTTGTATTTATGAAGGCCCTGTTTCTGGCGGTTGTATAAGACTTGCAAAGGTTCTTGGTATTTATTTCCTGATCTTCCTCAACCCTTTCAGCGTATTGAGCAAGTGTGTACGTATCCGCAGGTCATTGTCCAACTGTTCTACGTTGGTCCTTGTTTCTTTAATCCTTCGAGATTTAAGGTTTTCGAGAAAATCGAAGTTTCTTAACACTAAGCCTTTGTCTAAAGTTAATCTCTCATTTTCGGGTGGTGGAATGGGATGGGATGGGATTTCCCGCGTTAAAATCTGACGCTAATAATGAAATATATCGAGCAAAAGTAAAACACAATTCACAATGCTTAACCTTATTAGTACAATTAAATGCAATGTTACTATTACAATCCTAATCTTTTTAAAATACACGAACGAAAAATATCACCACCTCACCATAATCCTTTCCCATTAACTCTCCCTTCAATGACGAACGAAAAATTTCATACTGCCAAAGGCGGAACTCTTTCACGACGGCGCCAACAACAGGGCAGGTCAAACTTATACCCACCTCGTAGATGTACATCATACGATGTGGCTAAAAAAACCTACAGTCGCTAAAATTTCAACAACTTTCCAATTGATCCATGTCCTAAAAGTTCAGTAACCAACCTTATGACCTTTCAACTACAATACCCGTAACATTTCTCGGAATTTATTTAATTAACCTTCACTCATTTTCCACAATCCTCAAACATCCCCAAGATTTTAGAACAAACAAATTTAATTACCGTCTAAAGGACGCCCGATATTTCAATCCAATTAAAATTGCAAATTAAATAATCAGAGAAATAATCTAAAAAATACTTACGGCGCAACAAACACACTTCGCCTGTCCCGTTGAACCAATCAAAACTGATCAAACCGTTAATGACTTCGTGGGACGCTCGACGAGACAACCGCTAAATTCACCACAGAGAGACGACATTTCCCGCAAAAAATGCCCACACACAAATAAGGCGGGAAATTAAAAAAAAATCCCGCCAATTTGAGAATGAAAATTAATTACACCGAGAGCGGCTGCAAATGGACTTTGAAGTCTAAACGCCAACTGACATTGTTGCGCGATTAAGCGTAACTAGTCATTAATTGAAGGAAAAAGGAGGTTTACTAGGGTGGTGACAGAAGGGGTCGTGTATAGGGTCAAGTCACCACCGGGAGGGACAGACGGCACTGTCACCATGTGTCGTATCCCTCCAAACTTTGTCGCTCAGAAGTTTGGCTTACAGGAGCGCGTAACACTCCCGACAAATTCGAGATAATTAAGTACACGCGGCTTTGTGGCGCCACACGAGCGCCCGGGGTTAAAGTTCACTACAGAGAGATAGCGCCCTGATTTTTTAGAATGGTTAAAAAATAATTGGGTGGTGGGATTAAAATTAGTCTTTGGAAATCCCCCGTTGTTATTTTGAATAGGGGGAGGAATTAGGTGAAAGAATAATAATGCCAAATATTGGTTCTTTTGTTCAAGGTTACCAAAGGTCAGGGAAAAATCCCGTAATGGGTGCAACGCGTCACGTGCTACAAGAAAAAGCGTGAAAATAAATGTCAGAAACGATTCAAATTCATATAAATTTATTAATGAAACATTTTGCGTAATTAATTTTCGTTTGTTAATATTGATTTCAAGTTAAGCAAAAAATAGTACAAGAGTAAATATGAACTAGATATAAAGACGCGTACAGTTTCGATAGTGTATTAATTGTTTAAAGAAAACCCTAAAAGAACATTTTCCACACAACAGTTTCACGTAAACCATATTTGAAAGCAAGAACTTAATCAAAGTAGAATTTAATTTCAATTAACCTCGACTATATTAAGATTAATTATTTTTATATAATAAAATTAATACCAAGAAATTTAAATTTATATTTGTGATTGTATCATTAGTTAACAAGGTTAATTTAAAAAGATAGTATAGCGTTATGAAGAAATCATTAAATTTTGTATTGAAATATTTAAAGCCCATATTATAATAAAAATAAAGCCTTGTATATAATATAAAAAGATAGTACCAATTAAAAACCAAAATTAAATTTCGTATTCCATTTTTTAATTTTAGAATTTAAATATCAAAAAGAATAGTACTTAAATCAAAAAAATAAAGTCGATATTCGTGTTTTAAACATTCAAAATATCTAGAAACAATTGAGAACTTTCGTCGGAAAATTTGCTTAAAAAACCCAATAAAATAAAAGTATTTCTTTTAAAGTGAAATATTTTTTTAAAAAAAGTACGATCTTAACTTAACCTAATCTAAACCTAGCCCAAGACTCACGCGCTTTCATTCTTTAATTATTAATGAAGACTTAGGATTTCTAAACGGCTTAGTTCAAAAGGTTTTGATAATTTCTTTTTACTAACCAAAACATTTTCAGTCAAACAAATTGCATTGCTTCTGACTAATTTAATTTGAAGGTGCTGAACACGAATATCGACGTAATTAATTATTAATTTAATTAAGTGCCCGGTAAACTGCACTTATACTCTTTCGCTTAAGACCGAACCGCCATTTTATTTAATTACGGGTTAATATTTTAAAATTGAATTATAATAAAGAAATTAATTTCATGAAAATCAAAAATACACGAGGGGCTAAAAGTGCGCCTCTTCTTAGCTTAGAAAGAAACAAGTAGAACAATATTGTGGAAAAGGTGTCAATAAACAAAGCTAATTATCAATAATTTGGAATAAGTAGCAATATTTAGGGGTAAAAGCATGTCCAATTTAGTAATATTTTGGAAAAGGTAGAAATTTATTCAGTTGATGATATCAAAAACAGGCGCGCATTTAGCCGCTCATAAAAAACACGAACCAGTGAAAACTTTAAAGGAAATTTCAGACAACATAACAGATTGTACCTTAAAAGTACGGCTTTTTTAAGAATATAAAAGGAATTAAATATTAAAAATTAGGATAAATGATCTCTTATTACAATATGATAATTAGTACATTTAATTAGTCTTAAAAACTATCAAGGACTACTACGCCATTCCCCCGCCATTGCTGAAGTGGTGTCTGCCAAATCGAACCACTTACCCCTAACCTTTCGCAGCCTGTGAGAATTAAACCATTCCCGTAGGGGTAAGGGGTTCTGGCTAGCAGACGCCACTAAACCAATGGCGGATGGCGACACAGTAGTCCTTGATAGTTTTTAAATCAAATTAAATGCACTAATTATCATATTGTAATAAGAGATAATTCATTTTACTTTAATTTTAATATTTAATTCCTTTTATATTTAGAAAAAGGAAGCCGTTCTTTTAATTGAGGTATAATCTGTTATATTACCTGAACTTTTCCTTTAACAAGGTCTCGCTAAATTCCTTGCAGTATTGCAACTCGATCTCTCGACGAAGTTAATGGGTTCGAATCTCGGTTCCGTGAAAACCGGGCTTAAGAGTATACTAAAGGGAAGGCTTTCACGGCGGTAGTGTCCCGTATAATTTAATACCAAGTTAGGGTGAGACGGATTATAGACAGCAAGGGGACAGATTATAGTCCTTTTTCAGATCCCATTCAGACATAGGAACTTAATAGTCTATGATTAGTTTATGATCTCGTGCAGTTTTCTCTACTTGACAGACGACAATTGCAATCACTTTGTCCGATTGGTATTCCAACTAATTTTTAGTACTCGACAAGCATTTTTTCGCGCTAAGTTTTATTACCCGGATACCCGATAACAGAATTCGGGTACCCTGATACCCGATATTCTTTAAGCAAATTTAAGAGTACCCGAATTCAGTTTGAAAACCAAAAATCACTATACCTGCACTGCCCCATTTATATTTTATTTGAAATTTTGAAAATAACTAAAGTTATTTTGAGGTATTAATAAGGGTCAGGTTGCTCCTCCTGACTTGAGTCGGCAGGGACCCCCGAGGGTGTTAATCTGGAACTAGTTCCATTTTTTAAATCATCAATATAACTACTAAGCAATTCCACTACATGTTCACGTTTACGTCGACGAGCTATGTCTAATGGCGTTTCCCCGTCTTTATTTTTAAACTGGGCATTACCGCCGTGTTCAAGTAACAATTTCACGACATCAACTTTGCCCCCAAACGCGGCAAAGTGCATTGGCGTTTTACCCTCCTCACTCTTTAATTCGTAATTAGCGCCGCGTTCTATTAACAATTTCACGACATCAACCTGGCCCCCAAAAGCGGCACAGTGCATTGGCGTTTCACCTCTGTCATTCTTTAAATCGTAATTAGGGCCGTGTTCTAGTAACAATTTCACGACATCAACGGAGCCTCCAAACGCGGCTAAGTGCGTTAGCGTTTCACCCCTGTCACTCTTTATATCGCAATTAGCGCCACGTTTTATTAAAAATTTCAGGACATCAACGTGGCCCCTAAAAGCGGCACAGTGCATTGGCGTAAAACCGCCGTCACCCTATGAATCGCAATTAGCGCCACGTTCTATTAAAAATTTCAGGACATCAACGTGGCCCCTAAAAGCGGCACAGTGCATTGGCGTTTCACCGCCGCCACCCTTTGAATCGCAATTAGCGCCGAGTTCTAGTAACAATTTCACGGCATCAACGTGGCCCCTAGCGGCACAGTGCATTGGCGTTTCACCCCTGTCATTCTTTAAATCGCAATTAACGCCGTGTTCTATTAACAATTTCACGACATCAACGGAGCCCCCTTCAGCGGCCAAGTGCATTGGCGTTTCACCCTTCTTATTCTTTAAATCGTGATTAGCGCCGCGTTCTAGTAACAATGTCACGACACCAACGTGGCCCCAAAAAGCGGCACTGTGCATTGGCGTTTCACCGCCGCCACCCTTTGAATCGCAATTAGCGCCGAGTTCTAGTAACAATTTCACGGCATCAACGTGGCCCCTAGCGGCACAGTGCATTGGCGTTTCACCCCTGTCATTCTTTAAATCGCAATTAACGCCGTGTTCTATTAACAATTTCACGACATCAACGGAGCCCCCTTCAGCGGCCAAGTGCATTGGCGTTTCACCCTTCTTATTCTTTAAATCGTGATTAGCGCCGCGTTCTAGTAACAATGTCACGACACCAACGTGGCCCCAAAAAGCGGCACTGTGCATTGGCGTTTCACCGCCGCCACCCTTTGAATCGCAATTAGCGCCGAGTTCTAGTAACAATTTCACGGCATCAACGTGGCCCCTAGCGGCACAGTGCATTGGCGTTTCACCCCTGTCATTCTTTAAATCGCAATTAACGCCGTGTTCTATTAACAATTTCACGACATCAACGGAGCCCCCTTCAGCGGCCAAGTGCATTGGCGTTTCACCCTTCTTATTCTTTAAATCGTGATTAGCGCCGCGTTCTAGTAACAATGTCACGACACCAACGTGGCCCCAAAAAGCGGCACTGTGCATTGGCGTTTCACCATATTTATTCTTTAAATCGTAATTAGCGCCGAGTTCTAGTAACAATTTCACGACATCAAAGTAGCCCCCTTTAGCGGCAAAGTGCATTGGCGTTTCACCCCTGTCATTCTTTAAATCGCAATTAACGCCGTGTTCTATTAACAATTTCACGACATCAACGGAGCCCCCTTCAGCGGCACTGTGCATTGGCGTTTCACCATATTTATTCTTTAAATCGTGATTAGCGCCAAGTTCTAGTAACAATTTCACGACTCCAACGTGGCCCCAAAAAACGGCACTGTGCATTGGCGTTTCACCATATTTATTCTTTAAATCGTGATTAGCGCCAAGTTCTAGTAACAATTTCACGACATCAACGGAGCCCCCTTTAGCGGCAAAGTGCATTGGCGTTTCACCGTCTTCACTCTTTAAATCGTGATTAGCGCCGCGTTCTAGTAACAATTTCACGACATCAAAGTAGCCCCCTTTAGCGGCAAAGTGCATTGGCGTTTCACCGTCTTCACTCTTTAAATCGTAATTAGCGCCGAGTTCTAGTAATAATTTCACGACATCAAAGTAGCCCCCTTTAGCGGCAAAGTGCATTGGCGTTTCACCGTCTTCACTCTTTAAATCGCAATTAACGCCGTGTTCTATTAACAATTTCACGACATCAACGGAGCCCCCTTTAGCGGCAGTGTGCATTGGCGTTTCACCCTTCTTATTCTTTAAATCGTGATTAGCGCCGCGTTCTAGTAACAATTTCACGACATCAAAGTAGCCCCCTTTAGCGGCAAAGTGCATTGGCGTTTCACCATATTTATTCTTTAAATCGTGATTAGCGCCGCGTTCTAGTAACAATTTCACGACATCAAAGTAGCCCCCTTTAGCGGCAAAGTGCATTGGCGTTTCACCGTCTTCACTCTTTAAATCGTAATTAGCGCCGAGTTCTAGTAACAATTTCACGACATCAACGGAGCCCCCTTTAGCGGCAAAGTGCATTGGCGTTTCACCACTGACACTCTTTAAATCGTAATTAGCGCCGAGTTCTAGGAACAATTTCACGACTCCAACGTGGCCCCAAAAAACGGCACTGTGCATTGGCGTTTCACCATATTTATTCTTTAAATCGTGATTAGCGCCAAGTTCTAGTAACAATTTCACGACATCAACGGAGCCCCCTTTAGCGGCAAAGTGCATTGGCGTTTCACCGTCTTCACTCTTTAAATCGTAATTAGCGCCGAGTTCTAGTAACAATTTCACGACATCAACGGAGCCCCCTTTAGCGGCAAAGTGCATTGGCGTTTCACCACTGACACTCTTTAAATCGTAATTAGCGCCGAGATCTAGGAACAATTTCACGACATCAAAGTAGCCCCCTTTAGCGGCAAAGTGCATTGGCGTTTCACCACTGACACTCTTTATATCGTAATTAGCGCCGAGTTCTAGTAACAATGTCACGACACCAACGTGGCCCTCTTCAGCGGCAAAGTGCATTGGCGTTTCACCCTTCTTATTCTTTAAATCGTGATTAGCGCCGCGTTCTAGTAACAATTTCACGACATCAAAGTAGCCCCCTTTAGCGGCAAAGTGCATTGGCGTTTCACCATATTTATTCTTTAAATCGTAATTAGCGCCGAGTTCTAGTAACAATTTCACGACATCAACGGAGCCCCCTTTAGCGGCAGTGTGCATTGGCGTTTCACCCTTCTTATTCTTTAAATCGTGATTAGCGCCGCGTTCTAGTAACAATTTCACGACATCAACGGAGCCCCCTTTAGCGGCAAAGTGCATTGGCGTTTTACCACTGACACTCTTTAAATCGTAATTAGCGCCGAGTTCTAGGAACAATTTCACGACATCAAAGTAGCCCCCTTTAGCGGCAAAGTGCATTGGCGTTTTACCACTGACACTCTTTAAATCGTAATTAGCGCCGAGTTCTAGTAACAATGTCACGACACCAACGTGGCCCTCTTCAGCGGCAAAGTGCATTGGCGTTTCACCCCTGTCATTCTTTAAATCGCAATTAGCGCCGTGTTCTAGTAACAATTTCACGACGTCAATTTGACCCTCGGATGAAACAAGGTGTAACGGGGTCCATTTATCCTCAGAGTCTCCACAGTTCACGTCAGCACCGGCATTTATTAAAAGTTCTGCAATTTCAACGTGGTTGTTTGAAGAGGCAGGGTGTTTTCGAGTCATGTCTAGTTAAAAAAAGAGCATGTATAACTAATCAAGCAATCGAAGTTTAGCCAAGGTCAGGAGTTCATAATAACCCCCCTTGTTATTTAATTCAACCGCGGAATTCTTACTAACACCATGGCCAACTATGGCTGCGTTCAGTAACACTCATCAGGAAAAACATCGATGTTTGGGAAAATGAAATCGGTGTTCTTTTGACGTCAGGATAACGTTGCAGTTGTTGAACGGCACAATTTTGCGTAATCGATGCTTTTCAAAATGGCGACGATATTATGATAATGTTATGGCAGAGGCTTAAATAATAAAACCGAACTATTTACAAAGATATTATACTTCAATTTGTCAACTAAATCAAAACGCCTACCTCTTAAAATTCTGTCATAATCCTTTTTTTTTACCGAAATAATGTATATCTTTTTAGTATTCATGAATCCTATGCTCATCCAAAAAACCTCCTCTCACATCTGATTTTTCTGATGGGCATCCGATGAGCATCATGACGTCACACCCAAAGTCGCGAAAAACCTTTCATGAACGCTGGATCTCTAGAGATCCAGCGTTCATGAAGACATCGATGTCATCTTCTAATCATCGATGTTTTTATTGCTGGTTACTGAAAGCACCCTTAGGGTGGAATTGATAAACGTCGGACGCAACGCAATTTAGTACAGGCGATGGCAAGGCGTCGTGTGCAAAAGGTGCAGGACGTTTGCGCACGACGCCCTGCCTTTGCCTGTACTAAATTGCGTTGCGCCCGACGTTTATGAATTCCACCATTAAATAACCTTCTTTCGGCGGTAGAAGGCCTGCCAGCTTTACCCGAGCCCCATGTTAAAAAACGACTAGCAAAAGCACCCCTAGTTCCGACTTTCGCCGTTAGGTGCGCTACCAACCCAGTTTTCCTCCTAATGCTTTTTCCATGGATAAAGAATGCGCGTGAGGAAATTTTGTTCAATCTACAGGATAGGCAGCTCCCTCTCTTGGACTACAGCTTATTCTACATGTACTCTATTACAACATCGGTTGTCAGAAGGTGCAAAGTTAGAGGTCTATGTAACGTAGCTTTGCACGTGCTGTCAAGAGACGAAAAACCATCTGGATATTTAGGATTTAAAATATCCGAGAGTTTTTTCGCTCCAGTGCACGGACCATTAGATCTTAGTTTCAAATACGTGTGAAATTGCCTACAGCCTACTACCGTCTCTTGTCAGTAAGCACAAAGCTAGGTTACATAGACACCTAGCTTTGCACGTCCTGACAACCGATGCTGTAACAGAGTATATACAGAATAAGCTGTAGTCCTAGATAGGCAGTTGCCTATCCTATAGCGTGAAAAAGATATCCTCACGCGCATTGATTCTTTATCCAGGCTTTTTCTATGGGAAAAAAATTCGGAAGTGGACTCGATTTTAGAGCATTTTTAATACATTTACCGATTTTTTCATGGCCAAATTTTAAATGAGATGTCAAGTAGGTTCTAATTTATATTTTGAGACCTATTTCATAATTTTTAGACCGTTATTTGACTAATAATCAACATTCAAAGTTGGAGTTCTTTTTAAGGCGGATAAATTGAATTTCTCGGAAAATATAAGCCTTGATCCAACGGCACCACTTAATTTTATTGTAAACCATGGATGTACTAATAACACTAATAACGCTAGTTATTAGTACATCCATCATCCATGTGTAAACTTCCTTCGAACCAAGGCCTAATTCCAGACGGCGCATTTATTCGCCTTAAAAAGAATTCCAACTTTGAACGTTGATCATTCGTCAAATAACGGACGGAGAATTATAAAATAGGTCTCAAAATATAATTTATAACTTACTTGACTTCTCATTTAAAATTCGGAAACGAAAAAAATCGGTAACTATGTTAAAAACGCCATCGTAAAGCCTTGCAACTTCTTACCCAAGAAGACTTAATTTCAACCGCGCCGACAGACGCAGACGCGAGCCATTTTAGCTCCCAAGATCGAAGATAAAAATAGTGCTAAAACGGAAGTAAGTTAATGCTCGTGGGCGCTAAAAATTTGGGTAACTATTTCTTTGGGAGTTAAGAGGCGTATGAATCCGCTGAGCTTTACGGCGACACATTGTTGTTACGGGCTTTATAACTAGTTTCATACTTATTATGAACTCCTGCCTAAGTTTATAGTTAGTTGGGGAATCATTGCATTTTAAACGCTTAATAATAATTCACGAGAAAGATTAAAGCAAATATGAAACTTTAAATTATGAAGAACAAAGTGAAGTTGTGTTTTCGCGAAAAATTAGAAGCGACACTGGGGATATTTCTATCCACGTCTACACTAAGAAAGAATGGTGGGAAGTGGGTGAGTACTGAGTACTCTAATAAGCGTGGAACCATAAAGATTACTCGTGTCGCATCTAAATTAGGGATATCAACTTGCCACAAACCCAGTTTTCGGTTATCTGGGTTTTAATAATGGCCGGTTTACAGAAACAGAAGCACTTAGCAGTGTGAGGAGTAACGAAACACTGAAGCTTTTTTACCCTTCAGAAATCATGCAAATAAACTGAGGTCGCTACAAAGTGCTGGGCATAAAATAATTCAAGTGACTGAAACGTGAATAGTGATGCTAGAGAACAAAGGAAAACGGGCCTTTTTTCAATTTTATAAACTCAAAAAAAAACCCCGTTTCGATTTAAGAATTAAAAAACCGAAAAGGATTTGAAAAGCGTTTTTTTTAAATAGATCGGTTTTTGATATCCCTAATATAAATATTGGTGTCTTTATAAATGAGGACATAAAATTCAGTAAAAACAATCAGTAGGTAAAATAGTTTAGTCTTATAACCAACTATATAAGAGAGAATTTCTGTGTTATTAATTTTGGCAATTATTACCGATGAAAAAACTATCCATTTTAATGAATGCAGGAACAAATAAAAACATTTTAACTTACCTAAATCAGGCCTTGTTTCAACATCGGCACCATTCTGCATAAGACTATATTCGCATGCTACATACAATGGACTAAATCTGTCACACTTAAGTAGATTGACGTCACTTCCGGCTTCTAATAGCTTCTCGACGATTTCGGTATAACCAAACCGGCAAGCCAAGTACAAAGGCGAAAAGAATCCACGGGAGCCATCAGATTCCCACCATGCAACTTTTTCGAATTGTCTTTCCTGATACTGAACTAAAAGCTTTAACAGACTTTGGTTATCTTTGGATACAATGTCGATCAAGTTGCACAGTGTTTCAAGATGACCTTCGCGGATTAGTACGTGTAGAACGGTTTCTTTAGAGGCATTGTGGCACGCTGGTGGATTTGTGGGATAATTTTCAGCTAAAAATTTTACATAATTTTGTAAAATCTTCTCAGTTTCCTCGCATTTTTTGCCATTTCGAATGAGCACATCGAGGAAGGTTCGAACCACTGCAAATTCCTCTTTTAACATAATTTCTCGAGTCAAAATTGACAGCTTATTCCACTTGTCATCGTTTCTCTTCGTATTTTTAGCTAGATACAAAAGGTAATCCACTACGAAATATTCAGCAAAGGTTCGATGTATAAACGTCAGATTTCCGATATAAACTCCCGCCTTTAAAAGTGAATCCTCAACTTGGCCACCTTCATCCTCAAATTCGGGATAATACAATTCTTCATATAAGTTTTCAGAGAGTAAAAGTTGAAGAGCGTATTGTCTGTGTTTCTGAAGTATTAGTGTTTTCATACTTTTTAGCGCATTGCTCGTAGCTATGTTACCGTCTGTCGAGGAAACCTTTTCGGTATCGTAAATTCCCATTTTACCTTCAATGAAATTTTCGTACAAACCCACTAACGATACGTTGTCAATCATTGCGAATTGTCCATTTGAAATGTTACGGAGCATATATGACGCTAATAATCTGCATTGTAATGGGACTCCCATGAACTGTCTTTCGTTATCTTTTATAGACTTGGATAAATTGTCAATTGATGTTGAGACGTATTTGTTCAAATCTTCATGCGTTCCCGGGAATTTTATATTCAGGATATTGAAATGTTTTTGCAAATATTTAGCAATGAACTCTACTTGATCTTCTTTCGAAAATGGTAACATAGTATGTGCCCAACAGCTGAAACAATTTTCCAACGGTTCCTTGGTATATGGCCTAGTTGATATTATAATTTTCTCGACACGAGTTTTCATCAACGCTTCTAGAATTTTTATAACCTGGCTATCATAAGTCGGACTAATTTCGTCAAATCCGTCGAAAAGTAACACCAGTCTACTGTAATTGGTTAACGAATTTTCGAACAACTTTTCTTCAAATAGATTTTTCAATTTCGTGTTTTCGCTGCAAGGTAAGATATATTTCAGCATAAAATCCGATAACTGTTTCGGATTTGCGATGGAAATTTCCTCTTCTTCTAGCGTTTTTAAAGTCTTGGTGCACTCGTTTAAGTTAACTCTAATTACCCAATAATTTGGATATTTAGGTTTGATTTTTTGGCCCAATACAGAAAGCACGGTTGATTTTCCCATCCCAGGAGTGTCAGAAATTATCAATGATTTGCCAGAGTTTTTTATCAAGTTCTCTTCGGAATAGAAAGAACTGTGATTTTTGACCAAGTACTTTCGTAAATAATCCAGTTTACCACGTGACTTGTACCAAATTAAATTTGAATCAAACTTTAGCCAATGAATGTTCTTCTCTGGATATTGTTCGCATAAACGTTGAAAATCCTCTTCTTTCGTTATTTGAATGCAGTTTTCTTGATTTGCGAAACGCGGATCGTTTAGAGCTATTAATTCGGACGAGTCAATGTTGTCTAAACATTTTTCATCAATAACTTCTTTTAGTTGAAACTCTCGTGGAATATAATAATCCTCGACGTCACCCAGACTCTGGAGCTCCTTTCCGACAGTTATGACTTTATTTTTAATCAAATTAACTAGAATTTCCCCTTTCAGAACTTCTTCAAATTGAACAAAATCCTCTTCGAAAAAGAGATCTTTTAAACTCGAGTTTTCATTTCCTTGAAATTTGATTACTTTTCTCTTCATTAGATCTTCCTGAGCTTCAGTGGTCAACTCGCCCCACGTGATTCCGTCATGTTTTATCACGTGCTCTATCATTAAATCTTGGTTATTCCCATCCGTTATTAAAACTAATTTGATATTAGTCTTAGTAGATTTAATTTCTTCTCGCAAATCTTGTAGAAATTTCCAACGTTCGGTGTTCGAGCCGAGTTCGCCAGCGCATTCGATTAATATTATCGTGTCTCCCAAATTTTTGTGTTTTAAAAATTCCTTCAAAGTGAAGAAAGTTTCCGTTGTTAATAAACTTTGCAATTCAAAGGCCAAAATTAAATTATTTCCCTGTGAACTTGGAATTGTCGTCAGAGCCTTTGCCATAGCGATATCGGTTCCATACTGAGCCTGAATTTTACAAACTTTGTCTGGTTTATTTTCGAAAAAGTTTGTCAAAGTATGCCAAGGATCTTTGGAGTCTCCGATCTTTAATTTGATTAAATCGTTGATTTGTTTTCGGTATGTTTGCGATATGTCGTGGTAAATCGTTTTCCTAACTTCAAAATCGGTTAAGGCATCTTCGGTTTTCTCATTTAATTCGGGATAAAGTCTAAGCAAGCATTTAACGAATGGCACAAGTTGACGGATATCCGAATCAGAGTCGCATTTAACGATATCATCTTCAAAACATAATTGTTCCAATTTACGTTTTATCTTGTCTTGTAATCGATCCAAAATTTGATTGTAGTCAAAAATTCTATTCGGGATTATTTTCAATTGCTGGAAAAGTTGCAAAAACTTTAATTCCGAATCAGTGAAAACGCTGACGTGGCATTGATTTTTCCCAACGAGTTTCGCTTGATACCGAACTTCCAAATCTTTTTGCGCTTTTGAATTAGGTCCATCGGTGTATGTTAAATATGCCGTCGTATCTTGCGTTTCTAATTTATTGACTGCTTCGGCAAATTGCCAAAAATTTTCATATTCTATACCGAAGGAGTGGTTTTGCCTTGTCGGAAATTTTTTTCTTGTAATTTTTTCTATAACAGCAAGCCCTACTTTTGTTGCAATAGCTTTCGTACTTTTCCAGAAAGTGACTTCAATTTCGGGCCAATCGATTACTTCTATTTCATCCGATGATGGAGTTTTCAATTTTGCTAAAAGACCTTCGAGGGAGTGAGACTGTTTTGTGTATTCAACAGTATCCTCGACGATGTTAATTTCAGGAAAAATCCGGTACAATTTTCCAACATGTTTATTGCAACAGTTGACGATATTCGGTGACGAGATATGGTTGGTTATGTCCAGGCGATGCAGTTGGATCTTTCTATCAGCATATCGAACGTCAAAATCATCTTCCATCTTTGCCAGCATATTCTTGCAACCTGGGCTATCAAAAACTTCAGTGTGTGCGTGGTAACCTTTGTAAGTCGCGCCTGCATCTTCTTGGTTTCGAATGTTGATAAAAATTCCTTTTTCCAACTTCAAGTACTTGAGGGAAAATGTCGTTACTTGGGCTAACCAACCACCCAAGGAATGTCCAGTGAAATATATTTCGAATTGGACGTTGTATTGTTGCTCAACTGAAGTGACAGCTTCGTAAACTTTGTGCGTAAACGTGCAAGCGGCGTTCATCTGTCTAACATAACGATTCCACACGACTCCCATTAAATCGGCTCGTATTGTGTCCAAGTTATTGGTTCCTCTATGCGCTATGGCAATTCTGCGATGCTCTGGATGCCAAAATGCAGCGCCAAAATATCCCCATCTTAAATTCCAGAACGCTGGACTTCTAGCGGTTGTAAGAAGTTTCCAACCTTGAGGTAGTTGCAAACTTTCCTCGTAATCCTCATCAATATCATTATTTCGGTCCGGGTCTTTGTAGGCACTGTCAGCGAATAGCGCAAACGTGTAACGGTCCAGGAAAGGCAATACGCTCTCCAGTTGTTCTTCTTTAGCCCTTGGTTCTTTTGGTGTTTTAGTTTTGAGGTCACTGAGAAAATTTTCGTTGCTGAATTCTAAGCTATCTTCTACAGTTAATTTTTCTGAGACTTCAAAAGCTAATTTGTCAATATCATTTTGCGCGTTTGAAACTGTCCCTGTTATAGAAACCAGATTCAATGTTGAAAATGTTGAAAATATTGAAAATATTTAAAATAAAACCATGGTCATTTAAGTTAGATGGTCATAGCAACACGGAAGAATTCCCTGAAAATAAGATTGCCTTCTTCGGAATCGGGGTGTGGAATAATAATAAGAGGATACAGAGTGTCATCCTTCCCTTATCCCCTTCTGCTTAAATGTATGTGGAGAGACCTTCCTACCCTCACCATTGTAAGCAACAGTTTTCGCACTATGACCATCTAGCTTAAAGGACTATGAAACTACATTCGGAGCGTATTATAAATTAGCACGCCTTCCTACCTGGCCCTGCCATTGTAGAATTTCTTAAATTTCCGCAGAAACTCGAAAAACCAAACACAGCAAGCTCATGTTATAATTTCACACTAAAAAAAAAGAATGTAAAACTAAAAGTGAAAAACATGTTTCTATTTAAAATAGCATTGAAATCACTCACGTGACGTGGAATTATTCAATCCAAATTCTTCATCCGCCATTAAGGGAGTACAATTTCTATTGGTCGAGAACTAGGTATCAACATGACGTCGTTAATTATAAACAGTGTTTCAAATATTGAAATCAAGACCTACCTTTTATCTTGCTAAGCCTTTTCACGAACAATCTTCGGAATCATTAGCCGTTCAGATTAGCGAATGAGCAGAGCACATTAAAATAACTTTTAACCACAATTACAATGTTCTAACTGAACGATCTATATCTATTTCAATTAATTTTAAGCAGTTAAACTAAATATTCCGAATTTAGCGTTAATTTCCGTAAACAAGGCTATGGACACGACTGAACTAATTTTATCTTTCAAAGTCCTTATCAGCTTGCAAAATTTCACTTCAAGGCGAAATAACATACTTACCTTAAAAGGTACAAAATAAGATAAAACTATAACACGCAGGGTTTGGTTTTATCAAGAAGGGATATCTAGTTTATTAGGGAGAAGGTAAAAATTCGCCACATTTCCAGCTTTTTCTCCAGTCCAAACGTAAGTCCGGAGTGAATCCCCGCCTCTAAATTACAACCAGCATTTAGTTAATTCATGAAAACTCACGTCAGCGCGACGCGAATGACGTAAATTACGTATTTTCCGACTGACTAGAGGCGAAATAGCCCCGGCCTCCTTTTACGTCCCCCCCCCCTTGCATTTATAAAGGGGGACTGGGACTATGGCGCGCGAATACTTAGGCATCTTATACCTTCTCCCTAGTAAGCTAAATATCCCTTCTTGGTTTTATCATAGTGAGATAGCAACGGCCTAATCCAATTAAAAAAGAGTTTCAACAAGGAATTTCTTGTTACTATGGCAAAATAAAAGAATTGTCTTTGAGATTTGAAAAATATTAAGACTCAAGTGGCTTGCAATTCTCAAGAATAGGAAACAAATACAAACTTGACTGTTATACTTATTGTTGTTATGTTTCTTATAATAATAATAATAATAAAAATATTGCAATAAATATAGTATTAATATTATTTATTTACTATTTACAAATAGTACAATGGATCCCTAATACCACCCCGTTGTACAGAAACAAGGTATGTATTTGGAGCGGAAATAAGACGTCTTTAAACGTAAAAGAAAGCATGATCCGCTTTCTTATCGTTAATGTTTGAGCCCATCATTTTGGCAAGAAAACATAAGTAACAGGAGAATATCAATGTTTATCTCAGATATCCTCCTTATTTGCTGCAGTAAAACTTCAACACGTCGACGTCCACAACCGACAAAACGTATATTTGAAAATTTCAAACCAGTTCTGAAAGTGATACAGTGAGATGTCCATCAAATTCAGCATTGGCGGAGGTGATTTTGTTTTTCATTAAATTTGAAAATGAAGTACGGTACAGTTATAATTACAAAATAAATTTGATATAGGCCTATATAGTTTGACGTTCAACTCTATCAGATGTGCTAGCATGCCATTACAATATCCAAGAACTAAGAGGTGATTTTGTTCTTCTTTAAATTTTAAAATGTAGTACGGTAGAATAGATTTAATTTTAGAAGTAGGAATGGAGAACAGAGAAGTAATCTTGGCGCGCGTCAAAGTCCCGTACCCCCTTCCACGGGACGGGGGGGGGGGTATGAAAGAAGAGGCGGGGTCATAGCGACAGAGCTAAAAAGGAATTACGTCACTATTTTTCGCCGTCCCCGTCAGCAACGTCATCAAAACGTAGTTTAACTGAATAGATAATAAGATAATTTAAAGTTTTCATTACGTGTTGAAGGGAGGAGCTCTATACTGGGTGGTCTATGAGTCGGACTGAAGTAAATACGAACCGTTCTCCATTCCTGCTTCTAAAATTACATCTATCACTGATAAAATAAAATCTGGTAAATATGTACAGCTGCTGTTTTATACATATACATTTACATCTACATTAGATAACAATTTCCTAGCGTTGAGCAACAACCAGTCAAATCACATGACGGTTAGTCACGCATACGTTGGTATAGAAAAATAAGATAACACAATATAATACGCCGCGTATTCGCATCGCATATTACGAGATAAGAAGTACACTTAAGAGCTTCACAAACAAGTTTGGACTCGAAAACCATTTACAGTTAATCAAAAAAAAATATAAGTATTGCCTGTGATTACAAAATCACGTGATTTTAAAATTGATGAGTCACCCTCAATAAAAATAATATTATATAAGATACGATTTAGTATTTATAAGAGACAAACTTATTTTTCAATAACAGAGATAGAAAACCTCTCTTTGAAATAACGTATTCAGCTATAACGGTTCGCAACATGAGTGTTCACGGTAAATTAAATGTTTTTCTTGATTTATTTATTTAATAATTAATTTGATCAGGGTTGTGTGCCCAATTAGAAATAATATTTAGGTCACCAAATTCCCAGATGACTTTAAAACTAGTTTATCCCTGATGATTTCCTTAATTTAATTTTCCCAAATAATTTTTTAAAATAAACAAATGTTAGTTGTCAATAATAATAAACAGCATGTTTGTTAATAATATTATTTTTTATTAAAAATTATTAACAACTCATAAATTTGGAAATTTCGTTTAAAAACATGTTTATTGCAAAGTTGTAATTTTCATAAACCCAAGATATTTTCCCAACTATAATCAAATTCCCTGACCTTGTAGGCCCTTTAGGTGCGTTTTAAATTTCCCTGACCTTATAGGTCAATGTTTTTAAAACCCCTTAACTTATAATTCCCTGACTTTTCCAAGTTTTCCCTGAACTATAGCAGCTCACCTTGCTAATTAAAAGGAACGAATCTTAAATATTTTAATTAACTTTTCAGATTGTCCCACGTGTTCTCAAAGGTCATCGCCATCTCCCAACGTTGCAACGGCACCCACCCCGCTTGACAATACTAATATGGAAGCCTGTGAATCAACACCACCCCAAGAAGATCCAATAATAGTTGAAGGGTATCGTTCCTTTCAACCGAATTCCCAATGGACCGAAATCCCATTCGACCGAATATCCCGCAATGATTTTAGATTTCCAGCCCAATGGCTATATTCCCGATGGACCGAAATCCCAATCGTCCGAATATGCCCCTAAAAAATACATGAATATAACTTGAAACACTGTAGCCGTCAGCGATTCGGTGGTGTAGTGGATACGATGTTGGACTGCGAAGCGATAGGTTGTTGGTTCGAATCTCCGAAAGGTATGTTAATAATATTAAAGGGAGACTCTCAGCTGAAAATCTTAGTGCCATGTTTTATTTTTTCCTGGTTCGTTTCAATTAAATATGAAGCCTCAATTTTTTTTCTGATTTTTCAAACAATTTTTTCAATGAAAATTAAATTTTTTAAAATTTGTTAGGCTTAGCAATGGGTCTCGATTTTAGCGCACTTACCTACCGGCCAATAAAAACCTCCTTAGGGATAGAGTCAAATCAGCCAATCCCGTGAGGGTTAGAAAATATTAAGTGGTATGTTGTCTGCTTCAAACAGGAAAATCAGGGCGGGAAATAAGTATTTTTTCAGATTGGGCTCGTTAACAGTGACTCCGCGGGGCCCGTCGTCTGCTAAAGTTTGAGGAGGATAGTAATTGTGTTGCAGCTTGACTCTGCTGAGGTGTAAAAGATGGGTTTTTAATTTTTTCCATCTCGAAGATCACAAAAAATAATAGTAACAATAATCTAAGAACACAGATCTTCCCATTCCAAAGGCTAATAACTAGACACTCAAGATATACAACAAAATACGGGCCGCCACATTTTAATATAATAAGATTACGAGAGTAATTTGAGTTTAAGTGAAACGTATAAAAGCATAAACCGGCTAATTACTAAAGTTTCTAATCCGCTTATCGTTAAACGATCGAAAACGCGTCTTTCTTTCGAGTGCTAAAAAGTAGAATACATATTTCTGAACATAATGCAGACGACGCAAATGAGACTCGCCCGAGAAAACCTTTGGGGGTTGACTCTTATAAATCGCGGGCGCTGATTGGCCGGTAGGTCGCTTTATCAAAATTCAAATGCATGTTTTGGATACAAAACTTCAAATATTGTTTAATACTATAAATAGCTCTTCAAAAAATCAGAAAAAATTCAAGGCGGCATATTTTAACATAAGGAATCAGAAAAAAAAATACTTCATTTTTGCCAATAGTGTCCCTTTAAAGGTAAATGTTTCGTGATACTAATTAAAACGATCACTTTCATTCCTTTCAAGGCAAGAGATAAATAGAATTAATAAACAAATTGTGCTTAAAATGAAGTAACAGTCTTAATGGTAGTTCCATCAATGTCTTTAAATTTTAAATTAAAATTTTAATATTTTGGTTTCGGGTGGGTTGGGTTAGGTTAGGTTAGGTTAGGCTAAGTTAGGTTAGCATAGGTTAGGTTAGGTTAGTATAGGTTAGGTTAGGTTAGGTTAGCTTAGCTTAGGTTAGTTTAGGTTTGGTTTGGTTTGATTCCAATAATTCGTTGACACCTTTTCCAAAATATGCTCCTTTTTATTAGCTACCACCTTTTCCAAAATATTATCCCTTTAAATAGCTGATAGCTACCACCTTTTCCAAAACATTCTCCTATTAATTAGCTGCCACCTTTTCCAAAAGATTTTCCTATTAATTAGCTGCCACCTTTTTCAAAATATTCTCCTATTAATTAGCTGCAACCTTTTCCAAAACATTCTCTTACTAATTAGCTACCACATTTTCCAAAATATTCTCCTTTTAACTAGCTACCACCTTTTCCAAAATATTCTCCTTTTAATTAGCTACCACCTTTTCCAAAACATTCTCCTATTAATTAGCTGCCACCTTTTCCAAAATATTCTCCTATTAATTAGCTGCAACCTTTTCCAAAACATTCTCCTACTAATTAGCTGCTACATTTTCCAAAATATTCTCCTTTTAATTAGCTACCACCTTTTCTAAAATATTCTCCTATTAATTAGCTGCCACCTTTTCCAAAAGATTTTCCTATTAATTAGCTGCCACCTTTTCCAAAATATTCTCCTATTAATTAGCTGCCACCTTTTCCAAAATATTCTCCAATTAATTATCTGACATCTTTTCCAAAATATTTCTATTATTGCTCGTGGTAAGAGGCGGGCTTTTAATACTCATATAAATAATCTTTTCACCTCCAAACAAGGTTGGGTTGGGTTAGGTTAGGTTAGGTTAGGCTAGGGTAGGTGAGGTTCGCCGTAATTAAAACGTAGTTTAAATAAGTGCAGTAATACATTTTCAACTCACATTTATTTTAACAATAATAAGTTGTGAAATTAAAAATATATTTAATGCAAAACCACACAGTATGTCTTCTTCCAGTTCAATAGAATTTCGGTCCAATGGGACTATAATAAAACCGCACCTTTGGCTACGTTCGGTCGAATGGGACCCCAAAAAAAAACCCCTTCTGTCGAATGGGAATTCGGTTCAATGGGACCAAAGCAGTTGAAGAACATCATGTAAATCATAATCTTAAAATTTTTAGAAATAATTTTATCAAAATGTAATATCAGGGATAGATTTAATTTTAGAGGTAGGGATGGAGAACGGTTAGTATTTACTTCAGTTGTCCGACTCATAGCCCAGTAAAGAGCCCCTCCCTCCAACACGTAACGAACAGCTTAAATTATCTTATTGGCTGCTCACTTAAAGTACGTTTTGATGACGATGCTGATGGGCCGGCGAAAAAATTAAAATACTTAATTCCTTTTTACCTCTGTCGCCATGACCCGCCTCTTCTTTCATACCCCCCGTCCCGTGGAAGGGGGTCCGGGACTTTGACGCGCGCCTAGATTACTCTGTTCTCCATCCCAACTTCTAAAATTAAATATATCCCTGGTATGGTAATATTCAAAAATTAATTCTAATATCTTCTATTTAATAGCGATGCAGACCACGTATGGGTGTAATTGCCGCAATGGGCCACGCCCTAAGACGCAAACACCATCACCACCATCATCATGAACACCATGGTCACGGTGGAAAACGCCATTTTATGAAGAAACACTTTCATGGTCTTAAGAAATTTAAATCCCATCATTGTGGAGGGCATTTTGACCACCATCATGGTGGACATCATAAATTACACCGTCGCCATCATGGGGGACATCACGGAGGACATCATGGTCACAAAAGAGGACCTCATGGTCACCATGGAGGACCACACCATGATTCGTGCGAACAAGGACATGGACATGTTGGATGTCACTAATGTTAATTAATGATTTTACTAACCAATGTATAATATTTTAACTATATTCAGCAAGTTTCTAATTAAAACCTGTACACTAGTTTTGTTTTTCTTTGTGTTCAATATGAAATTCCACGTTATGTTATGATATAATATTGTAATCTCGATTGTAATTCATGTGTTCTAATAATAATAACAACATTGTAATTTATGTTATAACAAAATATGTCTAAAATACTTATTATTTCTGTCTTTATTGATTATTAGATATTAACATAAGCTTATAAGATATGTTCCATAAGTATGACACTACCTATACGATTCGTAAGGCAACTGAGAGACTTACAGACAGCTCGAGATAACTAGTTCGAGAAGGAGAAAGACGGAAGCGAGTCAATTGAAGTCCTAAGTACACTCGGTGGTGGTTAATTAATTTTGCAGCTAGGACCTCATTCCATCTAGGTCCTATTTAATCTGCATTACTAAGCCCCCTTTGACAGCAGCGCCCCACTCACTCACCAGGCCTCCCTCGCTTTACCTCCTCTCGAATCTATGACCTACCTCACTCACTCACTCACTTCAAAATTACAAGCCTTTCAGTTTGTCATGACCAGAGATTAATTAAACAAACTTATGGAACATACATATCTCATGAACTTATGATGTAATATACAGCTGTAAAACAATATTTTTCAAATAGTTGCGCAACTTGTTGAAAATATCACATGATTATTAGTCTTTGTGTGTTATGGTACAGTTACGAGGTGAAATAGAACGATATCACATCGGATAATAGCGACTACAATTAGTTTCAGCTGCGATTAAAAATTTCTCCTGATTACCAAAACAATATATTCGAGATTTTAAAAGATATAATATAATTTCTTTATATAATAAAAGCGATAAATTATTACTCTTTCAGAATAACAATTAGTTTTGTGGCTGTTCCAACATACGAAAAATATTCGGATTAAAAAAAACTCCAACTATGAGTTGTAAGTTATTATTTCTCTATAAAATTAATTTAACCATATTAAAACAACCGTTATTAGTAAAATTAGTTTAATTGTAATTATGTTACCAATCGTCTTAGTAAAATTAATTAAACTGCGATTATTTTTTCTTTATAAAATTAATTAAACTGCGATAATTTTTTCTTTATAAAATTAATTAAACTGCGATAATTTTTTCTTTATAAAATTAATTAAACTGCGATAATTTTTTCTTTATAAAATTAATTAAACTGCGATAATTTTTTCTTTATAAAATTAATTAAACTGCGATTATTTTTTCTTTAACCTAAACATCTATTCTTTGTAAAATTAGTTTAATTGCCATTATGTTACCAATTATCTTAGTAAAATTAATTAAACTGTAACAATATTTTTTTCTTCTTCCCTAGATTATCCAACTGGCCCCCAAAACCCACCGGGTATGTATTACCCACCTCAACAGCCTCCCCATATTACGGTTGTACCTCCTCAGTACGGTGGTGCCACAGTGGTGGTACAAGAAACGAGACCACCTCAACAAAATACAATTATAGTTGAAGAACATCACCATGTAAGTTCAATAACTCAGATAATTTTTAAAATTAGAAATTATAATAAATCGACAGATAGTGTGCAATACAAGTGTTGCCAGTTATGGTATATCAAGGTCTTTCCACTAATTTCGATTTATTATCTGTAATTTCAATTATTCTAGAGACCACGTGTTGGTGTAGTCGGTGCAATTGCGGGCGCTATAAGCCACGCCCTAACACCTAACCATCACCACCATCATGGTGGGCATCATATCGCGCACCACAGCCCACCTAGACACCACCACAGTCCGCCTAGACATCACCAGCACCATCATAGCCCACCACGTCACCATCATGGTGGGCATCACGGGGGTCCTCATCACGGAGGACCTCCACACCATGGGCATCATGGAGGACCACACCATAATCCATGGGAACACGGACATCATGGTCACCACTAAAACCGGGAATGTATAACCTTACTTGGAATAATGTACAATTAGCGCAAGGTTAAGATATAATGAAATAAAAACACAAAATTCGAAATTCTAAAATAACTGCAGAGTTTATTAACCTATTTTACAGGGAATTCCAAAATGGGAGGGTGATTATAGTTTGCCGAAGTACAATCATGCAGTGGGTTGCATCCAGGGATGGTAAGTTCTATAGGAAATCAATCAATCAATCAATCTAAATGTTCTATACCAGTTCTATGACCACACCGATTTTGTTTGACCCTCCAAAAGGGACAGTCTGTACACCCCCTAACACAAGTTAAAATTATGAACATTGATTGGAAACAGTGTTTTTTGGAAATTATAAGACTATAATAACTATTTTGATTAAGGGGGTCATCCGTAAAACACACACTGTTTCCAATCAATGTTCATAACTTTAACATGTGATAGGGGTGTACAGTACATGTCCCTTATGGGGGGGGTCAAACAAAATCGGTGTGGTCATAGAGCTGGTATAGAACATTTTGGGACTCGAGATTGGTTGATTGATTTCCCATAGAACTTACCATCCCTGGATGAATCCCACTTCATGATTGTACTTATACTACAACCTATAATTACCCTTAACCCTTTTTTGGAAACCACCCTTTATAACAGACATAAAACCAAACTGTGTTAGATATTATACAATGCATTAAAATGTGTTTAAATAAAGTTTAAAGTGTTATTCTTCTTGTCTGGGTTTGTTTTGGGCAAACGAGAACGGGAACGGGAAACTAGTGCCAGCGGCGTTGTTGGTCAGTCTTTCGTTATTTTCAAAACCAAATCCAACCATCCTTCGAGTATTCATTAGGTCACTGCGTCTGGCGGTAACGGTCGTTGCAGGAGATCGCAACGATTCGTCGACATACCGGGGTCCAGATCTAATAAATCGGTTATAGAAGCTCGGATGTTCGTAAGGTAAAGCTTGGTGCGATGGTTTTGGTTGTCCCCATTGACGGGGGAAACCTCTAGATCGAGTGACGTTAGATTTTAAATTCCTGAATGAGGACGGTGGAGGTAAATTCATGATGGAAGTTGTGTCAACTTTGTTAGCAATTTCCTTCAATTTGGCGTTAATCTTTTGTCGCTCTTCAAATGCCTGTTGCTCTTTGAATAATACCATTTGGGCATCGTCGATTGGCACCACATTAGATAGTTCCTCATTGTTATCAGCGACGCGTTTGGCGACTTGGGAACTAAGACCATACTGAAGACCGTAAGGCGCGGCCAAACTTGAACTTGGGATCAATTCTTGACCTAAGCCTACTCGGAGTTTTCCCTTGTTACGCGATTTAGACGCTTCGTAAGAGATTTCATTTAATTTGGCGTTCATCTTTTGTCTCTCTTTGAATTGTTGATCTTTGTTCGACAATATTTGGGCGTCGTCCATTGGAATTACATCCCATAATTCCCATTCTTCGCTTGTACCAGTGTTTCGTTTGGAGCCTTGCGGACTAAGATCGTACTGAAGACCATATTGCGATATTTGGATCAGTTCCCGATTCTCTTGGATATTCAATGTAAATTCCTCCAAGCTATCCATTTTTAGGCTTTCTGGTTTTTACTTCGATTTCTTAAGCCTAATTTTAAAATAAAAAAACTATTTCGGCAGAGCTACGAGTTAGGCTTAGCGAACGTTAGGCCTATTTTGTTGGCCCTAACCCTGAAATTATGCCGGAATTGGCGGAAATTTAAAAAAACCGCCCGGTAACAGATTGATTTAATGATTTTGCACGACAGCTGCTGCTACCTATTTGAATTTAGGGATACTAGTGTTTCGCGCCAAAAACAAGGAAGGAAAGTTCAATTTATGTGATTAGCTCAATACAACCCACACGTGCTAAATTCAGCCAATGAAAACGCCTCTACTATCCCGATCACCAGATAGGTTTTAATTTAAAAAACCGCCCTGTAACAGATTGATTTTGCAGGACAGCTGCTGCCACCTATTTGAATTTAGGGATACTAGTTTTTCGCGCCAAAAACAAGGAATTAAAGTTCAATTTATGTGATTGGCTCAATACAACCCACGCGTGCTAAATTCAGCCAATGAAAACGCCTCTACTATCCCGATCACCAGATAAGTTTTAATTTAAAAAACCGCCCGTTAACAGATTGATTTTGCAGGACAGCTGCTGCCACCTATTTGAATTTAGGGATACTAAAGTTTCGCGCCAAAAAAAAGGAAGGAAAGTTCAATTTATGTGATTGGCTCAATACAACCCTCACGTGCTAAATTCAGCCAATGAAAACGCCTCTACTTACGCAATGACCCCAATCACCAGACAAGTGACGTCACGAAATAGGGAGGGGAAAGTAAATACCAACGTGACTCATTCTGCTTCTGCGAAGCTCAAATTGTTAGAAAAAAAAACACAAACATCAAAAATATTTTTAAAGGAATCATTTTCTTAAAAGTTTGTTAACCAGGAAACAGTGTCTTTAAAAATATGTTGACTTAAACAAATTTGAAAAGATCCCATTATATTTAAAGGTACGTTGACGTTTATTGTGTAAATAATAGCGGTTTTTCGTTAAGCCTAACTGAATTATAAATTGGGTCTGGGTAACGAAATTGACCTTGAAATTATAAAAACTACGGAATTAAAATTAATTTTAAGTTTAATTTCGTTACAGAATATGGAATATTCCGTGGGAAAACTTGGGGCATTAACTGTCAGTGACGTTTACGAATTAGCTGCTCAAATTGGAAAAGAATTTGAAGAAATTATAGACCATTATGGTTTGGAGGTTGTTACGAGTTTAATGCCCAAAGTTATAAATTCGCTAGAGCATTTAGAAGCCTGCGCTATTAAGTCCGAACAAAAAGATGATGAAGTTAGCGATTTACAAGCTGTGATAAATAAATTGGAAGCTGAAAAAATTGAAAGGGCAGAATATAGGTTGAAATTTGAACAGGTAAGTCCCATCATTCAGTCTTTAAACATAAGGGTCACACAAATGTTATGAAATTTGCGTTATTTTTTTATTCTAATTTGAATATACGGCTTAAAAAATAGTAATGTATCAAAACACTGAAAAAATAGGTCCCCGTGTTAAGTGTTTTCAACAAATCATGCATGTTCTTGATTTGTTTTGATAATATTAATTTTTTGATATGTAATTCATGAAAAACTAATTAAACTTAATGAGTAATAATTAAGTATATAGCTGGTTAATAAATGCATTGAAATAGGCCATTTTAGTTGTCTTGTCATAGTCTATTTGGTCAATTTATAGGAAATCATTAAATAGGATTGTATTAAGTATTTCATCAGATATATATCGTATCTATTTTATGGCGAAATTTCCTTTAAATACAGTAATGGCAGTCTCCCACCTTTGACTGTATTAAGGTAAGGGAAATTAATATGGGGTGTCACTAGTTAGGTTAAGGTTACCAATTTTCCTGAGAAATTTAATTTTAATACAGTAATGGCAGTCCCCCACCTTAGACTGTATTAACATGGATAAAGAATGCGCGTGAGGAAATTTGTTTTTACGCTATAGGATAGGCAACTCCCTATCTCGAACGACAGCTTATTCTGTATATACTCAGTTACAACATCGGTTGTCAGTACGCGCAAAGCTAGGTCTCTATGTAATCTAGCCTTGCGCCTGCTGACAAGAGACAATAAACTTCAGGATATTCAGGATTTAAAATATCAGTTAGTTTTTTAGCTCGAGTGCACGGACCTCTAGGCCTTAGTTTCAAATACGTGTAGTAGGATGTAGGAAATTTCGCACGTATTTGAAACTAAGGCCAAGAGGTCCGTGCACTCGCGCGAAAAAACTCGCGGATATTTTAAATCCTGAAGATCCTGAAGTTTTTCGTCTCTTGACAGCACGTACAAAGCTATGTTACATAGACACCTAGCTTTGCGCGTGCTGACAACCGATGTTGTTATAGAGTACATAGAATAAGCTGTCTTTCGAGATAGGGAGTTGCCTATCCTATAGCGTGAAAACAAATTTCTTCACGCGCATTGATTCTTTATCCATGGTATTAAGGTCTATGGGAAATTAACACGCGGACCGTGCCAGTAGTCAAGGTTAACTTAAGATTACCAATTTTGAAATTAGCTAATTTAAATTTAAAGGAAGTTGAACAAATTGAGGAAAATTGGCGCAAAGAAGCTGCGCAACTTTCCGATTTAGTCTCGCGTTTACAAGACGAAAATCAACGTCTCAGTAATTTACTAGCGGAGAAAGAATCTTTCAATTCTGATAAGTCAAAAGGTACTTGATAAACATTAACAATTAAGTTAATTATATCCCTTAAACAATGACCACCGCGTTTAAATACTTCCTTATACAGTCGAATCAGTAACAGACGATGTCAAATTAGCCCAAAAATTAAAAGAATTGGTTGATAAACAACGCGAACAATTACACGCGAAAGATCGCGAACTTTTGCATCGTACAGCAGATATTGACAAGGTAAAAACAGTACTTACCAACAAGCGATATCTAGTTTATTAGGGAGAAGGGGGTATAAGATGCCTATAAGTATTCGCGCGCGCCATAGTCCTGCAGTCCCCTTTCAAAATACAAGGGGGAACGTAAAAGGAGGCCCCGGGCTATTTCGCCTCCTCTCCTCAGTCGGAAAATATGACTGTAGTTTTCGTACTCATTCGCGTCGCGCTGACGTGCACGAGTTTTCAAGAACCAATGATGCTGGTTGTTGTAATTTAGAGGCGGGGATTAACTCCAGACACGTCTACGTTTGGACTGGAGATAAAGCTGCATGGAAATGTGGCGCGAATTTATAGTCTTCTCCCTAATAAACTGGATATCGCTTCTTGCTTTTTACCAAGAAGCGATATCTAGTTTATTAGGGAGAAGGTATAAGATGCCTATAAGTATTAGCGCGCCTTAGTCCTACAGTCCCCCTTTCAAAATACAAGGGGGGACGTAAAAGGAGGCCCCGGGCTATTTCGCCTCCTCTCCTTAGTCGGAAAATATGACTGTAATTTTTTTCTCATTCGCGTCGCGCTGACGTGCATGAGTTTTCAAGAACCAATGAGATGCTGCTGGTTGTAATTAATTTAGAGGCGGCGGGGATTAACTCCGGACACGTCTACGTAACGTTTGGACTGGAGATAAAGAGCTAGAAATGTGCGCGCGAATTTATAACCTTCTCCCTAATAAACTAGATATCGCTTCTTGCCAATACCAATTAAGGACATACAAAATTAAAGGTAAAAAAACGGACTTACAGCTTCGTGAACAATCAAACGAATTATCCCAATCCAATACCGAACATTCCCGACGAGCCCGTAACTTGCAAGCTCAAATAAGAGTCTTAGTTGAAGAAAAATCTGATCTTCAAGCGCAAGTACAAGATCAACAGCGTGAATTACAAGTCCTCCAAAAACAGCTACATGATGCTAAAAAGAAAATATGGATTTAGTTGAGGTACACATAAAGAATACACCCTCATCCTTAAACGCGTTACGGTCATCGGTCATCGTTAAACGTTAAACTTTAATTCTAACACAATTAAAAATAGGGAAGTCCTCAAATGGACTTAAGACGGAAACTAGTCATTGATCCAGATGACCCAAATCGCCCTCGTTTTACTCTAGAGGAGTTACGTAATCTCTTATTCGAAAAGAATGACTTAAAAGCCAGAGTTAGCGAATTAGAAGATGAATTGTCACTTTATAGACCAAAGTAAATTTGTTAATTAATTAATTTATTTAATTTTAGCGGGAAAAGGTTTAATTTCTCTTTAATTAGGAAACAAGAACTGCCCCCTAAATCTCCCGTTGTAGATGAGGAAAATCCTTACGATGACGAAACAGATCTTCCAGTTCAGGGTCCCATAAACCGTGAACCAGAAGATAAGCTTTATCCTCGGAAAAAATCATTGGGCATTCGGAGATTGTGAGTAGAACTAATTTTATTATTGCTGTTACCGTTTTGGTTTCGTTTTGGTTTGTTTGTTTATTCGTTGTTATGTTTTTAATATTAAGCTTATTGTGTAGTTAATTATTACCTGTTAGTTGGTGTAGACTGTAGAACAAAGTAGTAGTTGAATTCTTAAACCAAGGCCCAAATATTAGGGTTAAAGTGCCTTACTAACTTAACCTTAAAAGTTCGTAATATTTATAATACTTGGCAGTTTATAAGTGAAATTGGTTAAATTAAGACTTAATTTAGTTTAAAATTAGCGTTAACTCTAAATTATTGCCATTATATCTAAGAAATTATTGCTCCCTTAATTTTCTGTTGGCCTCTGTCAACGTGGCACAATAGAAAATGCCGGGAATACGGCGCCATTTTGAAATGAAACGGGAGATTAACACGTGGTTTTACATGGAGGAAAAATAAAAAAAATAGTAGAAAAGGGGATCTATAGACAGAGTAGCGTTAATAGGCCAAAAATGACGTCAAAGTTCTTGAAAGTAGGCCAAAAATGACGTCAAAGTTCTTGAAAGTAGGCCAAAAATGACGTCAAGGTCTTTAAAAATAGGCCAAAAATGACCTCAAGGTCTTTAAAAATAGGCCAAAAATTACGTCAATGTCTTTTAAAGTAGGCCAAAGTTGACGTCAAGGTCTTTTAAAATAGACCAAAAGTGACGTCAAGGTCTTTTAAAATAGACCAAAAGTGACGTCAAGGTCTTTTAAAATAGACCAAAAATGACGTCAAGGTCTTTTAAAATAGACCAAAAATGACGTCAAGGTCTTTTAAAATAGACCAAAAATGACGTCAAGGTCTTTTAAAATAGACCAAAAATGACGTCAAGGTCTTTTAAAATAGACCAAAAATGACGTCAAGGTCTTTTAAAATAGACCAAAAATGACGTCAAGGTCTTTAAAAATAGACCAAAAATGACGTCAAGGTCTTATAAAATAGGTCAAAAATGACATCAATGGAATAAAATGCATATCGACTAAGGCCTATTTTGGTCTAAAACGATTACTACATTAATTTTAGCGCACTTTAACCCTGAATTTAGCGCACTTTAACCCTGAATTTAATTTCTTAAGTCATCATAATGTTGTACAGTGTGTAGCTCAATGTTGTAAATTGATATAATAATTATTATAATTTAATTCTTTTGGCTAATATTTTATTATTGTGCGGGCTTTTTTGAGCACAGGTTTTTGAAACCAAGTTTTTCCGTTCACTTTATAGGTTTTCCTTATGGTTTTAAATAAGCCAATCAATTTTAGCCAAAAATTCAATTGGGACAACTTATTCAAACAATTCAAAAAAAGCCAAAAACAAAACACACACAAATTTAAGGCATGTGATCGTTAAATAATTCCAAGAAATTATGTTTTCATGACAGTTATGTGCCAAAAAAATTTTTAAATTTAAAATTAAAAATTAAAATTATTTTTTAAATATTAATTTGTTTGAGCAGCTTTGTTGCTACATGCAGTGCACTGCGCAGTAGCTTTTGATTTTTTGTCTCCGTATTCATGAAATAAATAGTTTAAATTTTGAATTCATGGACAATTATTCAATTTTTAATAAATTTATAAATTAAAATTTATTAGTTGTCAGGTTTCATGAGTACATTAGGGTTAAGGTAGCTGAAATATGTCGTAATAGTTTTGATAAAAATTGGTGTCGTTTAGGTTGAGTTTTCCGCCATTTTGTTGAAAAGGGGAGGAGTTAATCTTAAGCCTTATTCCTATGCCCAACTCCCGCTAATGGTCACTTTAGGTCAACTGGCCTATTAATATATAGTTTCGTGTTTTAAACTTGGGATATTTGGCTTCATTTCATTCTCAAATTTAGTTTTATTGAAACGGTTTAATGGGGGTCAATAGGTCAAAGCGCCATCCTTCAGCCCTTTCCTTGAAGGGGTCACTAACTATAGGTCAACTGGCCAGTATAGTTTCATGTTTTAAACTAGGGATATTTGGCTTCATTTCACTTTCAAATTTATTAATGTTGAAACGTTTTAATGGGGGTCATAAGGTCAATAGGTCACCGTCCCATTCTTCAGCCCTTTCCCTGTCAACTGGCTAGTATAGTTTCATGTTTTAAACTTGGGATATTTGGCTTCATTTCATTCTCAAATTTATTAATATTGAAACGTTTTAATGGGGGTCAAAGGGTCAATAGGTCAAAATTTATACATAAGTTCTAAATTTTAAATTAGATTACGTTTTTCTATCTCAAAAATGAAGCTGCAATATTTCAGCTACCTTAACAAAGTTATTTATTATTAGCAAATGTCTACTTAGAAAATTGCACGAGCGTAGTTTGTAGTTTAAAGCTTAAAGAAAGCAGCTTAATTTTGGCTTATTTATGATTTTCCTATTATTATTATTATTATTATTATTTGATTTTGTTTACGTTTTATTCTTTTACGCATGATATAAAAAAATTTCAGTTTTCGTACGCTATGGAGGGGTATTGAATCTGAAACTAGTGCAATCACTGCTGTGCCATTTCCAGTTTTCCGTCAATAACTTGGTGCCGCTTGAAGCCGCCTTTGGTAGCGACAGAGATTTTGAATACGGTTACGGGGGGCCTTGGCTGACTAAGGACTACGGTCACAGCTACTACGGAATCGGATTACGCGGAAAATCAAAACCTCATCATAAAGACTACTGCAGCGGCAGCAGTCTCTTCAAAACCGACGTAGCGTTAATGTGGCCAAATATGAAATAATAAAGACATATTTTCTTTTTCTGCCTCGTAGTTTAATTAATTAATTATTTAATTAACATAATAAATAAACTGTGATTTATATGAAGTATTATTTCATAGACGCACGCACCTTTCCCGCTCCCCCTTTCCAATCTTAGGCTTACACAAAGACAAAGTTAACGTAGTTTTAGGTTTTTAAAATTTAAAAATTTATATTATATAATTTTATATATGTAAAAACTATATAATTATTTTTGTTAAACGGGCAGTTTTTTTATATAGAGTTTTTAATTAAAAATATACACCTAATTATTAATTAATTAATTAATGTTAAGTTTGTTTTTCCTTCACCCGCGAAAAATGTTTAATAAACCAAGGCCCAAAATGCAATTACTTAATTGCTTAATTGCATAATTGCTCGCATGCGCATCTTTATTATTTTTGAAATTTTTATAATGCAAAGTAAGAAATTGATTGTTTTCCAAAAAATATATACTATATACTATAAAAGAAATTTATATACCTGAATATATACCCTTAGGTAGGTTTATTAATTATATATACCGAAAAAATTTAATTGGATGTTTTTCCGCTAATGTTAATGCTTCTAGCTCCGGTATTTTCAATGTTATACTCAAGAAATGTATGTTATATAATAGACGCAACAAAAGAAAAATCTAAAATTTTAAGCAATTATCACTGGCAATCATGTTATTTGCCTTTTATTAAGCCGTTTGAACACATATTCAGTAATCAGTATGACTTTTAGAAACACTTATCTAGTTTGGCAACGAATTGTTTTTTTCTAATCTAATTGGTGCTGTTTCATATTAATCACGCGTAAATTAATTGTAAACCGTTTGAAATGAAGCCAATTTACCCATATGACCCACTAATACTATTAGGCTAAAGTTAGGGTTAAGTTTAAGCCTTGGCTGATAACATTTACCTGTCCGCTCCTTCAATGTTGTGCCACAAATGATTACGTCCCAAGTTGATAAATAACTACATCAAAATAAAAAATATGTTGCTTGTTAAAAATTACACGCTTAAAATGTAGAAATAAAATTGTTTTATTGCCAAAAAATGTCTACTTACTGTTTGTTGAAACTCGAAAATCAGACAAATGGCGGTAAAAGGCATCGACTTGGTGCCACGAGGCCGGGAAACGTTATGGTTTTTTTGGGCTGAATTCCATGCACTTCTAATTAACCCGCACTAATTTGCAAAACTAATACCAATTACGCCGAATTTCGTCAAGATATGGTGTTCTTCAAAGATTTTTCGTGAAAATATCGAAACACCAGTCTCCATAAGCTTGGCTACTTTCCAGCACCTTCACGAGTTCCTCCAATCACAGCGATGGACCAAAACTCAAAATGGCGGGAAACGTTTTCCAAGGCTTACCAAATGGCGGGAAAATTTTCCAAGACGTATCAAATGGCGGGAAAATTTTCCAAGACGTATCAAATGGCGGGAAATCTTTTCGAAGGCTTACTAAATGGCGGGAAATCTTTTCCAAGGCTTACTAAATGGCGGGAAATCTTTTCCAGGGCTTACTAAATGGCGGGAAATCTTTTCCAAGGCTTACCAAATGGCGGGAAATTTTTCCAAGGCTTACCAAATGGCGGGAAATTTTTCCAAGGTGTATCAAATGGCGGCAAATTTAACCTTGAAACATACATACCCGTTTTTTGCCTGTTTATTAACGATATAATGGAGAAGATATAGCACTTTAACGATAATAAAGCAGTTTTCTGTTTGAAATAAGTAACCTTTAAACATTCATTTAAAAAACTTCGAGGGGTTTAATAAATCGAACTTTCAAAGAACTACAATGGTATATGGGTTACAGGTTTACTTGTTTGGTTGCTTTTTATAGGGATCTGTAAATATGATATATTTAAACTACAGAAATCGTTTGATCATGATACCTACTAGAAGCTTCGTAGAGCGAGTAAATAGAAACATCTTTTTAATGGGGAATGGAGGGGAAGTTAAGTTTTTTGGGGGAAGGGGGCAACTATTTAAAGAACATTTTCTTAAATACATACACCGTAACATGGAAACAAAAACAAATTAATTTTTCATCAAAGAAATATATCACAAACTGCTGAGATATCCTATTTCGTATAAGATTAAAAACCGAAAACAGCAGTATATTTTATAATAAGGAAGTTTGAATATTATTTAGTCTATAATTTTAGTTTTTTTTTTCTTTTTGTATATCGGACACGAAAGTTATTCCAATTTATCTCGATTGATTTTAATTTCTTCTTTTTTTCTTTAATAATAAATCTATAGAATACTATCAATATATTTTCACATAGCACGTATTTTTTTTTTTATTTTTTCACACTTAAAAAAAGTCTCGATTCGACACCGGCCGCCATGTTTTTTATTTTTTTCTTTTTTTAAAAAGTTTCGGAGATTTTTTTTTATGTTTGCGACAGTTTAATAAAAATTAACAATGACGAAGAAACTACGTAGTAACCGCACGGCACAAAGGTTTTTTTTTGTTTATTTAATTACCATAAATGATTTTATGGTAATTTTAACCGAAATTTCTAATTGGGTTATATTAATTATGTGTTTTAAAAAATAGATGTAGTTGGGATAATCGGATACGTACATTTAAAAACCAAACTAAACGGAATGAACGATGAAGTTCTAAGTTTGGGAAAATGATTTTGGTGCTCGGGTTTTCAAATGTTTTTTTTTTTTTTTTTTTTTTTTGCTAATATCGGGTTTGTTATGATTTAATGAGCATTTACTGGCATTGTTTATAATTAATATTATAAACTTATTACTGGTTAAGCTCATACTTAACTGCCTACATCAAAACTATTTTTAATTATTAAATACCAACCAAGGCTTATCGCTAAAGACAATTAATGAATTAAGGCTTCAAGGCTTAGCTCTAAAAACAAAGCATTAAAGCAAAGGCTTAGCGTTAATGCCAACCAAGTCTTAATTAAGTAACTGAAAATTATATTACCTACATTTTGCAACTAAAGATTTCAGAGGGAAACTAAGTATTATAAACCAAGGCTTAACCTAAACGCCAAGTCCTAGCTAAGTAACTGAAATTTATATTACATTTTGCGAATAAATACTTCAGATTAAACTAAGTTCTATAAGCCAAGGCTTAGGTCTAAATGTCAAGTAGTAACTGAAATTTATATTATCTTTTGCAACTAAAGAAAGATTTCGGTGGAAACTATGTTCTATAAACCAAGGCTTAGCCTAAACGCCAAGTCCTAAGTAATTGAAATTTATATTACATTTTGGGACTTAAATATTTCAGATTAAACTAAGTTCTATAAACCAAGGCTTAGGCCTAAACGCCAAGTAGTAACTTAAATTTATATTATCTTCTGCAACTAAAGAAAGATTTCGGTGGAAACTAAGTTCTATAAAGTATAAACCAAGGCTTAGGTCTAAATGGCAAGTCCTAAGTTAAAATAACTGAAATTTAAACATCCTTTTGGAACTAAAGATTTCGGGATGAACTAATCAATCAATTTCAATTAAAAAAATCAGTAATGATAGTGGAAATGCTAGATAGTTATCATTTCTTGGCCAATGCCGAAAAATAAACGGTGGTCTAACAAAACAAAATGTGAAAAAAATATTTTTTTGGTCACAAAGAAGAAAAAATAAAACATACTTACGATGTTCATTTTTTCGTTTTTTTTTTGTTAGAAGAACGCGTTATACTATAAATAAATTGTTTTAAAACTAATTTTAAATAAAAAGATTGTTTGCTTTTGTGTTATACTTCAGCACCTAAAAGTTTTTTTCTTATGTTTTTCTTTATATAACAGAAGAAATCAGAACAGAAGTTCAGAGTTACGATAAAAAATGACGAAGAAGAGATAGATTGATAAAGTTTCTTACAGCAATGATGAAGCGCGTGATACAAAAATCCTTCCAATTTAGAGAATGTTTTTTTTTACTCACCCATATCGCGCAAATTTTACATGAAAATGAATTTAAGTGTTTTGTTTGTTTTAATGAAAAGATCATCATTTTCGTGAATTTCTGCCGCTACTTCTGGTGCCACTATTTCTAGTCGGGCGTTTGTTGTGAGTTTTTTTTCTATCATCATCACTGTCACTTTGATCTTCATCATCGTCATCATCTTCTTCATCCTCCTCATCTTCCTCCTCCTCTTCTTCCTCATCTTCATCTTCTTTCACATCCTCTTCTTCATCTTCATCATCATCGTCACTGCTATCGTCACTCAAGTTAATTTCTTCTTTAATTTCTTTTAAACACTCGGCCTTGATTGTTTTCAGGTCCTTTTTATCCTTTTTATCAATTTTGACGTTCTTTTTATCATCTTCCTCTTTTTGATATTCTTCTACGTAAGTTTTCATCGCGTCTTGGCTCAACACGGTTATAAGTGGTTGTATACAACTACTAGGAATGATACTACCTGTTTTCGTTTTTTTTTTTTGGTTTTTTTTAAGGGTGTGAAAATAATTTAGCGTCAATGAACGAATTGATTGAAAAGTAGGCTTAACTTCATGCTAATATCATATGGAAATAGAGGAAATGAAGGGTTAAGTATAGGGAGAAAGGTTTATTGATGTTAGACGAAAGTAGGGTTAGTAGTAGGGCGATGGAAATAGACGAAAGTAGGGTTAGCACCATGGCAATGGAAATAAACGAAAGTAGGCTTAGTAGTAGGGCAATGGAAATAGATTAAAGTAGCCTTAGTAGTAGGGCAATGGAAATAGACTAAAGTAGGCTTAGTAGTAGGGCAATGGAAATAGATTAAAGTAGGCTTAGTAGTAGGGCAATGGAAATAGACTAAAGTAGGCTTAGTAGTAGGGCAATGGAAATAGACTAAAGTAGGCTTAGTAGTAGGGCAATGGAAATAGACTAAAGTAGGCTTAAATCTAGTAGCAACGAAAATAGACTGAAGTAGGCTTAAATCTAGTAGCAACAAAAATAGACTAAAGTAGGCTTAAATCTAGTAGCAACGAAAATAGACGAAACTAGGCTTAACTCTAGTAGCAACGAAAATAGACGAAACTATGCTAAACTCTAGTAGCAACGAAAATAGACGAAACTAGGCTTAACTCTAGTAGCAATAAAAATAGACGAAAGTAGTCTTAACTCTGGTTGCAACGAAAATAGACGAAAGTAGGCTTAACTCTAGTCTCTAGTAGCAATAAAAATTGACGAAACTAGGCTTAACTCTAGTCTCTAGCAGCAACGAAAATAGACGAAACTAGGCCATTACCAACTCTAGTCTCTAGGGATGCAACGATGCATCGGCCAAGAATCGGCTTCGGCCAGAATCGGCCACTTGGCCGAATAATCGAATCGGCCGATTTTTCTAAGGTAATCGGCCGATTTTTTTCGGCCGACTCTTTTTGGTTAGATCTAATCTTTTGAGCTAGTATAAAGGAACTACAAGTTTGCCAATTAACAAATAACGTAATTTAACCAAATTCTCCGTCAGCCCCCCCCTTTCAAAAATGTTACCAGTACCAGTCGCTCTCTAAGAGCGTGGCGCACATGCGCAATCGGCGCAACCGAGAGAAAAAAAATCAGAGAAGTTTGTTTACGTTATTACAAAGCTACGGTAACAACGCTGAATGCTGATCTCTCTAGTCTAGTGTGAGCCTCTAACCGTATTTTCGGGTTTACCCTTTTTGAATTTCCTTCTCAACGGATCACGTGACGTCTTACTCCTCGGCTGTGCGCCGAGGTAGGTGCGCGGGAGAGCCATGGTAGCCGGCCGTTATGGTTTGCCTTCCCCTTCTATCTTTGACTCTCCTTTCGATTTGTGCGCACTGCTACTTCCCACCAAAGAGAATATACCAAGAGGAGTGGTAACTTTGTAAATAGGGACCGGGACTGATTTTGAGAAACAAGTTCCGGTTGTTCACGCGACCGTGTCGTCTACTTAAAAATTACCTTTTGTACGTCAACGGTCAAACCAGAGATCAACCCTTTGCCACCACCAAAAATAAGCAGCCGACATAATTTGACCAATAAAAGGCGTCGCGGCTTAGCCACTAAACAAAAACCGGATCTAGTTACTCCAAAACCGTGGCCGGGCTTTTCAAAAGCCCTGTGGAAGGCTAGACTTTTTGCTCCTCTTGGTATATTTCTCTTTGTTCCCACCCGTTCCACAAACAATGTCGCTCTATCACAGTCTGGATTTTATTATTGTCAGCTATCCCTCTAATGTGTTTGGCCTCATTGTCTCTAGCGTGTATTCCTGCAGTCCCTTGTTTACTTAAAGTAATAATACTTGAAGTCTTGAATGCTACTTCTTGTTTTTAAAAGGATGAGAAAGGAACTTAAAACTCACGCTTAAAATTATTTTTTCCTATCCGGAATGCAAAGAAAGAACTAATCAAAAACAAGTTGTAGCAGAAAGAATGGACAAAATGTGTGTTGAACTAAATGAACTAGTATCACGGAAACCAAACCAGATCGATTAATGTCCTTAAACATTTTTGACAAGTAGCACTCCTATACTAATGCCTAAAACGTATAACCTTGAGGCTTCGGCCGATTAATCGGCCGAAGCCGATTTTTTAGAGACCGATGCATCGAATCGGCCGATTCCGAAAAATTACGAATCGTTGCATCCCTACTAGTCTCTAGCAGCAATAAAAATTGACGAAACTAGGCTTAACTCTAGTCTCTAGTAGCAATAAAAATTGACGAAACTAGGCTTAACTCTAGTCTCTAGCAGCAATAAAAATTGACGAAACTAGGCTTAACTCTAGTCTCTAGCAGCAACGAAAATAGCCGAAACTAGGCTTAACTCTAGTCTCTAGTAGCAATAAAAATTGACGAAACTAGGCTTAACTCTAGTCTCTAGTAGCAATAAAAATTGACGAAACTAGGCTTAACTCTAGTCTCTAGTAGCAATAAAAATTGACGAAACTAGGCTTAACTCTAGTCTCTAGCAGCAACGAAAATAGCCGAAACTAGGCTTAACTCTAGTCTCTATTAGCAATAAAAATTGACGAAACTAGGCTTAACTCTAGTCTCTAGTAGCAATAAAAATTGACGAAACTAGGCTTAACTCTAGTCTCTAGTAGCAATAAAAATTTACGAAACTAGGCTTAACTCTAGTCTCTAGTAGCAATAAAAATTGACGAAACTAGGCTTAACTCTAGTCTCTAGCAGCAACGAAAATAGACGAAAGTAGGCTTAACTCTAGTCTCTAGTAGCAATAAAAATTGACGAAACTAGGCTTAACTCTAGTCTCTAGCAGCAACGAAAATAGGCTTAACTCTAGTCTCTAGCAGCAACGAAAATAGACGAAAGTAGGCTTAAATCTAGGGGACAACAGACCCATTCAAAGTTAAAGTTACCCATAATAAAATCAACTTACCAACAATCCTTAATCCTTCTTCCGTCCTCATTCGGACAACTTGAAGTTTTGACGAATGCGTTCCAGGAACTGAAGAAAGAACACTTTCCACCTTATTCCAAATGGACAAAACAGATCCGGATAGGACGTGGTAGACTCGACTTCTTAAGCCAACTTCGCAATGGAAACCGACTATTGTACGACGACACGTGCCATACCAATAATTATGGCTGCACGTTTTTTCCGCGGCATCAAACTGCTCCTCCCAATGTCGTTGAGCAGTTTCGTTTGTGGCCTATTCGGTTTTGAATAATTTAGAAAACAACCCCCAGCCATAATTTTAAATTTCTTATAGGATAAATAGGCAATTTTATGGGAGAAAAAAACCATAGACCAATAAGACTAAAGTAGGCTTAACGTCGGGTCAATGCAAATAGACTAAAGTAGGCTTAACGTCGGGTCAATGCAAATAGACTAAAGTAGGCTTAACGTCGGCTCAATGCAAATAGACTAAAGTAGGCTTAACGTCGGCTCAATGCAAATAGACTAAAGTAGGCTTAACGTCGGCTCAATGCAAATAGACTAAAGTAGGCTTAACGTCGGCTCAATGCAAATAGACTAAAGTAGGCTTAACGTCGGCTCAATGCAAATAGACTAAAGTAGGCTTAACGTCGGCTCAATGCAAATAGACTAAAGTAGGCTTAACGTCGGCTCAATGCAAATAGACTAAAGTAGGCTTAACGTCGGCTCAATGCAAATAGACTAAAGTAGGCTTAACGTCGGCTCAATGCAAATAGACTAAAGTAGGCTTAACGTCGGCTCAATGCAAATAGACTAAAGTAGGCTTAACGCGGGCTCAATGCAAATAGACTAAAGTAGGCTTAACGCGGGCTCAATGCAAATAGACTAAAGTAGGCTTAACACAGGCTCAATGGAAATAGACTAAAGTAGGCTTAACACCGGCTCAATGGAAATAGACTAAAGTAGGCTTAACACCGGCTCAATGGAAATAGACTAAAGTAGGCTTAACACCGGCTCAATGGAAATAGACTAAAGTAGGCTTAACACAGGCTCAATGCAAATAGACTAAAGTAGGCTTAACACAGGCTCAATGCAAATAGACTAAAGTAGGCTTAACACAGGCTCAATGCAAATAGACTACAGTAGGCTTAACGCCGGCTCAATGGAAATAGACTAAAGTAGGCTTAACGCCGGCTCAATGCAAATAGACTAAAGTAGGCTTAACACCGGCTCAATGGAAATAGACTAAAGTAGGCATTATAGGACAGGTTAAAAAATAAAGGATTTTATAGGAATTATAGGACAACTGGGCTCCCGGAACCGACACGAACAAATAAACAATTACAAAAAAAACAAAACTAACCTTTTTATACTTGGCTTTGATTTCCACTAAGGACTCGTGTTTGGCTTGTAATCCAGTATTAGGCCTATATAACCTAAAGTACTTGTCCTTATCTGACTTTTCACTCTTCCCTCTTCGTCCTTGCATATCAGCGACGACAAGAACGGCATTTTTGTGATTATTACGAACCAAATTGGAAATATAAAACCCTTCGTCTTTTCCCGTTAGATCCTTCCATATCTCCATGGCGTCTAACCAACTGAGACCACGTTCGACACTAACAGTGTGCAATTCTGTACTGGCCGTTCCAGTGGCGTGTTTTTGGACAAAAGTGTTCTTTCTAACGGGTTTAACTTTATCTCCACCGGCTCCTAAATCCAAGATTCCCAAATCGAATCTTCCCGCTTTTTTGGCTTGACTTATAATAGCTTCCAAAGTAGATATGACAATTCCATTCGGTAAAGTACTTGAAAAGCATGTTTTGAAGTTTAACGGGCATTCCGAGAATACGATTAAGGAACTTGCTCATGTTGTTGTAGTCTGAATATTAATTAAGTATATAATGGGGTTTTACGGTTGGTTGGTTGGTTGGAGAAATTTTAATTTAATTAAATTTGGCCTAAAAATTGGTCTATTTATATTTACCTTTGTCTAGGGATTGGAAATGCGAAATGGCATCGTCCGTAACCAATCCAACACCAACTAAGGCCTTGCGAATGTCTGTTGATAATCATTTTCATTATTAATTTATAGGTGAAATGATTTAGAACACGCCATGTTAGGCTTAGTTATATATTGGTATTAGGTGAAGTTAGGGTTAGCTTTTATAATAAATAGGCCGAGTTAGGGTTAGTTTATATAATAATCGTAATAGGCCAAGTTAGGGTTAGCTTTTATGAATAATAGTAATAGGCCGAGTTAGGGTTAGCTATTATAAAAGGCGTAATAGGCCGAGTTAGGGTTAGCTATTATAAAAGGCGTAATAGGCCAAGTTAGGGTTAGCTAATATAAAAGGCGTAATAGGCCAAGTTAGGGTTAGCTATTATAAAAGGCGTAATAGGCCAAGTTAGGGTTAGCTATTATAAAAGGCGTAATAGGCCAAGTTAGGGTTAGCTATTATAAAAGGCGTAATAGGTCAGTTAGGGTTAGCCATTATAACAGGCGTAATAGGCCAAGTTAGGGTTAGCCATTATAACAGGCGTAATAGGCCAAGTTAGGGTTAGCCATTATAACAGGCGTAATAGGCCAAGTTAGGGTTAGCCATTATAACAGGCGTAATAGGCCAAGTTAGGGTTAGCCATTATAACAGGCGTAATAGGCCAAGTTAGGGTTAGCAATTATAATAGTCGTAGTAGGCCAAGTTAGGGTTAGCAATTATAATAGTCGTAGTAGGCCAAGTTAGGGTTAGCTTATATAATAGTCGTAATAGGCCAAGTTAGGGTTAGCAATTATAACAGTCGTAATAGGCCGAGTTAGGGTTAGCTATTATAACAGTCGTAATAGGCCGAGTTAGGGTTAGCTATTATAATACACGTAATAGGCCGAGTTAGGGTTAGCTATTATAATAAACGTAATAGGCCAAGTTAGGGTTAGCTATTATAAAAGGCCAAATTAGGGTTGGCCATTATAATAGGCCAAATTAGGCTTAGCTCTTATAATAGGTCAAATTAGGCTTAACAATACTCTTTGCTGAAAAACAAAACAATATTAATCCATACCTGCGAAGAAATCTCCATCATAATCTGTAGGAGGAGCTACCAATGGAGTTTCCATTTCCATAACAGCTCTCATGACAGTTTCCAAAGCAGTTCGACCATACTATACCATTCAACATTTGATAAACAAACAACAAAACCCAAACCCAACAAACACCTGTAACATTTTTACCTTATTATCAATATTAAATCGACTCAAATCTCGACTTTCCGTCGCCCTTCTATCACCATGTGTCAAAGCCCCTAAACTTTCGAGTCTCTTAGCCACGATAGAAGCGAACCTTCGTTCTCCGGCTAAATCTGATATCAAAAAGAGATATTCGGGTGCTGTAACTTGATTGGATCTATGCGTTCGTCCAAATTGTTGTATGGCTCGATCGGCGCTCCATGGTAACTCCAAAGTAAGATGAACACGTCGAGACTGATTCTTGACTCTTCTATCAGCTTGTAACGAAATACCGGAACTAGCAGCTTCCGATATGATAGCTATTCTTTTTTCCCCATCCATAAAACGTTGTTTTTCCGTGATATTTAACGTTTCTAAGGGTGCATCGACCTCTGATCGACTTTCGTATTGAATTGAGCCATCTTCGTTACTAACTACGCGACCTTTACGACCTGTCATCTATTTTTAATAGAACCCAAACCAAGGCTTAGTAAATATCTCCCAAACTGTTTAAGTACTTGCAAAAATATTTATTCTAACCTCGGCAACATTATCAGTGCCTCCTAAATCATCTATAAGTTGGTCCAATGTATTAGGGGGTAATTTATCACCGAGCTTTTCAAGTTTATTCAATAAACTTTCTTTCATTGAAATAGCTCTTTCAACCGCATCTGGAGGCGGAGATCTAACAGGTTCGGCTATTTATTTATTTAGTATTAATTAGAAGCGGCCATTTTGGGAGAGAGAGAGAGAGAGAGAAAAAAAGGAAAAAAAATTGTAGTCAGTAGTGATGACTATACAGATAAACTATAAATTCAAAATGGCGGCCAACCCATCACTAAGTTTTGACCTTGGTTGGCGGCCATCTTGGATTTATGTCTATTTGTAGGGTTATAACTACTGATGTGGTAAATTACTTGTACCGGTATTTCCATTTTCTCGTTTTTGTTTGGGTTTTTTCTTTTTCTCTTTCTTCTTTTTGCCTTTTTGTTTTCTCGTCGTCCATGGATCTTCTGTAGATCGAATGGAACATTAGGGACAACGAGATAATTCACCATTTTTCTAGTTCGTAACTTGAAGTTTACTATCATTCGGCAATAATTAAAGTAAAATAAACCACTGAATATCGGCAATGTGCGAATACCCAGTATCCCGCAATTACCCACATGATCGAACATTTATTTCTTAGTACTCGGAACTATTCTTTGTCTAAAATTTTCCCGCCAATTACCCGTCACAAGGCTTAGGTAAAGCGGGAAGTATTGATTCTTAGTCTAAAATTTCCCCGCCAATTACCCGTCACAAGGCTTAGGTAAAGCGGGAAGTATTCTTTGTCTAATATTTTCCCGCCAATTACCCGTCACAAGGCTTAGGTAAAGCGGGAAGTATTCTTTGTCTAAAATTTTCCCGCCAATTACCCGTCACAAGGCTTAGGTAAAGCGGGAAGTATAAGTATTCTTTGTCTAAAATTTTCCCGCCAATTACCCGTCACAAGGTTTAGGTAAAGCGGGAAGTATTCTTTGTCTAAACTTTCCCCGCCAATTACCCGTCACAAGGCTTAGGTAAAGCGGGAAGTATTCTTTGTCTAAAATTTTCCCGCCAATTATATGTGACAAGGCTTACTTCAATCGGGTATTATTTAGGCACTCAGAGAAGAGGGAATATGAAAAATAATTTATACTTTTTGTTTTTACTACTGTATTTTTCCCCAAATATAAATATTTCGACCCGATAAGTACACAATTTGTTTTTAGTTACCCTAAAAAGTACCCGACAATCAATACTTCAGCTAAGCCTAATTGAGTACCCGACAATCGTACTTTAGCTAGGCCTAATCATTATAATCCCCGTCAAATACCCGGGTACCCGACGCGACACGTAATATATCAAAATACCCGTACCCAACCCGAAAAATAAATCACTACCAGCCACAGGGGCAACTGAAATTACTGAATACCTTCAAATTACGAACATCCATCAAAACTTATCAAATTATTTCTTTACCATAGCATGATTTTAAGCAAGTGAGGGCATAGAAAACGTGATTGTGTTTTTTTATTACACAATTAATGGAAATGTAGGTAAGGAATATGAGCGTATAAGCCAAAAAACTACAAAGTAAAAAAAGAATCATTCATACCATCGCTATCGGAATCCTCTCCGAATGGATTAAAGTCATCACTGCCTTCCTCAGCATTGGACACATTTGGACTGAAGTCATCGTCACTTTCCTCGACTTCGGAATTATTATTAGACGGTGCAAAATCGCTGTCACCATCCATGCTACTTTCGTCCGACAAGACGTACTCCTTATATCGTTTCACCCCTTGTCTGGCTTGACGTACTGGTTTTCTCTTAACTCCGGATGACGTAGTCGGACCAGGAGATTTTGGAGGACTTTTTTCCCTATCCAAAAACGAATCTAGCCCTAAAATACGAAGCATTTTCCTTCGATTCGGTGCTGGAAAGTGTTTTTCGACTAAGGTTTGGAATACACCTCTGTAAAAAAGGTTTTAATGGTTACGTTAACACCCGGAAACGACCCTGACACATGTCTTATGTGAGTTTCCATCGTACTTGGCAGTAGAAACAAAATCTGTTAATTCTCCGCCAGCTTCTTCGAGTTGTTCGAGAGTTCTGGCTTCTCCCGTTGATTGTAAACCAATGACAACGCATTTGCCATTTTTGACAGCTTCCCTTGCAAGGGACACAGCGTGTCTAACTTTGGAGGCGATACAGAGATATTTGAAAAACCTTTGATGCGAGGCCCAAAATTGACCCCACATTGTTTTCTTTGAGCGGTTATCTCCGTCCATTATTTCAATTGCTTGTTGAAATTTGGCTCTGGCATCAACCCACTAAGAAACAATTAAGGCGTCGAAATTTGAATTACTGCCGATTTCACGCATTTCTTAGGGTTCATACAACTTTATGGAAAACCGATTTCCCTGACATTTAACGATTCTTCGCGATTTCCCTGACATTTCCACGATTTTTTTTAGATCTCCCTAACATTTCCACTATTTTTTTCGATTTCCCTGACATTTCCACGATTTCCCTGACATTTCCACGATTTTTTCCCCCGATTTTCCTGACAATTCTACAATTTTTTCCCGATTTTCCTGACAATTCTACAATTTTTTCCCGATTTTCCTGACATTTCCAAGATTTTTTCCCGATTTTCCTGACATTTCCAGGGTTTTTCCCCGATTTCCCTGACATTTCCAGGGTTTTTCCCCGATTTCCCTGACATTTCCAGGGTTTTTCCCCGATTTCCCTGACATTTCCAGGACTTTTTCCCGATTTCCGTGACATTTCAGGATTTTTCCCCGATTTCCCTGACATTTCCAGGATTTTTTCCCCGATTTCCCTGACATTTCCAGGATTTTTTTCCCCGATTTCCCTGACATTTCCAGGATTTTTTTCCCCGATTTCCCTGACATTTCCACGATTTTTTCCCGATTTCCCTGACATTTCCACGATTTTTTTCCCGATTTTCCTGACATTTCCACGATTTTTTTCCCGATTTTCCTGACATTTCCACGATTTTTTCCCGATTTCCCTGACATTTCCAGGATTTTTCCCCGATTTCCCTGACATTTCCAGGATTTTTCCCCGATTTCCCTGACATTTCCAGGATTTTTCCCCGATTTCCCTGACATTTCCAGGATTTTTCCCCGATTTCCCTGACATTTCCAGGATTTTTCCCCGATTTCCCTGACATTTCCAGGATTTTTTCCCGATTTTCCTGACATTTCCAGGATTTTTTCCCGATTTTCCTGACATTTCCACGATTTTTTCTCGATTTTCCTGACATTTCAACAATTTTTTCCCGATTTCCCTGACATTTCCACGATTTTTTCCCGATTTCCCTGACATTTCCACGATTTTTTCCCGATTTCCCTGACATTTCCAAGATTTTTTCCCGATTTTCCTGACATTCCCACGATTTTTCCCCGATTTCCCTGACATTTCCAGGATTTTTCCCCGATTTCCCTGACAATTCCAGGATTTTTCCAGTGTCACGTGTTCACGACCAACTACGACCTCTCTTGTTATACAGTTGGCGTGTTTAAGTTGGCCCCTTTGCGAAAAAAGGACCCATTCAGCCAAGGACCCGGGTACCAACACTCTAGTCATGAACTCATGACTCATAAAGCTCACCTCGGGTAACTTTACACTTGGTCAGGGACCCGGATAGTCGGGTACCTGTACCAGTCCTAGAGTACTCCGACTCGGGTACCCGCATAGGCCTAATTTTCAGTCAACAATTGATTCCCCTGACATTTCCAGGTTTGTATGAACCCTGTTTCTTAACTATTACAAAAAAAAAAAAAAAACCCTTACAAGATCAACAGAGGCATCGTACATCTCGACAAAATCTTTAGTAAGAGGAATTTCCTCAATTTTGAAAGTTACGCCCGCGAAACTGAGCTGCCTGGCTATGTACATTCCTCGTAACTATCAGTAATAATCAACCCGTTAACCAAAACCTTTGAAGGTCTAATTTTGGCCTATTTAAGGGAGCCCAGCCAAAATTTTAAACTCCTTATAGTTATACAGAAAAATAGGAATTTTTTTTCTTTCCGGAATTATAGGATTTTACAGGGAGAAAGAAATCACGTGTTTTTATAGGAAAATATAGGAATAAAAATACATACTCATATATATATATATAATACTAACTATTTTGGCTTAAACTATATTATAGAAAAATCTCAAATAAATAAATAAATAAATAAATAACAAATCGGGGATTTTACTTTGAATTAAATTCAGAGGAACTTAATTAAATTAAATTAAATGATATTATATAATTAAAAAATAATCCTGAGGAAGCAAACTCCGCCTGATCAATTTCGGTCAAATCTAGACTCAAATCAGTCATCTCTATTTTAATTAAAAGAGCCATAACTAAATTTTAATTAAAATAAATTTGATAATTAATGCTAAACTATAAACGAAAACTAAGACCCCAAACTAAGCATCAAAAATATATAGGAAATATTATAGTCTGACCTTTCATGAAATTATAGCGTAATAATAATATAGGACAGGTACAAAAAATATAGGATTTTATAGGAATTATAGGACCGCTAGTCTCCAATAAAACCAACTAACCAATGGTCAATTAAACTAATAGTAATTAATGTAAACTAAGCATAAAAATATATAGGATTTTATAGGACAAACCTTTCATGAAATTATAGCATAATAATATAGGTAGAACAGTTTCAAAGAAATATGTAATATTTTAAAGGAATTACAGGATTGCTGGGCTCCCTGGGCTATTATTTACTCGGAAAAACCCTATTTTTACCTTCATATCCATAGCAACGAGTTCCATGGCTCCGACTCCTCTCTTTTCAACAGCGGCAATAAAGTCTGTAAACTCCCTAAAAGGTGTGCCCTCCCCCCATAAACCTAATCGCGTCATATAAGCCATATTCTTTGGTTCGGACGCGCCCGTAGCGCTAGCGTAAACTACTCTAGCTTTTGGAAGCCTATTTTGTAATTCCAAAACGGTTAAACCAGTTTTGGAGGGTTTCCCCGAACCTGTAGGACAAAGATTCTTGGCTTTGTGACACTCGTCAAAAACAATCTTGGTTAAGAAATAACAGAATTAAGGAAAAATTTCGTTAAATCTAATTTTAAAGTTCAGTTAACATAACATTATACCTTAAAAGAACATTGGTTCGGACTAGCAGACGCCACTAAACGAAGGCGGGGTAAGTGGCTCTGACTAGCAGACGCCACTAGACCAATGGCGGAGTAAGTGGTTCTGAGTAGCAGACGCCACAAAACCAATGGCGGAGTAAGTGGTTCTGGCTAGCAGACGCCACAAAACCAATGGCGAAGTAAGTGGTTCTGACTAGCAGACGCCACAAAACCAATGGCGAAGTAAGTGGTTCTGACTAATAGACGCCACTAAACCAATGACAGGATAAGTGGTTCTGACTAACAGACGCCACTAAACCAATGACAGGATAAATGGTTCTGACTAACAGACGCCACAAAACCAATGGCGGGGGAATAGCTCAGTAATCCTTGATAGTTTTTAATCATGACTAATTAAATGCATGCTAATTATCATATTGCAATAAGAGATAATTCATTTTATTTTGATATTAAATTCCTTTTATATTTAGAAAAAGGCAGCCATTCTTTTAAGGTATAATGTTATGTTATTTGACCTTTTCCATTTAGGCCTGAATAAGACTTTGTTAAGGATACAACTCCATCAAAATCATCTCCACACCAATGTAGTAATTGCTTCAATCTGGTCCTGTATTTCCCCCCAGATTGACTTTCACCAATTAAGGAAGAGTATGTTGCGAAAATGACTCCTTTTTTACAACTTCCATTAACTTTAGAGGAGATCTTAGCGTATTTAAATTTATTTAAAGCGTTAACTTCAATCTTAGAAGCTCCGATATCTTTTAAATCCCTCTCGGAATCGTATTTTAAATCATTGGAAACACTCAACCTATTCCATAAGCATAAACACGTGTAAAAACGTTATCCCAATGGCTTAATTAAAAGGTAATTAACTAGTAATTATTACCATAAAGCGCGTTTACGTCCCAATAAGTAATTTTCATAAATAATTCCCGCTAATGTTCTACCTTTACCTACACCAGCTCCGTCACCTAAAATGTTAAAAAAACAGGACATTTTGGAACATGTTGTTTTAGTTTTAGTTTTAGTTGCAGTTTTTTCCAGGTGTAGAACACTTTTACCTATAAGAAAGCCCGCCCTGGAACCATCAGGTAAAAGTTTCTCGTGTTGTTGAGACGCGTATGTTATAGCTTCAAGTTGCAACGCGGAAAGTAAGGTTCTGTCCATAACCTCTTCAGGAATTGCTAGGGAATACCATACATCTGGTGGTGTGACGCTAGACAAGGAACTTGTTTCTACAACAGGATCAGGGTGACGTTGTCCTACTTTCACTGTTGGAAAGTTATTGGTGTTTAACATTAGTTACTGGTAAGTCAGGGTTCATGCAACCTTTGGAAAACAAACTTCTCTGATTTTTACCATATATTTCCCCCAGTTACCCACGTTTTCCCCCCATTTATTTCCCCGAGTTATCCACGTTTTCCCCCCATTTATTTCCCCTAGGTATCCACGTTTTCCCCCCATATATTACCCCTAGGTATCCACGTTTTCCCCCCCATATATTACCCAGAGTTATCCACGTTTTCCCCCCATTTATTTCCCCTAGGTATCCACGTTTTCCCCCCATATATTACCCCTAGGTATCCACGTTTTCCCCCCATATATTACCCAGAGTTATCCACGTTTTCCCCCCCCATATATTACCCAGAGTTATCCACGTTTTCCCCCCACATATTACCCAGAGTTATCCACGTTTTTCCCCCACATATTACCCAGAGTTATCCACGTTTTTCCCCCACATATTACCCAGAGTTATCCACGTTTTTTCCCCCATATATTTCCCCTAGTTATCCAAGTTTTTCCCCCTAGTTATCCACGTTTTCCCACCAAGTTATCCACGTTTCTTCCCCATGTATTTCCCCTAGTTATCCACGTTTTTCCCCCCTAGTTATCCACGTTTTTCCCCCTAGTTTTCCACGTTTTTCCCCCTAGTTTTCCACGTTTTTCCCCCCTAGTTTTCCACGTTTTTCCCCCCTAGTTTTCCACGTTTTTCCCCCCTAGTTTTCCACGTTTTTCCCCCCTAGTTTTCCACGTTTTTCCCCCCTAGTTTTCCACGTTTTTCCCCCCTAGTTTTCCACGTTTTTCCCCCCTAGTTTTCCACGTTTTTCCCCCCTAGTTATCCACGTTTCCCCCACCAGTTATCCACGTTTTTCCCCCATATATTTCCCCTAGTTATCCACGTTTTTTTCCCATATCTTTCCCCAAGTTATCCCCGCATATACTACACTGAGTTCTTCCAGGTTATTTCCCATATATTTACTTGAGTTTTCCAGTGCATTTAACCGAATTTTCCATGTTCTTTCACGTCATACATTTACTTGAATCTTCCATACTTTCTTCCCATATATTTCCCCCAAAGTTTTCCCATATATGGAGTAATAACAACGGGAGCGGGTTTTTTTTATAATTGAAGCAAATCCCTCAGAGAACATTTACTCTAAACCTCACAAATTTCTCTGAGTCTGTACTTTACTAAAAAAATATTCCTAAACATCCCTGAGTTTATATTGCCAAAAATTAATCCCCATGAGTTTTCCAATCAGGTTTGCATGAAACCCTGTAAATTAATTAATTTGTCTCTACGGAGCAATAAGTACAGTACATTTTGCTGGCATATAATCAGCGTAAGTCTCCGCGTGTCCTAACTCCTCCTCTTCCTCATCACCTTCTTCAGTTTCATTTTTAACTAATTCATTCTGAGAAAGAATACTAATTAGCATAACTTAATTAATTAAAAATGTTAAAATTATCATACAGCATATGAATTCTTGGCTCTTTCAGCAGCCCAAGCCTTTGTCATATAATCAGGCCTCATTGATTGAAGCATGAGACTATTCATCATCATACTACGAACATAGGGACTCGAAGGATCCATATAATCCTGCATTGAACCCTTAGGCATACGCCCGGCTTGTTGCATTATCTGGTAACTCTTATAAATATTGGCCATTATCGCGGGATTCATCATGTTCTGCATGTTTAAGCTATTTCCCATCATTCCAGGGTGCATCATATTCATGTTCATATTCATATTTGCTCCCAACATTTGGCTCATCTGAGTCATGGGATTCATATAAGGCTAAGAAACAAAATAGAAGTATTTGTTTAACGCTGACCATTGAGTTGAGTGGTCTTTCATCCCCTAGGATATTAGACCCAATTAACTATATCACGCGCTTGTGGCGCCATCCCGGTGCAACCAAGGGAACTAAAAGAAAAGGCGGGAAGACCCACTTTACTATATCATGCACTTGTGGCGCCATCCGGGTGCAACCAAGGGAACTAAAAGAAAAGGCGGGAAGACCCCCTCCCCATTTAACTATATCACAAGCTTGTGGCGCCATCCCGGTGTAACCAAAGGGACTAAAATAAAAGGCGGGAAGACCCCCCCCCCATTTAACTATATCACGCGCTTGTGGCGCCATCCCGGTGCAACCAAGGGAACTAAAAGAAAAGCCAGGAAGACCCCCATTTAACTATATCACGCGCTTGTGGCGCCATCCCGGTGTAACCAAGGGAACTAAAAGAAAAGGCAGGAAGACCCATTTAACTATATCACAAGCTTGTGGCGCCATCCCGGTGCAACCAAGGGAACTAAAAGAAAAGGCGGGAAGACCCATTTAACTATATCATGAGCTTGTGGCGCCATCCCGGTGCAACCAAGGGAACTAAAAGAAAAGGCGGGTAAGACCCATTTAACTATAACACGCGATTGTGGCGCCATCCCGGTGCAACCAAGGGAACTAAAAGAAAAGGCGGGTAAGACCCATTTAACTATAACACACGATTGTGGCGCCATCCCGGTGCAACCAAGGGAACTAAAAGAAAAGGCGGGAAGACCCCCTCCCCATTTAACTATATCACAAGCTTGTGGCGCCATCCCGGTGTAACCAAGGGAACTTAATGAAAAGGCGGGAAATTTGACTGATTTCAAGAATACATGTATTTATACATTTCTTATCTACGCTTCAAGATGGCGACACCATCGCGTGATAAACTTGGAAGCTGTCTGTCTGTCCAACTTGGAAGCTGTCTGTCTGTCCGTCCCAATGTTTTTAAAAGTGTCCCACATACCCCAATAGGCAGTTTATTAAGGCAAAGGCTACTCTAGTGGTAATTTTCTCAACTCAATGCCCCTGACTAACAACCCCTTAATCTATTTAGATAAAAAAACATTTCACTGATTTAGATTTAACAAAATTCTTCAACAATTTTCAAAGAATTTTCCCCCCAAGCAAGTTGTTATTTTAATTTTAATTCAAATTCAGGGTTTTAAGGTTTTAAATTTTGAGGCTTACATAATAAGATGATGCTAAATGACTGCCGTCACTGGCAGCTGCCAGGCTAGCCGCTCCACCAGTCGACATTTCTTCCGGTTTAAGTCCGGATTGATTCAAAGCAGCTGAGAGTAAATCATTCACTTCCATTTTTAAAGCTTTTTAGTAAGAAGGTTTACTGGTATTTTCAAATTCAAACAGACAATCATTGTTTTTCTAGGTTTATAGAATGGATAAAAATTGTTTTTCATATTAAACACACTTTTCCCCTTAAACCAAAACTATACTAAAACGTTAAGCCTAATTTACCTGACAATCTAATAAATATTTAATAACATTTTTTCTCTTCTCATATTTTTTTCCAATTTTGGCATCCACAAGTTAAAAAAACACAAAAGATCGTTTCTGATAAAAATTTAAAAAATGCGCTAATTGATTACAATGGATGCCAAGGCCTAATTCTGTAACCAAGCTCCCCGAGTTAACTTTTAAATATTTAATTATAGAATCTATATTATTGATTAAATCTTACATAGGGCGTTGATTTTAGACTTCGATGAACTAAATGTTATATTAAATATGATAATTACTAGTTATTTTAAGTCAGTAACGAATGAAAATATGTATTTACACAAAATGTGTACACACGTTTTGATAGAAAAATAATACATAGGGAATAGGGGAATATTAAATTATGGCGACAAGGCTTAGCGTTTCACCGTCTCTCGCTTAGGATTCCGCTACGCATTTAGGTTTTGTAAAATTTTTTTCAAACTAAATTCGTTTGATTTTAGGCCTATTCCGCTTTGATTTAAATATAATTAATGATAATTTACCTGTATAGTAACTCGGGAAATTCATCATATTCGTGGGATCACGCAAAAAACAACAATGCAACTTCGATTCGTTATAAAAAGATGTGTTTATGACAAAAATCTGTATGCCGCGAAACGCCGCTGCCCGCTGATTCTTTCGGTTTCGGCTAATCGGCTTACGAAATAAGACAGCGGGCGCAAGAGGGCGCCGCGAAAACCACGTGTCATGCGGCATAATAACCAATCAAAAGCCGGGAATTGTTTTACTTTCCCATAACTGACCAATGGGAGAAAAGCTAGTTGATACGTCACGAATAAAATGGCGTAATTCTGTCTTGGGAAATTTTAATTAAAAATAATTTAAAAAAATAGTTAAATTTTAAGAAACAGTGTAAAAATTGGTAAGAAATCGAAATATAACTTAAACAAAGGATTGCAGTAAATATTTTAATATATTTGATTAATATTAATGTATTTTGTTTACTTATTTTTATTGGCCAAGGGTTAAGTATTTTTAAGTAGGGTGGGGGTGGGGGATGGGTTAAGGACCGTCACGCCTATAAATAAAATTTTAAATTTAACATTAATTTTAATTATAGAACAAAATGCCGAAAAGAAAATTGCCTTCAACTTTACAGAATGTGTGTTATAACAGCGTTGTCACGCACATTGACGATTATTGGTCAGCAGATTACCTATCAAATTGTTCCGATAACCATACTACACCTTTACATATATTAGGACCTTTTGATAATACTCGTTAGTAAAATTAATTTAATTTAAAACTAGGCATACGTTAAATTAAATTAAATTAAATTTATAACTTAAAGATTAAATTTTACAGCGCCAAAATTCCTGGAAAATATTTTGGAGCAACTTTTAAAAAGAAACCGTTTACGCAAACATCATTTAGACTTATTATTATTAACATCGGTTAAAAAATTAAAATTGAACAAATGGAATGGTTTAAACACCTTTTTTTCTAAATCCCATTATAAAGAAAAACTACAAAATTTAACGTACCTTGATCTTTCATTGTGTCAAATCCCAAAGAAAATGTTTCTGTCTTTAGCTGAAAGCATTCCTAACATCGAAACGTTGATTTTAAAAGGAACAAAATGTGATGATAAAGTTCTTTCCATTTTAGGTTCTAATTGCCCTAATCTTCAAACTTTCGATATCGAGAACTGTTCTTCTATTACCGATATCGGAATTTACAGCTTAATATTATCGTTAAATGATTTAGAACAAGAAATGTTCCGTTGCGTTAAAATAAAAGATCTAAACATTCATTATACTAATGTAACTCGTAAAGGAGCAGCCTGCGCTTTAGTTAACTTACCAAATTTAGTTCAATTTAATAACCAAAACACTTTAGAAGCTTTAGAATACGCGTTGAATAGTTCACACGCTAACAAAATCTACAAATTGGAAGAGTTGGTTGTTACATCAGACAGTGATGGTTGGGATATAACTCACATTTCTATTAAACAACTCCAATTGGCAATTAAACATTTACCTAATGTCAAGAGTATAATGTTGCATCAAGTCCGTTTCGCGCATAAAATTGAATTTGATGCAACTTTAGATAGAAATTTGCTTAATTATCTTACTGTTTTGTCACAAGAATTGGCCAAATTCGAAAACTTGAAAGAATTTTCTATGACTGGGGTTCCTTATGATGATGGTTACACTTTTTTACAATTCTACGACTTCATTAATATACGTGGCGCCAATTTAACACATTTAAATATAGTTGCTTTTAATTTTAATGTCAATTTAGTCGGGTTATACTGCCCTAATTTAGTTTCCCTTCATTTGGAAACAATTTTGAATTACGAATTCATGGATTTAACTCAAAAATGTCCATTACCGTATTCAAAATTAGAAAATTTATCAATTAGCTGCAATTCTACAACAGTTAACACCGTTGCTTCTTATAATATACTTTACACTTATCATCAATGTCATATAGAAGAACGCGATTTGCTTACTTTACTCAGTAATTGTCAAGGGTTAAAGAAACTAAGTTTACGGATGATTAATGAGCTTGTTGATGAGCTAGTAACGTCTGTATTACTTTCTAATCCATTATTGGAATTGGAGTCTTTAGAATTAAGAGACTGTATAAGAATAACGGATAAATCTATAGCTAAATTCGTAGAAAATGGTCAGAATTCTCTTAAAAAATTAACTTACTTGCATTGTTCCGAAACAACAAAAGCAAATTATCAAAAATTTGTCAAACTCTGTGAAGAAAAAAATTATGATATTAAAATTGTATGGGAGTAATTTTGTACCAAATTTAATTTATTATTTAATGTAATATTAATCTTTGTGAAAATTTAGCTAAAATAAATTAATTTTTCGCTAAAATAATTGTCTCCTCATTGTCTACTACTACAACTACAAAATCATCTACAACTACGACTACATCATCTACAACTACGACTACATCATCATCTACAACTACGACTACATCATCATCTACAACTACGACATCATCATCATCTACAACTACGACATCATCATCATCTACAACTACGACATCATCATCATCTACAACTACGACTACATCATCATCTACAACTACGACTACATCATCTACATCTACGACTACATCATCTACAACTACGACTACATCTACAACTACGACTACATCATCTACAACTACGACTACATCATCTACAACTACGACTACATCATCTACAACTACGACTACATCATCTACAACTACGACTACATCATCTACAACTACGACTACATCATCTACAACTACGACTACATCATCTACAACTACGACTACATCATCTACAACTACGACTACATCATCTACAACTACGACATCATCATCTACAACTACGACATCATCATCTACAACTACGACATCATCATCTACAACTACGACATCATCTTCTACAACTACGACTACATCATCATTTATTTATTTATTTATTTATTTATTTATTTCGTGTGTTGTCCACAAAGTCAACAATGTGACGTATGTGTGAACATCGTAAGTGTAGTACATAACCATGTTACTGAAAGACACTACAGGAGTTGAGGAGTACATTAATATGAGAACTAACAAACGGTTAATAATGTAAATATTAAAGAAAAAAAAATAATAAAAATAAGTATAACAATAATAATACTAATTATACAATTAAATAATAATACTGATAACAATTAAAACAATATCAGAAAATTTAGAAAATTGAATTCGCTGCACAATAATTTAATTTTTATAAAATCATTAGGGGAGGGTTGAAGAAGTAGAGAGCTCACAAGTTAACACGAAAAATGTCTAATAATTTACGACGAAAATGGGATTTAGTAGTTAGAGTGACAACATCATTGGGCAACGAATTCCAATCGTCAATAACAGCATACGCAAAGTGCGTTTGTCGGAATGTAGTTAGCACCCTAGGTTTGACTAGTTTGTGTGAGTGACCACGGGTTCTTGCATTAATATGGCGGGTGAAAAATAGCGAAAAATCTAAATCAAGGTTGTTATTTATAATGTCAAAAACTAAGCATAGGTTATTAATTTTATGTCGCAGAGTGATAGAATCAATATTTAATAAGGAGAGTCGTTGGGGAGCCGGAAGCTTACTAATTTTGTGTGGGAGTTTGGAATATGCGTTTTGAGCTTTTTGCAAAGCCTGTAGATCAGTTAAGAAATGGGGGGACCAAATTGGCGAACAGTAATCAATTATAGGGAGGACCAAGGAGTTGTACAGAGTTTTAATGAGAGGTATAGAGTTAAAATTTAAATTACGACGAATTATACCTGTTAAGCTCCTAATACGTTTGGCAATCTTATTGGATTGGGCTGTATATTTGAGAAGGGGATCTATAAGGACACCTAAGTCCCTCTCACAAGTGGACGTAGTTAAAGTAGTGTTATTAATTGTGTAATCAAACATGGGATTGCGGCGTCCAAGGTGAAGAGTCTGACACTTAGCAATGTTGAAACGTAACCCATGGTTGTGACCCCACTGAACGATGGCATCAAGATCAAGTTGCAGGACAGCTCGATCAGTAGAATCACAAACCCGGCGATAAAGCTTGGCGTCATCGGCAAACAAGATGACAGAGGAGTGCCTCACTACCGATGGCAAGGAGTTAATAAGTATGTTAAACAGAAGGGGACCCAAAATAGAACCCTGGGGGACTCCCGTTTCAACGCATTTCCAATCAGTATTTACACCGTGAAGGACAACTCTCTGTTTGCGGTCGGAGAGATAGTTAGTTAACCAAGCTAATGCTTTGCCAGTGACGCCAGCACCCTGAAGGGCAGAAAGAAGGGCATAATGAGGAATGGAATCAAAAGCCTTACTAAAATCAAGATATAAAACATCTACGGAGTAACCGTCGTCTAACCAGCGGGTCCATTCATTAGTTGTAGAGATTAAGTTGGTCAGGCAGGAACGACGAGGAAGGAAGCCATGTTGATGAGGGGAGAAAAAGTTGTTAAGTTCGAGGAAGGATCGTAATTGCTCATGTACAAGACGCTCGCATAATTTTGAGGCTTGGTTAAGGGTGCTAATGGGACGATAATTATTAGGATCAGCTCTCGACCCTTTCTTATGGATAGGAGTTATATTAGCTTCCTTCCAGGTAGTGGGTATGAAACACGAGGAAAAGGAACGCGCTATAAGAAGGTAGAGCGGTAAGCCTAAACGTGGTGCTAGGGTTTTTAGAAGGTTAGGGTGAATACCATCAGAACCTGGCGATTGATTTGCGTCTAAACTTAAGAGGAGTCTCATGATATCACTGGGGTCGCAATTAAATTCAGTTAGAGCAGGCGCCGCAGGGTCTATAGGGGCAGGTGGCGCGGATAGCGATGGTAACATAATAGGGCATTTAACTGTACTGGCGAAATAGTCATTAAGTAGTGAAGCACACTCAGAGATAGTATTGGTTAGTGAGCCATCAGCATGCTTTAAGTGTAAGATTTTGTATCGACATTTGCGAAAGTTGTTGATGTGAGAGTAAAACGATTTCGGGTTGGTTTGTATAAGAGATACTAGGGAGTTTTCATAACGACGTCGAGAATTTCGATAATGGGTCGTGTGAGCATTACGGGCTAAGCGGTAAGCAAGATGGAGGCGATGAATTGTGGCAGACAACTACAACATCATAATCTACCACAACATCAACTTACATTAAATTCCTTGAGAACATAAAGTAAGTGCCTAAAATCCATAGAAAACAAGCTGGGCAGTCCCACCAATAAATCTAGTTTCACTCCCAAATTAAAACAAAAACGAAAAACAAGCTGGACAACCCGTTACTATAACCAGTTTCACACCTTAATTCCGATCTATAAATAAAAAATCTATTCAAAATTTAAGTATTTTGGTTTTCGTTTTATTTGGAAATCTGACTTAGTAGAAGCTTATTACAAAAACTAATATTTATTTCATATATTAAATACAAATGTGCAATTTAAGTTGCATCTTAGAGCGAGAGGGCCAGAGGAACACAAAAAAATGAGGTTCATTCAACAAAAACGCTGCGCGTGAGTTGAAATATAATATATATAGGAATATTGGCACTGAGAATCAAAAGTAGTTTAAAAAAATTCTATTAACCAATGATTTAAAAACACGTCGTAAGTATGGCTTCTCTTTTTTTCTTTGTAAAATATTGCCCATAAGGTATTTATTACAATCTGTATTGTCGTTTTTTATTTATTAAATAAGTTAGAAAAAATGATACGCCTTTTAATTGATATATTAATGATATAGTGATAGGTCCGGTAATTGTTATGATCGCTTATTGAAATATTTGCACCAAATTCTGGCTGGGCGATTGCAATTTGCAATTAAGATATTTTTATTTATAAGCCAAGGCCCGATAATGCAAAGGCTTAGTTGTATTAAGATTTAAGCTAGGCGGCTCTAAGTTATTAATTTTTAAAAAAGGGCCTAGCTATAATCACATTAATTAATTAATTAATTGTACTTTGAGATGTATTGATTGATTGGATAATTAATTAATACTAATTTTATTTAATGGCTTTGTTTAAATTTTTTAGGCCTTTGCTTATGTCCTGGGAACGTCAAAATTAATGACGTCATATCATTTTAGGAAAATGGCGCGAAAAAATAAATATAAAAAACTTTGGCGGGAACGTTGTATAAATAATCCGATTCTATTTTTTAATTAATAATTATTACCTGGGACAACAACTTCTTTAAAAAAAAAAATTAATTAAAAAAAGTGTTGTTTAATTGGACGTAGGTTGTCAATCCCATTCTTCGTAGAGTAGGTAATTAACGAGCCTTTTTGGAATGAACAACTTTTCAACATCATCGTGTTTTACGTGGCGACGAATGTTAAGTCGACACAGGAAGAGCAAAGGCTTAACAGCCATCGAGGCTTGCCAAAAACTCACGGTTCCAGTACGAGTTCTGAAATGATAACCGAAAAATATTTGAAGAAAATCTTCCACATGAAAATATTCATAATGATGGTTTATATAGTCCCGATTTATTTATTTATTTATTTATTAAAAGAACATGCATTTATTTAACTATTAAGTAAAAAGCCAATTAAATTTAAATGTGGTATAATTATACATTGTTTCTTATTAACCAGGTAAACCTTTATATTTTTCAGGAAAGATTTTGCTAAGCCTAACTCAAATTTGGCCAGTCATCGCCTGAAAGTTTCTAAGCCTAACTCAAATTTGGCCAGTCATCGCCTGAAAGTTTCTAAGCCTAACTCAAATTTGGCCAGTCATCGCCTAAAAGTTTCTAAGCCTAACTTAAATTTGGGAAGTCATCACCTAAACGTTTCTAAGCCTAACATAAAATGGGGAAGTCATCGTCTAAAAGTTGCTAACCCTAACTCAAATTTGGCCAGTCATCGCCCACAAGTTTCTAAGCCTAACTCAAATTTGGCCAGTCATCGCCTAAAAGTTTCTAAGCCTAACTCAAATTTGGCCAGTCATCGCCTAAAAGTTTCTAAGCCTAACTCAAATTTGGCCAGTCATCGCCTAAAAGTTTCTAAGCCTAACTCAAATTTGGCCAGTCATCGCCTACAAGTATCTAAGCCTAATTCTAATTTACGACAACATAAATTCATCGACGTTAAGCCTAAGCCTAATTTACGTCCACTTTAATTCACCAACGTTAACCCTAACTCAAACTCAATAATTCTAATTTGAATTTTATGCCAAGTCATCCATCGCTAAGCCTAACCATTTACCTGGTTAATAATTACTTCAAAATTTTGTAAAAACTAATTAAAATTAATCCTATTCGAAACATTTAAACCAGATCGTCATTTTAGATATAGGTTTTGTTCTGTAAAATCTTAAATTTTCTAGAACAAGAACCTTTTTGTTTGGAAAATGGCAAAAAACCTGCCGAAGCAGAGTGAGAGTGTGAACCAATAACGTTTTGGGTTAACCGTTGGGGTTGGTTCAACGCTGATTGGCTGGAATGCTGCCCGTTTTTTTCCGACCTCCAGGCACCTTTGACCCCCGTAGAAATCCCAACCAAGACTTAATCACTGCAAAGGGAAATTTATCAAAGACAAGACGCCTTGACACACACATAAATCTTGCTACCAGACAGAATAATTAGCCAATTGTATAATTAACATCACTTATAGAGGTCAAACAATGCTTGGCTGTTAAATAGTTTGAAATTTAGGCTTAGGGCGTAGAATTAGGCCTAAAGGCATAGAACACGTAGAACAAAGCCGAATTAGGCCTAATCCAAAGCCAAGAATTGAAATTAGGCTTATTTTCGTTCGCAATTCGATCATAAACATTAAATAGGCTTTAAAATGTAATGCTACTACATTATGAAGGATTTGCCATGATTATTTCAACTACTTTCATCAATAAATTGCTAAGCCTTGGCTACTGACCAAAAATAGTCCTAAGTCATATGCATTAAAAGTAACCAAAATCTTAACGTCCGTGTTACATTTGGCACGAAAAAATGTTTACTTGGATCCTCGCAATGTTTTCAGGGACCTAAAAATGTTGAAACTTCTCACTCTTAAAAGTTCAACGACCGATGTTGACCCAGAAATAAACAATGGCGGTCTCACAGCTAAATAAAATGTTCCTAAGTTTTAAATTTAAAATCTAATGGCTGCTCAACGGCAATTTCGGAAATACATCAACAGCGTTGCTAAAAATGCTTAAAAAGAGGCTATGCACATCTAATTATAGTTAATTAACACATTAAAATACTTAATAAGGTATTTAAATTAAGTTAATAGGCCAAAAAGTTAAAAATATTTCATAATAAGTTCATCTGCAATTAAAACGGTTTTAGGCCAATTATTAGGCCAAAACAGAAGGGTATAAAAATTGCCTATTAACCTATGACTCAATTGTGCATAGCCTTCTTATCATTATAATTAAATTAAATTAATTACGACAATTAAAAGTTTATTGATTAGAGATTTTGAGCAGCCAACCTATCTTAAACATACATTAGAAAAATAATTTACATTAATTAAATTTAAAGGTATTTAATGCATATGCGGTAGGAAAGTAATTGTCTATGACTAAACTGCGAACTTTTTAATTAAATTTTAATTTTAGGGGGTAATTAAATCGCGTAATTACGAATTTTAAGTTAAGTGTGGTAGCAAAATTCGATTGATTCATTCTTTCATATTTTTATCACTATTGTTACATACATACGGCAACTTAAGAATAAAATAAAAAATTGTATGTTTGACCTTGAACTTAATTTAAAAAAATAGAAAGTTCAACTCACCCTACAGCTAGAACTCGACCCGAGGGTGAATATGTACAACATAAAGCATCCTCAACTGTTCCAACAGCTACAGGGTCTTCATGGTTAACTATATCCCAGAATCTCAGATACCTTTAACAAAAGATATCAACCAATCATTAACGTTCTTTAATGACCTTCAAGCTTATTGGGCTGCCCTTAAACTACGCTTTAAGACTATTGGTTCGTTTTAATTCGACCTTTGGGACAATCTCGTTACGCGATTGGTAAGGTTTAAAATGCAACCTTGAAATAACATCTTCCCTATTGGTTGCGATAAATACTCCTTCCTCTAATTGGAGGGTTAAAATTCAACCTTTGAAATTCCCCCTATTCTATTGGTTAGTTTAATTCAACCTTGAAATAACCTCTTCCCTATTGGTTGCGATAAATACTTGTTCCTCTAAGAACTCCGTGTGATTGGAGGGTTTAAATTCAACCTTTAAACTTTCCCCTTATTCTATTGGTCAGTTTAAATTCAACCTTTAAACTTTCCCCTTATTCTATTGGTCAGTTTAATTCAACCTTGAAAATTCCCCTTATTCTATTGGTCAGTTTAATTCAACCTTGAAAATTCCCCTTATTCTATTGGTCAGTTTAATTCAACCTTGAAATAACAGCTTTCTCATTGGTTGCGTTAAAAATACCTATATTGAGATTGGTAGGCTTAAATTCGACCTTGAAATTCGCTCTACGTTATTGGTCGTTTTAATGCGACCTTGACATAACATCTTCCTTATTGGTTAGGTTAAAACTACGTCAAAACGCCCACACTGAGATTGATTGGTTCAAATAAATTCGCCCTTGAAATTCTCCCATTTCTATTGGTCAGACTTTGAAATACATTCCCCCTGATTGGATAGTAAAACGGATATTTACCCATCATCAGCGACGGTAGCAATATGGGCACCATCTCTGGAGAAGGATAGGCCCCGTACAAATGCCCCATTGGCCCCACTAGCGTATATTAAACTTGGGGTCGGGTGCAAATGTCTGCAGAGAAAAGAAAAATAAACCCGGAAAGTCAACCATGTAGCGAAATCCACCATTAACCCAGATTAATTAGCAATATATTTATAATAATTAATTAAGTCTCACCCGAAGATTTTGAGCATTTTCCCTGAATGAGAATCCCACAGGATGACGCTAGTATCGAAGGAGGCAGTGGCTATCAAACAGCCATCTGGTGAAAAATCACCAGAAACAATATCGTGGTGATGTCCTTCGAGTTTCAGTTTTAATTTGTACGTTACGATGTCCCACACATAGGCCTATATGAACGAAAGGAGCAAATTTTGTAACACTAATGACTTTGCAGGACTCTAATTTGACCTTTAACCCTTCCCTCCCCCGATGCGTGAGCCGAGGCTTATAGCCCCAATTTTAATATTAAGCAGACGACCCATCATTTTGACCCAGATTTGTCACTAAGCCTTGGCATACGCATCGGGAATAAGACTGACAATTCCAAAGATATGCTTACAGATTTGGAAGCTCCCACAGAGAGCAATGACTTGGCATCAGGCGACCACGAGCAAGCGTAGATCTGATTATTGTTAACTTTGTTGTTAACTTTAAGTGTTTTAACCATATTCCCGTCATCGTTGAGGTCCCATAACTTAACAGAACCATCATACGACGCCGAGGCAAGTAGCAAACTGCCATCATTGGACCGAAACAGAGGTCAGCTACCACATCTCTGTGGTCCATAAGCTCCAACATCAACTTTCCTAATATGTACCGAAGTTAGATGACGTAATTACCGAAAATATTCTGGGAAACCCATACCAGTATAAACATCCCATGTTCTAACCCGACCGTTACTATGTCCAGTGGCCAAAACTAAACCCTTGGAGACGCTAAAACGTGTCCAGAATGCCGTGGAAGACAAATCAGATTTTTCGGCAGTCGATGACCCAAATGCAACCGATCGTACCAAGTTACCAGTATCAATTGTAATTGGTTTTTGTGTTAATTGATGACCCTCGTCATCAGTGCTATCAATGTTAGCTCTGAAATTAATTAGTTTATTTACTAAATTAAAATCAGCTAATTTCTTCATTTCAGGTTTTATTTTAGACGAGTATGTTAAGCCTAAACCTAGAAAATATGTTTAAACAATTTAATATTGTACATAATACTGAGAATTAATAAATTCTTGCAAGTTAACTTTGAAGCCCTACTTAATTAACATATCTTTGTGCCTAACTACCGTCCCAATGTTCAGTATATTAATTAGACTATACTGCGCCCCCATTTCTAAATCATAAACTAAAAAACAAACGCACACGAAAACCAGCCAGCCTGCCAGCCAGATACGGTCAAACCATAACTTTTCAACCCACGCATTTCGGCAAAAGTAAAATAACGGTACCGCCTGTAGAAATGTTTTAACGGCTTTGCACCAATGCTCAGAGGGGAAAACCAACTACAGGGGAAGTATGTAAAACGCACGTATTTACAAATAAAGTAGACATATTTAGGCCTAAATTAATCAGGTTATTAGGTCAATTTCCGTGACCTTTACTGCCATGCAGCGGGGGGGGGTGTGGCACATTGGAAATCAATGAAATATTAAGAGAGGGAACAACAGCTTTAGAGTCGGTGGAGAAGGAGCTAGAAGATGCGCGGTTCGGTTACCATGGAAACAAACTTCCGTAAAAATACGGTAGTCAGTGACGTCAATATACCCAGCCGCCATCCCCTATCCTTGAGACACATTAGTCTCAACTTCACAGACGCGCGAGGATATAAATAGTACTTTGAAGAAACCCATTAACTCGAAGCTCTCAAAAGTATTTTAAATAAAAGTAAACCAAAGAAGATACACGCCCCAGGAAGGGAAAGTGTAGCTTCCTCTAGTGTAAATTTTTGTCTCTCCCCTCCTAGTACGCTCCAAAGGCAGGCTCGGTTGGCCGAGGTATTTCCGGCTACATTCGAAATTGCATAGACCGGAAGTTCCTGGTTCAACCCAGCCCCGAGACACACCTTCCATTCCCGGAGCGTATATTTTCTTTGAGTAAACCAAGGTCAAAGACAAAACATTTCGAGTGTTGCCTTATACTTCCAAAAGTAATATTTTGTGCAGTACCTGAGGGTCGCAATGTGCTGCATTTCTCAGGGCCGTGTAATGCAACCGATTTTGTTACCAGGAATAAATACAGCTACTAGGAATTATTGTGTAGTCATCAATTTTCACTCAACGTATCTATGCAGCTTTTTTTGTGTGAATAGCTAGACTAATCATAATGTATGACGAATTTCAGCATGGCGAATTTATAATCTATTTCTATGCATGTTGCACCTTAAGCCTTGCGCGCCTACAACCTCGCGTTACTACCCAACCAATGAAAAATATTAGTTAGAAAGACGTCATCAGAATTATAAGGTGTTGAGGGATAGCATGCAAGTTCTCAAATCCGACATAGAAATTAACATGGGATATATTTGGTTGCTTAATGATTCCTAGTAGCTGTGTGCATTCCTAATGCTACTAAAAAAGGCTAATAGCCCACTTTTAACCAGCAACAATGCACTTAAGTTACAACATAACTAAGATAACGATGGAAATTTCTCTTATATATATATTGTAGGTATATATTGTATTGTATAAATTAGAATTTTATTTTAAACTATGCAGTTCCACGTCACATTATCTGTTGTAAAAATTCTAAAAATGTTGTATAAACACATTCGAAAAAGAATAGGCAATTTGCCAGAAAACCTCGGAAACTGCGAAGCCATAATACCCTTCTCATTTGCATATAGACATTATACAAAAACCCACAAAGGCATATTTTGATATACAATAACATGTATTTGTCTAGACAGTGGTGTTAGAAAGCTAGCTATCGTTTATAGAGTAATGGCACCTCCCTGCCTTTGGCTACGTTATGTTCTATGAGAAAATAATATGTAGTGCCACTACTCTATACAGACTCAGGTATGTGTTTTATCGCAGTACAGTAGAGGTTAGTTTTCCAACAACAGATATGCAATAAAACAAACGCCTACTATGGAATAATAAAGATTACGAACTTACCGTGTTCCAGGTTTGGGTAGCACTAGTCCCTTCAACAATTGTGATCTAAACCCAACCAAAATTAAAATTAAACTTAAGTTAATCAAAATGATCAAGGTTTGTCAAGCGTGTTAAAATATCTAACAAAACGTACGATATGACACTTAAATGACATGATTACAGCAAGAAGCGATATCTAGTTTATTAGGAAGAAGGTATAAGATGCCTATAAGTATTCCCACGCGCCATAGTCCTACAGTCCCCCTTTCAAAATACAAGGGGGACGTAAAAGGAGGAGGCCCCGGGCTATTTCTCCTGTCCTCAGTCGGAAAATATGACTGTAATTTTTTTTGTCATTCGCGTCGCGCTGACGTGCACGAGTTTTCAAGAACCAATGAGATGCTACTTGTAATTTAGAGACGGCTGGGATTAACTCCGGACATGTCTACGTTTGGACTGGAGATAAAGCTAGAAACGTGGCGCGAATTTACACCTTCTCCCTAATAAACTAGATATCGCTTCTTGATTACGGCAATGTCATATTTGTATTATTTAATTCACGATATTAATTAAAATAACTTGATATGAACCTAATTTCGAAGAAACTAATTTGAATTATTTTAAAGTTTTTAAATAATTTCGACAATTAAGAGTAACCCTTTAATTATTATCAATCTTCAATTTAATTATAGTACTAATTAAAATATTAACTCTAAATTAACCAAACTGCTCAGAAACTAATTTAATTATTTTAAGTATTTAATTTCGACACTTAAGAGTATTCCTTTAATTAATTAACCAATGCTTAATTTAATTATCATACTTAAGAATCAAAAAAAATAATAAAAAAAAATAAATTAAACTATCAAAACAAACCCTGAACATAACATAACCTTCCATAAATTAAACTTAAGGTTTAAGAGATAAGATATTATGGTTCGAATTTCGTTTTTATGTCGTTTGTTTTATCTCTCCGTATCTAAGTAACAAATCTAGCCAATCACAGCGCAGAAAACTCACTCCCACTATAAATCTAGGAGGTCAGATAGCTACAATAACATAATAATACACCGGAAATTGAACTGGTTTTATTTCAGTTTATCTCAATAAAAAAAAATTAATAAAACTATAAATAATAAATAAATACAACAATTTCATATAGAAGGCTTCCCTGATAGTCTGATACGACACTAGACAAATTAAGTGATAAAGATATGTTTATAAGTGATATGTTCGCTCCATAAGTATGATATGCACTACTTATACTATTCGTAATGCTACCGAGAGACTTACAGCAGCTCGAGATAACTAGTTCGAGAAGGAGAACGAGGGGGAGCGAGTCAATTGAATTGAAGTCCTAAGTACACTCGGTGGTGGTTAATTAATTTTGCAGCTAGGACCTAGTTCCATCTAGGCACTCCTATTTAGTCTATGCATTACTAAGCCCCTTTGACAGCAGCGCCTCACTCACTCACCAGGCCTCCCTCGCTTTACCTCCTCGAATCTATGACCTCACTCACTCACTCACTTCAAAATTACAAGCCTTTCAGTTTGTCATGACCAGTTATTAATTGAACAAACTTATGGAACATAACATATCTTATGAACTTATGGGTCTGAAAACGATGTACTAACGTTAAGGCTACGAAGGCCCGGGGTGATAAGTTTGGCCTTGATAATCTGCGACTATCACTTTACTTATTTATTTATTTTTTATTAAGTTTTCAAGGTCCAATATTCAAATAATAATATAAGAAGTTCATTAAGTAATAATGCTTAACTGCGGGATATTTTGCATATTTTTAAATAAATTAGAAATTAAAATAATAATGATAATAATAATCATTACAGCTAAATCACCAATTTAAACTTTTCAAGGAAAATTAGCAATTACTTTTTCGGTGTTATGGTGAACAATTATAAAATCACGTTTCCCTTATCTTTAACATAAGTTTATAAGATATGTTCCTTCCATAAGTTTGTTTAATTAATCTCTGGCCATGACAAACTGAAAGGCTTGTAATTTTGAAGTGAGTGAGTGAGTGAGGTAGGTCATAGATTCGAGGAGGTAAAGCGAGGGAGGGGACTGGTGAATGGGGGTCGCTGCTGTCAATGGGGGCTTAGTAATGCGGACTAAATAGGAGTGCCTAGATGGAATAGGTCCTAGCTGCAAAATTAATTAACCACCATGCACCGAGTGTACTTAGGACTTCAATTCACTCGCTCCCCCTCGTTCTCCTTCTCGAACTAGTTATCTCGAGCTGTTGTAAGTCTCTCAGTAGCATTACGAATCGTATAGGCGGTGCAAATCATACTTATGGATGGCACATATCACTAATAAACTTATGCTTAAAGTACAATAAAATCTAAAGACACGTGCTGCGTTTATTTAGGCCTAAGATCAAACAATTAAAATTCAGGTTCTGTTTAAGACTTACAGAGTTGACTTGCAACGATTCCAGGGTACCAAAGTGACGACGCGATTTCCACAAGACCAAGCGAAGTAAGATTCATCGGGGGCAAAGGCACAATGCCATGATTCAGAACTGCCGTAAACCGGATAGTGTTGGTCACTCTTAATTGGGGTTAATTGGGCTATCAATGTTGCGGACGCTGCAAAGATTACATGACGATTTTAGAGACTATAATTTTGGAGTCGTATAACTCTGGTTCTATAAGAGATACGGTGACGTCCTTTGAGTATGTCATAGCCCTATTTCTTAGCTTTAAATAGATACTAAATACTTGGGGGTTACAATAATCAGGGCCCGAGTAATTAAGCGATATGTTAATTAACGTCTTCTCCATAGCGTTAACATGGGCTTATTTACATTACACCATTTAACTCTGGTGCTTTAAGAGATACGGGGATATCCTTTGAGTATGTTATAGCCCTATTTCTTAGCTTTCCAACGATACAAAATAATTAGGGTGTACAACAATCAGGGCCCGAGTAATTAAGCAAATGTTAATTAACGTCCTCTCAATAGGATTAAAATGTTATTTCCACGACAACTTCTAACTCTGGTTCTATAAGAGATACATTGAAATCCTTTGAGTATGTTATAGCCCTATTTCTTAGCTTTCCAACGATGCTAAATACTTGGGGGTCATAACAATTTGGGCCCGAGTAATTAAGAAAAATGTTAATTAACTCCTCTCCATAGGATTAAAATGGGCTTATTTACACGACACTTTTAACTCTAGTTCTATAAGAGATACAGCATAATCCTTTGAGTATATTATAGCCCTACCAATTTCCTTTCTATAAATACTAAATACTTGTAGTTAATTAAAACAGGGCTATAGTAATTAAGAAAATTAGCAAAAGATACAAGCCCAAATAGTCCTTCATATAAAACCGTAAGGGCTACCCACGTACTAAAACAGCCCGACAATATAATATTACACAATAAGACTGTACTATCACCATAACCTAAATAACCACATTCCCCCACTATATCTGTAGTCTAGACTATCCCTGAACAATTTCGTCTAAAGATGTAAGCTCTCTTCCGAAGGCCAGGTGTGGAGAACACTTTCATAAGTACACTACAATGCCTCAGTGAGTCAACTATACTATACCTTATCATTATTTACACAAAAGGTTAAAACCCTCATAAAAGAAACATATTTCAAAAGGAAATTCAATAGACTAAACAAACTACACAACTAACCACGAGTAATTTAAGACATAGTCAAAAAATAAAACTAGTTTCTGGCTTCATTCCAAAATAAGCCTTATACAATTAATCAGATGATTTACTAAATATTTCAAGCGTGACGCGCGCTGTTTCACACCTAATTATTCAAATTATGCAATGATTTATTCATAATTAGATGTAGAAAATCGATTATAATTAATCTACTTAGGACTAGACACGATATTTTGGTGATCTAGACAGATATTTGACCCCTAGTAACCTCAATTACGTAAAAATCAATGGAATGCATCAAATAGGTCATATTTGACAGATTCACTACCCACACTTAAGCCGCGTTTACACGAGACACTTTGAAACCGTTTTAAACCGTTTTGGAATGTACAAAAAATAATATTACGCTGTTAAAACGAGATATCTTTCACGACGAAATGCAAATATTATTTTTAAAAAAGTGTTAGGCCTTAGGCCTTTCCAAAACGGTTGAAAACGGTTCCAAAGTGGCTCGTGTAAACGCGGCTTAAGTCCCATAGGCGCCCTTAAGCAATAAGCTCGCTTAAACTCATAAAAAAACAACTTGAGGTTGCAATAGCCGCTATTGAATAACGCTAACTGGCTTCCAATTTAGCTTCAGGGCTCAACAGTGAGTAATTTTTGGGCGTTTTAAACCCCGAAGTGTCAACGGACCCCCTTATTAAAAAATATAATAAATCAAAAAAACAAGACTTACCAATTTCATCTCTAGATTTATTCTTGAAACTTGCCATTAAATTTCACGAACTTTTTATTAAACCGTTCTTCTTTGTACTTCAATAAACTTATTAATTATTACTCTCACGTTCTTGTCTAATTAAGAGGTTGTTGGTAATTAACACTATTTTCCCGCCGTTTAATTACCGTAACGGGCGGAAATTAGCCAAGGCCTAAGGTCAAATGGAGTATAAATGACTTTAAATCCTATAATCAAACCTAACCCGCGATTAATTAGGCTTAATTAACAACCCGGAACGTTTCCAAAACGAAACGATTCTAAATTGAAATTAACTTCAGTATTTCCGTCGCGAATCGCAGATAAAACGCAACTTTTTCCCGCAAAACAGCAAAGCGCGACTTCACTCCGTTTCCGAGCGGAACCAACTCTGAACTGCGTGTTTTACTGAGCTGCTGTCCTGCCCCGTTTTGAGCCTCCACGTTATTTTTTTTTTTTTTACAACGTTGCTTCAATAAATAGATTTTTTTAATTTTTAAATCCCCCTATGCTTGGTGCTTTGGTAGGAGTATTTTGAGGAGTCTGACTAGTCTGAAAAGAGGGATATTTTGGGGAGAGGGGGGTAAGCGCAAAGTATAGCTGAGGTTAGAGGGCCGCAAAAGGGTGTGACATGGGCGGGAAGCTTCCTGATTGGTTGGCCGGAATCCAACTTCCGTTGATAGGCCCTGGCTCCTATTACTTTCCCTCTTCCTTTTATATAGGCCAAAAATAAAAAGGCCTATTTTGTTCCGAAGCGTTGTATTGTTGGACTGTCGATCTAACTTAAATATGAACTTTAACCTCTTAATTCAGCCTTGAAATTTATAATCTGGCCACCAAATACATTGGAATTGTGCCTAATGTTTCCAGATTGATAGCTTTGACGTGTATTTTTCTTTATATCAATATAATAATTTCAGTTCCAACTATAAAACACTATACGTTATTATCTAATTAGCATATACCAGCTTACAAAACAAAGGCGTTGACTGATGACAAATAAAACTAACTATAATAGATATAATGGGCTGTTTCGCAACAGGACACCATATAAATAATTGGCGCCAATTTATATTAGAAATGACACATTCGCAAATAGGCCTAATTAATTCAATTTATATTAGTTGTTAAATTACATGCCAGTCTCGAATAAAATTCACCTTTTAACTCAACACAAAGCAGAAGTTCTCATAGGCAAAAAAAAATTGTAGCCGTATGCCTAGACTTTTCTTCTATTAATAAGCCGCAACCCTAATCAGAAAACACTCTAGTTCAACTACCGGAACAAACTCCTAAGCCTGATAAGAAAAGAAAGATAATTTGTTATCTTTCGGTAGTAATTAAGTTTTAAATTACTCCCAGCTTAAATTACACGTCACTTTTATCTCAAACCGTGACTATTTTTGTCAAAATTTAGATGGTTTGTTTATATTTATCAACCGCTTCAACTGTTTTGACGAGATACGCAACTTTTAACCGCAAATACCAAATCTGAATTTCCCGCCAAATATAGCGCATATTAATTGGCCATACGATTCCCGCCAAATTTAATACATTTTGATTGGCCAGACGTTTCCCGCGTAAAAAAACTATACTCCGTAGTCCGTACCCTACACGAACGAAAACCGGTTTTTCTATGGGGATATTTGCAGGTTAAATTAAGTCAAACGTGAGGCATTAAATCAAATCACTATAATTCACAAAATGTAATTATAGTAATTCTTTGTTGAAAATTAAAAGCTATGTATTAGACAAATAGCCTCAAGTTAATCTTTGCCCGAGGGTTTTCCGTTAAAATATCGTTAAGGTAGCACAATTTTATCTTAGGTCTTACTGATATTTTTAAGTATGTCTGTCTGACCTTGGTCTAAGTATCGTCTAGAAACGAATTTCCTAGACAGATGGAAAAACACTGACAATCTAAGGTTGCATTTTTTGGCAGGCCTACCTATTTTACCTGAAAGGTTTTGATTGTAAAATAGGCTTAACCTAGTCCTAATTATCGCGCCAAATGGTTTGTAGGGGGACCTTGTTTAAAATTCAAATTAAACAAGCTGCATGTCGCCTCTAAGCCTAACCACTTTAAATAGCTTATTTTCTTAAACTGTTATCAAGCACTTCGGCTAAAAATACATACATCTTGTTTATTTTTCGTTCATATTTGCGACGCTTGAATGCCCCGAAAAACAAGGCTTAACAAAACTAATTTATGAGCATTTTTATTCCCGATCAAGATTGCAACTTCACTTAGCGTTCGCTTTATTTAAAGAACTACTAAAAAATATTTGGCATATATTCAAATTTGTTACTATGGAACTGCCCTGAAAAAGGCTTAGCAAAGAAAGAAAGAAAACCCTTTTGTTCTTGAGCCTCTTAGCTTTTGAAGACAAGTTCAGGGTTGTTACTGTAATACCAAGGCTTAAATACAAAATAGTCTATTATAATATAATATAATAATAGTATTATTATAAAGTAAAATGTGATAAACAAGGTTTTGTTTACAAGGTAGGAATAAAAATAGATGCAATCTAACCCCATTTCAGTTTAGTGTATAATCTATAAGCCTTTATAAAGAAAACTAAATTAAAAGTTGAGAAATTTGCCTAAAAACATAAGCAAAGTGTACTTTCTCAAAAAATGTGTTGTCACCATGTGCTTAAACCGATTTTGTATTTCCCGCCAACCCAACCAACGTTACGCCCTAGGCCTTAGCGCCACGTGGTTAAACGCATTTTGAATTTCCCGCCAACCCAACCAACCTTCCTCCTAGGCCTTGGCGCCACGTGCTTAAACACCTTTTGAATTTCCCGCCAACCCAACGAACCTTACTCCTAGGCCTTGGCGCCACGTGGTTAAACACTTTATGAATTTCCCGCCAACCCAACGATTTTTCTCCTAGGCCTTAGCACCACGTGGTTAAACTCGTAAGGAATTTCCCGCCAACCCAACAATTTTTTCTCCTAGGCCTTGGCACCACGTGGTTAAACTGTAAGGAATTTCCCGCCCAAAAATCAGCGTAACATTAAAATACAACGAGAAATTCTAATTTTAATGAAATATTTAATCAAAAAAATGGGATTGTTTAGTTTCAAAGACTGCAATCAATTTTTCTCCTTTTAAGGCACTGTCATAGACACACAAAACTACGCAGTCTTTTTTATCTTCAAGTTTTTAGCGTATAAACAAAACAAAAAATTAAATTTTTTCACAAAGACAAAAACTTGTAATGAAAAATTATGAAATATTTACAAAGAGAAACGCAAAAAACAACATTTAGTTATTATTATTTTCTAAACACGTTAAGTCTATATATTTATGAAAAAATTGTTTATATTGTTCAATTATTTCGGATTCGTTTCGGGGTTTACAGATTTTTGGAATAAAAACATTTTCACACACACTTTTCCTGTAATAATTTGATGTGAAAAAACACTGTTTTCAAACTACATTTACATTTACGTAAATTTACAATTACTTATCCTTACATATTTTTGTTTTTATTTTACAATTGGGTTTGTTTGTTTGTAAGGATAGGAGAAAATGCCAAAAAACTCTAGCTATTAATTGCATATATTATCGTTAAAAAAAAGTATAATTAATTTTCATTTTAACGAATAAGGTATAAGTTTCTTGTTAAAAATAAAATAAATTTATCAATGTGTAAATACTCAGGGGCGTGCTTTCACTGCTTTTGCTCTTTATGGGTAACAACAAAAACGGATTTATGGAATAAGAACGTCGGATCGTAGCTTTAGCCTCTAGTACCATCCTCCTGGCATACTTTATTGAGAAACTTCATCTGCTTATATTTTGACTCCACCCACAAATTCGATCTCTAGAACTAGCTATATACAGAATTTGTGGGTGGAGACGAAGTTTCTCAATAAAGTATGCCAGGAGGATGGGTAGTGAATTCGCTAACTCCGACGTTCTTCTTACATAAATCCGTTTTTGGTAATAATTAGCTGTGTTTCGTTAATTAATTAATTAATTTGTGTTTAAATATTAATGAACGTGAATTCATTTTTAAATTAATGTAATATTGGTCTATTTATCCCCCAAACTTTTAAATACGCGTTTAAAAGTTCAAAAATGGCTGCAACAATAAGACTCTTACCTTTATTTCATTTGTAAGTCCGTAAATATTTGAAAAATTTATTGAAATAACACGAAACAAACACAAAATATTTACAAATAAACACTAAATCTATATAATAAAGTAATGCAATGAAAAATGTATGTAGGCGTAGAACACAGTCTCAAATATGAACTGAACTGAAGTGAACCGGAAAAAGACCCATAGCATATTAAAAAAAAATACTTAAAGCACACCCCTTTGTCTAAATTCAAAAATTCAAAAAATCTAAAAATAAAAACAGCAAACACATGAATTGAAAACCGACATAACTCATGACTCAAAACTCAAAACTCATAAATTAATGAATGAATAAAGATGAATGAAGTTTTGAATGAAACAAAATAAATTGTGATCAAACTTTTCTTTTCATTTCTTTTCTTTTTCAAACCTTAGTAAAAATGCTGCCTTATTACTAGGTAATTTACTAATTAGTTTAAAAATACTAATTAGCGACTGAAGAATGAAATAAATACAGTTATGTTATGTATAACTTAGTTACAAATTTTTTTTAGGGAATTCATAGAGAAAAGGGAAATAAATGATAGGAGAATATTAAAGTATAATTAATTAATTTTAGGGTTAATGAGAGAAAGATATGTTACGTAGCTAGCCATGGATAGTATTCCAATGACCTTTTGCTACGATCTCCGTAGTCATATAAGAGTTCTTCCCCCGGTTGTATGTCACGATCCGCGACTAGGATTAAATGAGGAGTGTTTTCGACTAGAAAAGGTTTTGTTTTCAGGTTGCCCTTTTTACTGTGGTTAACCAGCCTTCCTAAGCGATGGCTCTCTTTGGTAGCATCAACACTGACAACAAATTTCCCAATGTTATTAGATTTAAAAACCAAAAAGTGTCAAATATGGAGGTACCCCCTATTCTCACAGGATTTTTCCACCCTATTCTCACAGGATTTTTCCACCCTATTCTCATAGCATTTTCCCCCCTATTCTCATAGCATTTTCCCCCCTATTCTCATAGCATTTTCTCCCCCATTCTGCATAGCATTTTCTCCCCCATTCTGCATAGCATTTTCTCCCCCATTCTGCATAGCATTTTCTCCCCCATTCTGCATAGCATTTTCTCCCCCATTCTGCATAGCATTTTCTCCCCCATTCTGCATAGCATTTTCTCCCCCATTCTGCATAGCATTTTCTCCCCCATTCTGCATAGCATTTTCTCCCCCATTCTGCATAGCATTTTCTCCCCCATTCTGCATAGCATTTTCTCCCCCATTCTGCATAGCATTTTCTCCCCCATTCTGCATAGCATTTTCTCCCCCATTCTGCATAGCATTTTCTCCCCCATTCTGCATAGCATTTTCTCCCCCATTCTGCATAGCATTTTCTCCCCCATTCTGCATAGCATTTTCTCCCCCATTCTGCATAGCATTTTCTCCCCCATTCTGCATAGCATTTTTCCCCCCATTCTGCATAGGATTTTTCCCCCCATTCTGCATAGGATTTTTCCCCCCATTCTGCATAGGATTTTTCCCCCCATTCTGCATAGGATTTTTCCCCCCATTCTGCATAGGATTTTTCCCCCCATTCTGCATAGGATTTTTCCCCCCATTCTGCATAGGATTTTTCCCCCATTCTGCATAGGATTTTCCCCCATTCTCATAGGATTTCCCCCCTATTCTCATAGCATTTTCCCCCCTATTCTCATAGCATTTTCTCCCCCATTCTGCATAGCATTTTCTCCCCCATTCTGCATAGCATTTTCTCCCCCATTCTGCATAGCATTTTCTCCCCCATTCTGCATAGCATTTTCTCCCCCATTCTGCATAGCATTTTTCCCCCATTCTGCATAGCATTTTTCCCCCCATTCTGCATAGGATTTTTCCCCCCATTCTGCATAGGATTTTTCCCCCCCATTCTGCATAGGATTTTTCCCCCATTCTGCATAGGATTTTTCCCCCCATTCTGCATAGGATTTTCCCCCATTCTCATAGGATTTCCCCCCTATTCTCATAGGATTTCCCCCCCTATTCTCATAGGATTTCCCCCCCTATTCTCATAGGATTTCCCCCCCCCCTATTCTCATAGGATTTCCCCCCCTATTCTCATAGTATTTTTTCCCCCTATTCTCATAGGATTTCCCCCCCCCCATTCTCACAGGAGTTTCCCCCCATTCTCACAGGATTTTTCCCCCTATCCTCACAGAATTTTTCCCCCTATCCTCACAGAATTTTTCCCCCTATCCTCACAGAATTTTTCCCCCTATCCTCACAGAATTTTTCCCCCTATCCTCACAGAATTTTTCCCCCTATCCTCACAGAATTTTTCCCCCTATCCTCACAGAATTTTTCCCCCTATCCTCACAGAATTTTTCCCCCTATCCTCATAGGAATTTTTCAAAGGATTTTCCCCTTAAATGTAAAGGTTTTCTACCCATCAAAAAATGAAATAAATAGGAAAACAAACTCACCAGTATTGTCTATTTTGAAACATGAAATAATACATGTAGCAGCCTACATTTTCGATGCTCGCGTAATATTGTTCACGTCTTTTTGCCTCATCCATGCTTATCAGATCTCCAGAATATTCCAAAACAAAATCCCCTTTTTTGATTTTTTTATTTGTGACCACGCACCTTCCTTTTTCCCTCGTTTCTAAAACCTATTTTTTTTTTTAACAAAGATAACTACATTAAACTACCGCGAAACCTTGAAAAAAACTTACAACAACTAACATACCTCAAACCCTTCTTCAACTCCCGATAAAATAAATTCCTCAAACTGTTTTAGTTTCTCTTTTTCTATCATAACGGAAGTTTTTCGTTTACTTCTTTGTGAAGGAAAATAATCTGTTATCGTTTTGGATTTGACTTCAATTTTTCTATGATTTAACGAAGTTTAATTAGGCTTAGGATGTACGATGTCAACTCCGTTAACAAAAACTAACAAACTCACGGTTTAATATTTTTAGAAGCACGTCTTTTAGGTGGAGGTCTATAATTAACCTGTATTTCTTTAAAATCTAAGTTGACATTCTCTTTTTTGCATTTTAATGCCTTATTTCTAGAACGAGTCTTAATTCTCGGACTGAGCGTCATTTCACGAGTACATGGTTCTTCCTTAATTTCAATTTTGTGATTTATGGGGGTTTGTTCGCTAACTTTAAACGGAGATTAAAGTTAAATAAAGTACATAAGGGTGCGTCTTTATGTTAAGAATAACGAGAGGTTGAACCTACCTTGACCCAAGACGGGAGCCCGCGATGTACAACTTAAGTAAGGCAACATTATGTCAGGTTTAATGTCAACAGGGACGCCAAATTTTGAATCAAAAAGTATTACTGGTGCATCGGTTACGAAATACTGTTCGCCGTTATTAAAGTCGGTGGAAGATTCACTCAAATCATTAGGAACATAAGTTAAAGTAACGGGCTCCAAATAAAAAGTTAAAACTTCGCATTCCCCCTCTAAGTCTAATCCCTCGTTGCTTTCATTAATGTTAACACCTGAAAACAATTACCGCGCTGTTTCAATAACAAAACGCGTAAAATTAACCTTGAAATAATTAACACGATGTCTAATTATCATATTTTGAAAGGCTTAGGTTAGGGTCATCGCGGAAATTTGATTGGGAAAACAAAAACAAATACATAAAGGCTTACGTTACTTTTCCAGTTAAGCCTTGGCAAGTAAATAACTTTCCCGCCCGATGTTGGAAGAAGAATAATAAATTACCACTTACCATCCACCATTGTAATCAGCACCGTAATTTTTTACACGAAAGCATCTCTAAGCCGCTTAATTTTTTATTAATTTTGACGTTAATTACATTTACATTCGGAAACTTTTAAAAAAATGAGCAACCCATAAAACGACTCGGGCCACCAGCCTGAGAAGTTTGGTTTGGCAATCCCACGCTGTCACGTGAACATGAATTAACCAATGAGGAAGGTTTGCAGGATATTTGAATTTTTAAGTAACGAACTTTTTAGGCTTAGCTACGATCTTATGTCTTATGGGAAATTATTTAAAAAACAACTTTATCCATAATTAACGACTAAAATTAACAGGCCTATGTAATTTTTTTCATTTAGGCCTAAAAATTTGAAGATATTTTTAAAATAAACCACACAATTCTACATAATAAAATTAACCAATGAGGAACGTTTGCAGGATATTTGGATTTTTAAGTAAGAACTTTTTAGGCTTAGCTACGATGATTTAAAAAAACTTTTTTCATAATTAACGACTAAAATAAATAGGCCTATGTAATTTTATTCATTTAGGCCTAAAAATTTTAAGATATTTTTAAAATAAACCACAAAATTCTACATAATAAAATTAACCAATGAGGAACGTTTGCAGGATATTTGAATTTTTGAGTAACGAACTTTTTAGGCTTAGCTACGATGATTTAAAAATCAACTTTTTCCATAATTAACGACTAAAATTAATAGGCCTATGTAATTTCATTCATTTAGGCCTAAAAATTTGAAGATATTTTTAAAATAAACCACACAATTCTACATAATAAAATTAACCAATGAGGAACGTTTGCAGGATATTTGAATTTTTGAGTAACGAACTTTTTAGGCTTAGCTACGATGATTTAAAAATCAACTTTTTCCATAATTAACGACTAAAATTAATAGGCCTATGTAATTTCATTCATTTAGGCCTAAAAATTTGAAGATATTTTTAAAATAAACCACACAATTCTACATAATAAAATTAACCAATGAGGAACGTTTGCAGGATATTTGAATTTTTGAGTAACGAACTTTTTAGGCTTAGCTACGATGATTTAAAAATCAACTTTTTCCATAATTAACGACTAAAATTAATAGGCCTATGTAATTTTATTCATTTGGGCCTAAAAATTTATATATTTTTAGATATTTTTAAAATAAACCACACAATTCTACATAATAAAATCAATTTATTTCTATAAATTAACCTTGGCTTTAGATTTCTTGATTTTCTTTTTCTTTTTAATTTTAGGATTGGAAACGTTTGTTTCATTTTCATTTGCAGATTCACTCGAAAGTCCACCATTTACCAATAATAAATTTCCTTCTTAAAAAATAATTAGCAAAGGCTTAACATTTTTTAAAAACATCTAAGCAGTGATGGAAATTGGAATACATACCTTTGCCTTTATTTTTCTGTTTATTCTTTTTGTTTTTCTTCTTTTTAGTTGGAGTGTTTGTGGACGTATCCTCTTCAACTTCATCTTTTTCATGCATATTTCCATTTAAAATCGTCAAACTGTCCTCAATTTTAACAGTTTTATTGGGAATTTTTGATTCATCCGATTCGGAATTCTTTCTCTTTCCATTCAATTCCGTTGGATTGTTCTCTGTTTTTCTACGAATGGGTAATTGAAAATAAGCTTAACTGGGATATGTAGGCGAAAATAAGCTTAACTGAGTGAGATGTGTAGGCGAAAATAGGCTTAACTTAGATGTGTAGGCGAAAATAGGCTTAACTTTGATGTGTAGGCGAAAATAGGCTTAACTTTGATGTGTAGGCGAAAATAGGCTTAACTTTGATGTGTAGGCGAAAATAGGCTTAACTTTGATGTGTAGGCGAAAATAGGCTTAACTTTGATGTGTAGGCGAAAATAGGCTTAACTTAGATGTGTAGGCGAAAATAGGCTTAACTTAGATGTGTAGGCGAAAATAGGCTTAACTTAGATGTGTAGGCGAAAATAGGCTTAACTTAGATGTGTAGGCGAAAATAGGCTTAACTCAGATGTGTAGGCGAAAATAGGCTTAACTTAGATGTGTAGGCGAAAATAGGCTTAACTCAGATGTGTAGGCGAAAATAGGCTTAACTTAGATGTGTAGGCGAAAATAGGCTTAACTTAGATGTGTAGGCGAAAATAGGCTTAACTGAGATGTGTAGGCGAAAATAGGCTTAACTTAGAGGTGTAGGCGAAAATAGGCTTAACAGAGAAGTGTAGGCGAAAATAGGCTTAACTTAGAAGTGTAGGCGAAAATAGGCTTAACTTAGATGTATAGGCGAAAATAGGCTTAACTTTGACGTGTAGGCGAAAATAGGCTTAACTGAGACGTGTAGGCGAAAATAGGCTTAACTGAGACGTGTAGGCGAAAATAGGCTTAACTGAGACGTGTAGGCGAAAATAGGCTTAACTGAGACGTGTAGGCGAAAATAGGCTTAACTGAGATCTGTAGGCGAAAATAGGCTTAACTTACATTGTAGGCGAAAATTAACTAAAATTATATAACAAATACTTACATTCCCAACAGTTTTTTTAAGTCTTTTAAAGTTTTCCTAATCCTCTGATCAAGTTTTGTGTTTTGAACATTTTTAATAGCTTCTGAAAATTCATTACTAACATCGATATTATTGGTTAGATTTTTTCGAATTTGGAGTAAAGTCAAAGCAGACGACAGAAGCTCAAACATATAGGCCAATTTCACATCTTTGGACATTTCTTTCAAGGCTTCTACAAATCTTGGCATCAAACTAGACCACATTGTTGACCAATATTTCTTATTTGTGCAAATTTCCAACTTGGCCTACAATCAAAATTAATTAATTTAATCATTCAAAAGTAATTAAAAGATTAATCATACTTGAGTTATGGAATTTGCAGCAGTATGCAAGAACTTAAGAGCTTTTGTTCTCTGAAATAACCGTAGTTTTTCACTAAAAGCATAATTAGTTAATGATTCTAAAACTTCACTGGCGGCTTCCTAAAATATTGAAAGTTATTAATGATTATGCTCATTTAAATCTACATTAAGAACAAATTAAACATTTAAAATTAAACTTACAGGACATTGAATGAAAAGTTTAGTGAAAAACTCCTGATTTATATGAGAGTTCCTGTAAACATAAATGGCAAGGCTTAGTTAGCTGAGATGTGTAGGCGAAAATAGGCTTAACTGAGATGTGTAGGCGAAAATAGGCTTAGCATAAATGTAGACGAAAATAGGCTTAGCATAAATGTAGACTAAAATAGGCTTAGCATAAATGTAGACCAAAATAGGCTTAGCATAAATGTAGACGAAAATAGGCTTAGCATAAATGTAGACGAAAATAGGCTTAGCATAAATGTAGACGAAAATAGGCTTAACTGAAATGTAGACCAAAATAAGCTGAAATGTAGACCAAAATAAGCTGAAATGTGTAGGCCAAAATAGGCTTAGCATAGATGTGTAGACGAAAATAGGCTTAGTTAGCAGAGATGTAGACCAAAATAAGCTGAAATGTGTAGGCCAAAATAGGCTTAGCATAGATGTGTAGACGAAAATAGGCTTAGTTAGCAGAGATGTAGACGAAAATAGGCTTAGTTAGCAGAGATGTAGACGAAAATAGGCTTAGTTAGCATAGATGTAGACGAAAATAGGCTTAGTTAGCAGAGATGTAGACGAAAGTAGGCTTAGCATAGATGTAGACGAAAATAGGGTTAGTTAGCATAGATGTAGACGAAAATAGGGTTAGTTAGCATAGATGTAGACGAAAATAGGCTTAGTTAGCATAGATGTAGACGAAAATAGGCTTAGCTGCGATGTAGACGAAAATAGGCTTAGCTGCGACGTAGACGAAAATAGACTTAGCATAGATGTAGACGAAAATAGGCTTAGTTAGCATAGATGTAGACGAAAATAGGCTTAAGAATACCAAAACCCAAACACTTACACATTCTCAAAATATTCCTTTAGAAGTTTCTCAAAAGCACCAGCATACCACTTTAAATTTAAATTAAACAATTAAATTAAATTTAAATAACAACTTAGTAATTATAATTTCAACTTACAGCATCCTCGTCATCACTGTTGTCGTCATCAGAAAGTTTCTTAGTACAAACAACCAAATAAACGCAAACATTGCTAATCTCCTTAGATATCCTGAGATCAGTTGCAAGCTTTAATTTCTCAATTAATTCAGTGAACAACTTTTCCAAATCAGTTTGGCTGACATTGTCAACATTACGGAACTTTAATTATTAATTAAGAAGAAAATTAAGTTAATTAACATAAAAACTTTGTCGGAAAACATAAAAACTTTGTCGGAAAGATAGAAAATTATACCTTATTGGCGCTCGTTAGATTTTCCAAAGTCTTTACAATCTTTTCTAAAAACAATGTTTGATTCTTATTTCCAACTGCAAAATGGAGTCCTGAAATTAATGGCGGAATACACTGCAGAATATGGCTTAACGGAGGTTCCAATTTGATATATTTTATGATCAAATCCAAGCACTTCATTCTAAAATTCATTATAAATTGTTCCCCTTCATCCATTTTCTTGGATTTAACTCTTCCTCTAAAAGCTGCCGAAATGGCATTATCCAGTTTAAACATTTCAGAATCTGATAGATATTCTTCGTCCGAATCTTCATCCTTATCGGCAGCCGGACCCAAAGCTTTTGCTACTTTATCAATAAATTCTTTATCTGGTTCAGTAGTTATGCTAGAAATGATACTAGATTCATCATCAGAACAGCTTGCTGATTCAAATTCAACTTCTTCATCATCTGAAATAATTTTAGGCTTAATGACTCGGCAAATTGTTTAAATAAGCCAAGGCTTAATGACGCAGCATTATATAAAACAAAATTTTTTTTTTTTTTTTTTTTTTTTTATCAGGGCCGATCGGGACCGATAAAACAAAATTGAGCCAAGGTTTAATGACTCAGCATTATAAAACAAAATTGAGCCAAGGTTTAATGACTCAGCATTATAAAAAAAAATTGAGCCAAGGTTTAATGACTCAGCATTATAAAAAAAAATTGAGCCAAGGTTTAATGACTCAGCATTATAAAAAAAAATTGAGCCAAGGTTTAATGACTCAGCATAAAAAATACGCCAAAGTTTAATGACTCAGCTTAAAAAATGAGCCAAAGTTTAATGACTCAGCATAAAAAATACGTCAAGATTTAATGACTCAGCATAAAAATACGCCAATATTTAATGACTCAGCATAAAAAGATAAGCCAAGATTTAATGACTCAGCATAAAGAGATAAGCCAAGATTTAATGACTCAGCATAAAAAATACGCCAAGATTTAATGACTCAGCATAAAAAATACGCCAAGGTTTAATAACTCAGCATAAAAAAAAGCCAAGGTTTAATGACTCAGCATAAAAAAATAAGCCAAGGTTTAATGACTCAGCATAAAAAATAACAGCTAAGGCTTAATGACGCAGCAAAAATTAATAAAAAAAAGTCAAGGCTTACCACTTTCATCCACTTCCTCATCTTCCCCTACTAAATCTTTCTCTTTCTCGGGTAATATAACATCCAGTATCTGTTGCAACACCTTTTGATCAATTCTTGGTCCAAGAAGAGGAAAAACGGATCCAATAATATCCCGAATATAAGCAGAACCCTCAGAAAGTAGCGTCAAAAAGATATCTACAAGTACGGCAACCCAAGGAGGTTCATCCTGATCAACAGCGGCAGACCCCTTTTCTGTACTCTGTTTCTCTTTAATGGCTCGTTTGGCACATTCTTCGAGTTCCCCTATATTTTCCCCCGCCTTATTCTTTTCACTCTCAAAAAACAGAAGAAATCCAATTTGGATAAACAACGTGATAAAGATTTTATAATCTTCGTCTTTTGGATTTTTCTTGCTAAGTTTAGTGAGTTTTTCGACCAAAGCATACATGGAACTCCATTGTTCCATAATCTAGGGTAAAAAAATAGGATTAGTATTTAGTAAATAAATAAATAAATAAATAAAGAAATAAATAAATAAAGAAATAAATAAATAAAGAAATAAATAAATAAAGAAATAAATAAATAAATAAACAAATAAATAAACAAATAAATAAATAAATAAATAAATAAATAAAGAAAGAAATAAAGAAAGAAATAAATAAATAAAGAAAGAAAGAAATAAATAAAGAAAGAAATAAATAAAGAAATAAATAAAGAAAGAAATAAATAAAGAAATAAATAAAGAAATAAATAAATAAATAAATAAAGAAATAAATAAAGAAATAAATAAAGAAAGAAATAAATAAATAAAGAAATAAATAAATAAATAAAGAAAGAAATAAAGAAATAAATAAATAAATAAAGAAAGAAATAAATAAAGAAAGAAATAAATAAAGAAAGAAATAAAGAAAGAAATAAATAAAGAAAGAAATAAAGAAATAAATAAATAAATAAAGAAATAAACAATTGAATTAATTAAGGTTTAGATTTGATGAAACTAATTAATTACCAATTCTAATTCAATTTGGGGCTCAAAGTTTCCGTGGGATTCCAAAATTCCATTTATTCTTGCCAATAACGGGATTAAACTATCACAAGCTTGATTTAATCGTCCGTGATATCCTTGTTTTTCTTTTGGTTTTAGATATAAACTAATTCCTCTAAAAAAATTCTGACGAGAAGCTTGGACTAATGATAAAGACAAGTCGGGAATGATTTCTTTCTTCTAATTATTAAATTAAAGAAAAGATAAAATAAAAATTAATTAATTAACAATTAAGAAACGCAATATTTAAATATCTCATCATAAATTCAAATAAGCCAAGGTTTAATGACTCAGCATAAAATAAAAAGTAGGCCAAGGCTTAATGACTCAGCATAAAATAAAAAGTAGGCCAAGGCTTAATGACTCAGCATAAAATAAAAAAAAAGCAGGCCAAGGCTTAAGGACGGAAAGAAAAAAATAAATAGGTCAAGGCTTAAGGACGGAAAGAAAAAAATGGGCCAAGGGTTAAGGACGGAACCAAAAAAAGGGGGGCCAAGGGTTAAGGACGGAACCAAAAAAAGGGGGGCCAAGGCTTAAGGACAGAAGCAAAACAAAAAAAAAAATAGGCCAAGGCTTAAGGACGGAACAAAAAAATAAGCCAAGGCTTAAGGACAGAACAAAAAAAGGGCCAAGGCTTAAGGACAGAACAAAAAAAAGGGCCAAGGCTTAAAGACGGAACAAAAAAATAGGCCAAGGCTTAAGAACGGAACAAAAATAAGGGCCAAGGGTTAAGGACAGAACAAAAAAGGGCCAAGGCTTAAGGACAGAACAAAAAAAGGGCCAAGGCTTAAGGACGGAACAAAAAATAAGCCTACTTGGCATTTAAACTGTTAAAAAAGTAATCTTACGCCAGATTTGTTAGGTTTCTCAGTGAAAAAACCCCATAAAAATAATTTCTCCAATAAATTAACTTTCCAATCATTATCAAGCTTATTATTGCTTATTAAAGACGTCAATTCTCTTAAAGCAAAACATTGGATTGTTCCAGAAAGTATTTTATCGGACTTTATAGCACCACCATTTTTAAAAGTCTTTTCCAATATAGAACCATATTCAACCAAACTTTCAGGAAACAGCTGGAAAAAAATTTAATTAATTATTATTAATTAACAATAACAAAACTTATAATATTAGTATTAAAAATAAATAATTATATTAATCTTAATAAATCTTACATTACGAACTATTCCAGACAAATATTTAGTTCTGGTTTCATTGTCTGTTAATAAAGTTCCAGGTCTAAAAAATATATGTGAAATTTAATTAACTTTGAATTAAATTAGTACAATTAATTAAGTACAAAGATAATCAAGAGAAACATACGGAAGTAATAGTGCATTAAGAATAACTAATTGTTTAGAGGAATCCTTTGATTCTTTCACAGAATTGACCAAGAATTGAAGCTAGAATTTAATTTGATAATTAATTATATAATTAATTAATATTTAATTTGATAATTAATTAATATTTAATTTGATAATTAATTAATATTTAATTTGATAATTAATTAATATTTAATTTGATAATTAATTAATATTTAATTTGATAATTAATTAATATTTAATTTGATAATTATTAATATTTAATTTGATCCTTAATTCATCTTTCCTTTGCTCCTTCTTCCTCTTTCCTTTGCTATTCCTTCCTCTTTCCTTTGCTCCTTCCTTCCTCTTTCCTTTGCTCCTTCCTTCTCTTTCCTTTGCTCCTTCCTTCCTCTTTCCTTTGCTCCTTCCTTCCTCTTTCCTTTGCTCCTTCCTTCCTCTTTCCTTTGCTCCTTCCTTCCTCTTTCCTTTGCTCCTTCCTTCCTCTTTCCTTTGCTCCCTCCTTTTTCCTTCCTTCCTTCTCTCCCTCCTTCCTCTTTCCTTCTCTCCTCCCTTCCTCTCTCCTTCTCTCCTCCCTTCCTCTCTCCTTCTCTCCTCCCTTCCTCTCTCCTTCTCTCCTCCCTTCCTCTCTCCTTCTCTCCTCCCTTCCTCTCTCCTTCTCTCCTTCCTTCCTCTCTCCTTCTCTCCTTCCTTCCTCTCTCCTTCTCTCCTTCCTTTTTCTCTCCTTCTCTCCTTCCTTCCTCTCTCCTTCTCTCCTTCCTTTTTCTCTCCTTCTCTCCTTCCTTCCTCTCTCCTTCCTTCCTCTCTCCTTCTCTCCTTCCTTCCTCTCTCCTTCTCTCCTTCCTTCCTCTCTCCTTCTCTCCTTCCTTCCTCTCTCCTTCTCTCCTTCCTTCCTCTCTCCTTCTCTCCTTCCTTCCTCTTTCCTTGTCTCCTTAATTCCTCTTTAATTGTATAATTAATTAATTACTTATCCAAAATTAATAGGATTTTATTATTACCAATTGTTTAGAAGCGGAAAACAAAGGATGATGATTAATTTTAACACTTTTCATAACAACTGTTACCAGATTAGCTGATAAAATGGTTTTTAACTAAAAAAATAGACGAAAAATAGGTTTAGAATGATCAAAACTGAAAGGTACCATCTACTTCTATTATTCTAGAGCAAAAGAAAACATACTTTATCAACTTTTATATCTACTGACATCAACATCTTAACCAATTCAAAGATTAAAAATGTTCTTTCAAATTGATTCTTCTCCATCAAATTCTCTCCAACGGCAGTTTTCCAAAATTCATTAAAATACTCAGATTTATAAACATTATTGACAATTTCTTTCCATAATGGATGAAGTACGGGGTAAACGTTAATAGTTTGTTTCAAAACATTGGCAACATCGTTATAACTCTCTTGATTAATTATGGGGTTATAACCCCAATATTCCAAGACATAGTCATTGTCAATTACACTCTAAAGAAAGTTTTTAACATTTTTATTAAGCTGTGTGTGCTATTATTTAACATTGGAGTAAATAAAACATACCCCGAAACATTTTTGACACGTTAAAATTAGCCATAAATCCTGTGGTGTACAATTTTGCCATCCAACAGTTAATTTATCCTCAATTGCAGGTTTGACAAACGTTTCAAAGTTCTCAGGTGTAATTTGATGCAATAAGTCATTAAAAATATTGATCACCGCTACTTGGATGTAACTTCTTTTAGAAGCAATTTCAAATAGGGTTTGAACCAAGGTTGTTAAGAGTGAAGGTTCATTCTTAAGCCTATTAGAGCGTACAATAGCCTCATATGCTAAAGCTCTACCTATAAATGTTTGCCCCTTTTCCTTTAAAACAAAAGAATTTAAACTAATTAGCTTAAACACGAACAACTAAAGTTAACTCTACTCTAACTCACAGCTTTGGAGCCTGTAATAGGTTGGTATTTCTCTAGATATTCAAGTATTTGTGTAAGACTTATTACAGGGAACTTTTTTAATAGCTGTAATACGATAGTAATGAAGATTAATTGTTATAAATTAAACTAAATGAGATTAAAGTTTGTTTATCTTACAAGAGTTAATGTAACAGAAAAACCCTGCCTTGCAGCATCTCTATACGAACTAATTCCTTTTATTAATCTTTCTACTGTGTATTGTAAATCATCTGATACTTCACCAGCCTTTAATTACATATTTTAAAGAAGATTAATTTATATTTTATCAAAATTAGATAGCTAACACGCAGTTTAGAAGTTAAGCCTTGGTCACTTACCTTGCAACCTTTTTGTTTTTCGATTAAAATCTTTATTATTTTTTCCGCATTTTGTAGCCTAATATTTTTATCGGTCGTTGCGATCTTCCAGAATGATTTCAATAAATGTTCATTAGTACTTCTAACCGTAAAAGCGGCTACAGGTTCATTAAATTCAGAGTCCGAATCCATTATTGTTTCTCAAGAAAAATTGCCATGCGGTCAGGAACGAAGGAAGCACGTTTCAAACTAGAGTTACGAGTATCGCCATTTTGAAATTTACAATCACGTGATATTAAAGCGCCAATCATTGCGAGTTTATTTATAGCCTAAATTTTGGACAACCAATCAAATTATAAAGACCTTTGAACCCAAGAACTTAAGCAGACGATAATTTAAAAGTCTTGTGATCCGCGGACTTAGGATTAACTTTTATTATTAAAAACAAGTATTTAAATTAAGTTAACAATAATGGAATCAACTGATATTAAATTCAAACTTTCCCAAGAACTAACTGAATCAATTAAAGATAAAATGGAAGTTTTAGACACGAATTTGAGAAAGAGATTTAGGGAAAAACTTCAAAACAAAGTGTTGACCTATGAACAAATCCGCGAACTTTACCAAAATTTTTGTTTAAAAAACGAATATATAGGTACATTTAACCAAAATTAATTATATTTAAACCCTAATTAACTTAATTAAACGTAGAAAACTTCAAATACTTCCATGAATGGGTTGAAAACAGTGAAATAATGTATCCTTCCATACCAATCCCAAAAAGAGTAAGCCTTGGACTTAAGCCTTGGTTTTAAAACCTAATTAAGTTTGAATTTAATTTAATTTAAATTAAGAGCGTTGAATATGAAGCTAGAATCGAACGATTAAAGAAAGAACAAGCCCAACGTGACTATAACAAAATGACACTAAATGTGGATAACAAAGCTTTGAAAGAAACACACGGACCAGTTATAAATGAAGTCAAATTATTAAGATCTCAGATGTTTGCTGTCATGAATTTTATTCTAACTGTTGGAGGAACGTTTATGTTTGGTTATAAAGCTGTAGGATATTCTTTAAACACTCCTATCATTCCTGCAGTAAGTTAATTAATTAACAGTTAAGGCTTAATTAACTATTTTAATTAAAATAATAATTAATATTATTATTTTATTATAGCAAGTCATGACTGGTATGATTTTAGCTACCATTGTTGCCGTTGCGGAATTATATTTCTTAGCAAAAATAATTTAAATAAATGTAATAAGTCATATTTTGTATAATTGTAAATCATCCTTTATTAATTAATAAATAATTATTTAAAAACATTAATTACATAATCAAGAATATTAATAAACATCGATTCAAAAATATCTGTTATAAATAAAGTTTTCTGGTCAATAATTTCACAAACTCTATTAACTACATTCCTAAACCCTGTCACAAAGTTTCACAAAGCCTTGGCAACATTTTTAGAATTTGGATGTATCTCTTCCAAAAAGAATTGTTTTTAACCAATCCATAGGAACCTGCATTCTTAAACGCCAACTCCCCAAACGCGTTAAGGCATCTGCAACAGGATTGGCTGAATTCTCTCTGCCAATGAGAATTCAGCCAATCCCGTAGCAGACGCCACTAAACATTAAACAAAATGGCGGCGCAGTATTCCCCGTTTTTTAATGCTAATTATCATATTGTAATAAGAGATAATTACAGGGTTGGCAACTACCTATCCAGTCCGGTTTAAACCACCTGGTTTAATCCGGATTAATCCACTTAAAAAAATCCACCTAAAATATCCGGCTTAATTATGAATGCTGAAAAATCAAATTTGTGCCATAAAAATAATTAAAATACAGCCAGAAACAAGGCAAAAATATATGAAGCGACAGCTAAAGATTATTTATTATAAATGATAAAACTAATAGTTATGTTACCGGTTACTGTCCAGTTACAGCTTACAATATTTTTCCAGTATTACTCGAACTTAAAGCATAGCGTTGGTTCCAGTGGACAAGTTGACTTTCCTTTCGAACTCCAGTTTTGGCTTGGGAAAGCTAGAGGAATTTGTGGGCGTTATTTATACGTGCATGTATAAATCCCGCCCACTAGCCTCTGCCAAGCCAAACCCGGAGTTTAGAAGGAAAGTCCCCTTGTAAGGGATCCACTGGAGCCGAGCTAGTGTTAGGCTCGTGCACTCAGGAAAGAAATTGATTTCATGAAAACATTTTATCAGTTAAACTAGCAGACTATTTTATATTGGAATCGGGGCTAGGGGTCGGGGAGTGCCCCGAAACTAAAGCAAGAGCTAAACAGAAGTACTTTGCCTTCAAAAAAACCTAAAATAACTCATGTTTTTAAAAAATCCGGATAAATCCAATAAAAACCACTGGTCTGGATTTTATTCAAATTATCCGGATTTTTGCCAACCCTGGATAATTAACTTTATTTTAATTTTAATATTTAATTCCTTTTATTTAAGGTATAATCTGTTATGTTACCTGAACTTTTAATTGAACTGAAATCTTACCTTGTAGTTTGAAGTCAGGTAAATCAGTCAGAGCTTTATAACCACCGATATAAGCCAACATTCCCATAGATTGGAATTTGAAGGGTTCAACTTTACTTGTTGTTAAATCTTTGTTTGGAATACTCTTGTTAAGTATGTTCTCTGCCAAATATCGACCTTGTCTCTCGGCAACTTGGGCTGTCATTGGTAGGGGTCCATCTATGACGCAAGAACAATCCCCCAAGGCAAAAACATTCCCTGAAGGATCTCCTTGAACTCTTAAATAGTTGTCAACGAGAATTTGACCTTGTTTGTTTTTGGGAAGGTCAAGTGATTTCGTGAAAGGTTGGGGAGCTAAGCCTGTGCTCCATACAACTAGACCACATGGTATTTCAGAACCATCAGCTAGAACAACTCTGTCTTTTTTAACTTCTGTGAACAAAATATCAAATAGTTTCATTATTTTAGTGTTAGGTCAAAGTAGGCTTAGTGACCGGGCTCTTTGTTAGGCCAAAGTAGGCTTAGTGACAGGACTCTTTGTTAGACCAAAGTAGGCTTAGTGACAGGACTCTTTGTAAGGCCAAAGTAGGCTTAGTGAGTCGGCTCTTTCTTAGGCCAAAGTAGGCTTAGTGAGTCGGCGCTTTGTTAGGCCAAAGTAGGCTTAGTGAGTCGGCGCTTTGTTAGGCCAAAGTAGGCTTAGTGAGTCGGCTCTTTGTTAGGCCAAAGTAGGCTTAGTGGCCGGGCTCTTTGTTAGGCCAAAGTAGGCTTAGTGGCCGGGCTCTTTGTTAAGCCAAAGTAGGCTTAGTGGCCGGTCTCTTTGTTAAGCCAAAGTAGGCTTAGTGGCCGGGCTCTTTGTTAGACCAAAGTAGGCTTAGTGACAGGGCTCTTTGTTAGACCTAAGTAGGCTTAGTGACAGGGCTCTTTGTTAGACCTAAGTAGGCTTAGTGAGTCGGCTCTTTGTTAGACCAAAGTAGGCTTAGTGACAGGACTCTTTGTTAGGTCTAAGTAGGCTTAGTGACAGGACTCTTTGTTAGACCAAAGTAGGCTTAGTGAGTCGGCTCTTTGTCAGGCCCAAGTAGTCTGAACTAAGACAATGGTCTAAAGGCCCGTTCAGACGACACTCTTTTTCTCGCTACGCTCGCTGTGCTGAGCTCATCAGATTTTCTGGCTTCACCAGCCTTTAGAAAATTCACTGTTCACACGGACAAAATTTTCTCACTGTTGACCTCGGTGAGGAAATTTTGTCCGTGTGAACAGTGAATTTTCTAAAGGCTGGTGAAACCAGAAAATCTGATGAGCTCAGCACAGCGAGCGTAGCGAGAAAAATAGTGTCGTCTGAACCGGCCTTTAGGTCTGAATGACTATAACAAACCTATAACTGAAGATTTCACCAAATGAAACCTTTCCCTTTGTTGAATTTTCTTCTCTGCATAAGACCTAAGCCGGTTGTCAAAGTTCCTCAGAATGGCGTCTGACTCGACAAGAGTTACTTGAATAAGTTTTTGCTCGTGCTTATAGAGCCTTGAAACATCCTGCTGCACAAAATCATATAATTCAGCACCAAATTCGACTCCAGTTGGTCCACCACCAACTATAACTGTGTGTAGGAGCCTTAACCTCTCTGATACTGAAATTCCAGGCTCACTAGCCAACTCGAAATTGCTAAGGATACGATTACGTATCTCTCTGGCATGGTGTAGTTCCTGAAACAGTGGAAAAATCATAAGAAAACTGTTAAAACTATCAAATTAAATAACTTACTTTTAAAAAGAATGCATGCTCTGCCACACCAGGGACTCCAAATGTGTTATTTAGACTTCCAACACCGATGACAAGCTTGTCATAATTGCAAGTATACTTTAATTGAGGATTGACTTGGTTTTCACAAGTCAGTTGTTGTTTGGTTAAATCAAGGCCAGTAGCATATGCAAGACGAAATTGGTCGTCATCCTCGAAGCCCAGGTTACGTACTGGCTCCACAATTGATCTAAAAGGATAATATTAGATATAATAAAAGGTATTAAATCACCTACGGATGGTTTTACCTGAATTCCAACGTCCCAACTGTTGTACTACACAGCAAGGGTGTGAATAAAAAATGATTTCGTGGTGAAACTACGATTACTTTGTACATTTTACGATTTACACTACGTAAAACACTGTAACCTCCCCATCCAGTACCTAAAATAACTAAAGTTTTACTCATTTTTGTAAAGTTTAGGTAAAAACACGTGCTTTCAACCGGTTTTAATAAAATTCAATGTTATGTCCAAGGCCTAAGTATTTCTGAGTTTTGACGCTTGATAAGCAGACGATTTTTCTCTTTAAAAATGGCCGGCAAGTCCGGCAATTTATGAAAGTTTACATTTTACGATTTACACTACGTAAAACACTGTAACCTCCCCATCCAGTACCTAAAATAACTAAAGTTTTGCTCATTTTTGTAAAGTTTATGTAAAAACACGTGCTTTCAACCGGCTTAAATAAAATTCAATGTTATGACCAAGGCCTAAAGTTTTGAACTTTTGAACTTTTGACACTTGATAAGCAGACGATTCGATTTTCGTCTTTAAAAATGGCCGGCAACTTATGAAAGTTTTCCCGACGTTATTGAATAATTTCAAATTATTTAGTAAATATTTTTATTTCTTAACTCTTTAACCTGTTATGAAAGTTATAATTTAGTTATAAAATTATAATAATTCGGAAAATTGTAGGGTTACTTATGAGTGACCAATATTTATACTCTTTTAGCTAAGCCTTGGTCATAATAATGATGAATGCCATAAGGAAAATCGGCGGTTCGAGGTGTTTAAGCCGAATAAATTCCAGACTTTTGCAAACCAGTACAAATCGTTTTGCTGACCCTCACGAACCTGAATATTTAGAGCTTCTTAAACCACAAATCCCCGTTTACGAACTTATAAATATTCAAATTAAAGGCTATGACTTCACCACATTGGAACATTACGCTCAATATGTCCATAACATTGTAAACAAATTTAATATTAAAGTTGTTAACGCCTGGGCAACCCCTAACCAATCTCTAAATGTATCAACATTTAAACCTCACAGCACATCAGTCCTTAGTTCATACCAAATTAAAATCTACGAACGTAATGTTCAAGTTGAAAACTTGCCAGCAGTTACGACTCCGTTACTTATTGAAATGATACAAAATGCTCTTCCCGAGGGTGTTACATTAAGTTTAATCCCTCATAATCAAGAGATAGAGGATGATCTATACATACCTGATTTGGAATTAGAATCATTAAGAAAACAATTAGACGAAATTGAAAATCCCTTTGTTCATGGAAAGAAGAAATAGGCTTAGGAAAAAATGTATGATAAATAAATAAACCTTCAATTAATGCTGTTTTGAAGTGTTAGACCCCCTTTTTGGTTTGAATTTAAGTAAATATGACGTGAAATTATACTAATCTCTAAGTTGAGCATTAAAAATTAAGATTATAACCCGAAAATGATTATTTCCTGACCTGACCTAATGACCTTCAATGCTAAGCCTTTGTAATTATTTCATTTTTAAGCCAAGGCTTAATTTAAGCCTTGGTTAGGAAATAAAAGAATGGAAAGAAGAAAGAAATAGACTTAATTTATTAGAAAAATAGGCTTAGGAAACAAACAAATGTATAATAAATAAATAAATAAATAAACCTTTAATTAATGCTGTTTTGAATATTTATTCAACATTTTTCTACAAACATTGGTTTTCTCTGTACAAGCTTTATCACATATAAATGATTTTTTTTTTTAAATAACGGAAATTGCGTTCTTCTAAGTGTTAGACCCCCTTTTATGTTTGAATTTAAGTAAATATGACGTGAAACTACACTAATCTCTAAGTTTGAGCATTAAAAATTAAGATTATAACCCGAAAATGATTATTTTCTGACCTAATGACCTTCAACGCTAAGCCTTTGTAATTATTTCATTTTTAAGCCAAGGCTTAATGTAAGCCTTGGTTAGGAAACAAAAGAATGGAAGAAAAACTATTGCAGCTATTCAGTAATAATGAAATATGTTAATAAAGTAATTAAAAAGGAGTATTTCCTGACCTAATGACCTTCAACGCTAAGCCTTTGTAATTATTTCATTTTAAGCCAAGGCTTAATGTAAGCCTTGGTTAGGAAATAGAAGAATGGATGTGAAAACTATTGCAGCTATTCAGTAATAATGAAATATGTTAGGAAAGTAATTAAAAAGGAGGTTTTACACTTTAAAGAAGTTAATTACCCGTTAAATGTCTTTTTTGTATTATTTTGTTTAAAATTAAAAGAAAAATCGCTAAACTTTCACTTCGGCGATTTTCTTTCAGTTTTTTTGTTAAAAAAAAAGGAAACCCCAAGGAAAGTCAATGTTTTTTTTTTTACTCTTTCAGTTTCAGAACAACATGGATTGTGCCTGACTGTACTGAGTCAGATGTTGGTATTGAGGTCGGTCTTCTAGTCGATCATAGTCTAGATGGAACTCCTTGGCAACTTTTCTCCAATTAACAGCGTCAAAGAAGTAGTACGTGCCCCTTTCATAGGTAGACGTCTTTTCCGTTGGAACCATACCAGGAGCTCGAGTAATCCAGACCCGATCGTCTTTATGGAACCTCCAGTCTCGATTATGTCTAAAAAATTAGATGAATTTGCTGCAAGGCTTCCAAATCCACGACTTTCCTCCCTTTTCCAACTTCCACAGTTCCGTTTTTGTCTAAAACTGATCTAAATCCCTCAAGTACTGAACTGAATCCATTCCGTTAAGCCATAGCAAACTCAATCACGCATTATTGATCTCAATCCTTCCAGCTATACCATACCCAACTCAATCACAAAATATTGAACTGATCCTTTCATTTCAGACATACCCCACTTGAAAACACGGAACTGAACTAAACCCTTTCAGTTTAGCCATACCCAACTTGAAAACACAGAACTGAACTAAACCCATACAGTTCAGCCATAGCCAACTCGAAAACACATTACTGAACTAAACCATTTCAGTTCAGCCATAGCCAACTGGATCACACAATACTGAACTAAATCCTTCCAGTTCAGCCATAGCCAACAGGATCAAGGAGTATTGAACTGAATCCAAAGCCAACTCAATCACACAATATATACCCAACTTGAAAACACAGATCTGAACTAAACCCTATCAGTTCAGCCATAGCCAACTCGATCACACAATACTGAACTAAAACCTTCCAGTTCAGCCATAGCCAACTCGATCACACAATACTGAACTAAATCCTTTCAATTCAGCCATAGCCAACTCGATCACACAATACTGAACTAAATCCTTTCAATTCAGCCATAGCCAACTCGATCACACAATACTGAACTAAATCCTTTCAATTCAGCCATAGCCAACTCGATCACACAATACTGAACTAAATCCTTCCAGTTTAGCCATAGCCAACTCGATCACACAATACTGAACTAAACCCTTCCAGTTCAGCCATAGCCAACAGGATCAAGGAGTAATGAACCCATTACCTTAAACCATAGCGAACCTGATCACACCATACTGAACAGAATCATTTTAGTTAAACCATAGCCAACTCCATAACACAATACTGAACTAAATCCTTCCAGTTCAGCCATAGCCAACAAGATCAAGGAGTATTGAACTGAATCCAAAGCCAACTCAATCACACAATATTTACCCAACTTGAAAACATAGATCTGAACTAAACCCTATCAGTTCAGACATAGCCAACTCGATCACACAATACTGAACTAAATCCTTCCAGTTCATCCTTAGCCAACAGGATCAAGGAGTACTGAACTGAAAGCATTATGCTAACCCATAGTCAACCCGATCACACCGTACTAAACAGAATCATTTCAGTTAAACCATAGCCAACTCGATCACACAGTTACTGAACTAAATCCTTTCAATTAAACCATAGCCAACCCAATAACACAATACTGAACTGAATCATTTTAGTTAAACCATAGCCAACCCCATCACACAAAACTGAACTAAATCCTTCCAGTTAAACCATAGCCAACAGGATCAAGGAGTACTGAACTAAATCCTTTCAGCTAACCCATAGCCAACCCAATCACGCTTTAACGGACCCAAGAGCTGCTGGGCCTTTACCCTTTACTTACAATTCAGCTGCCGACATGACTTGCAGGATATCACCTCCATACATATAGAAGAGAAAGAAGAGCAAATCTTCACCGTATCGATTTAACTTAACCGTTGCTAGCTTTTCCCTGTTAGCGGGACTCATTAAATACTCCTGAGGTATCATATACTCTAAAAAAAACAAACGGAAAAACAATAAAAACAACCCTAAACCCAACAAAAACAAAAACAAAAAGATAAACAAAAACATCAGATTCATACCAATATCTTGAGGCCTACAAGGATGATCGGCCCATGGTCCCGCAAAAGTTGGATAAAGATTACTGCAAAAATAATTTTAATGAAAAATGAAGAGGGATATTCTCTGAGGGGAAACTCGGACAAATACATTTGATCGTACTCGGGGGAATTGAGGTTCAAACCGAGTGTGGTTAAATCACTCCCCAACGCCAATGAAACTAAATTAGGATCCGTTTCAGCCACCCTGATGAATGTTAAGAGCCCGACCATTCCAAACTGATCCGTTACCATACCACTGGGAATATTCATGACTCGACCTATTGTTTTTTAGAGAGAGAGAGAGGGAGAGGAGAAAAACAAAAACATGGCCTCCAAAGATTAATGTGTACTTGAGCTATGGACTAAATTGGGAAATAATTTAATGTTTTTTGGAGTGTTGGGAATTGTTTTTACGAACCATCTTTTGTTGTTTGAATTCCTCGTTTTTGATTCTGTGATTTCTCACCATGGAATCGTAGACTATCCTTAGAATCATTTAAACTCTGAAATTGGAATGGTTTTACGTGTTCAGGTATGTTTTAAGGTTTTTTTTTTGCATGTTCAGAGCCTTTTTTAAAATAACTTTCAATGTTCAGGGATGTTTTTAAAATTATGTTTGTGTTCAGGGAAATCGCCAGAAGGGCAAGTAATTTCAAAGTACTTTTTGATGTTCAGGGATTATTTTGGTAAACCTTTTGATGTTCAGGGAATATTTTGGTAAACTTTTTCATGTTCAGGGATATTTTTGGTAAACTTTTTCATGTTCAGGGATTTATTGGTAAACGTTTTTGATGTTCAGGGATTTTTTTATTAAACCTTTTGATGTTCAGGGATTTTTTTAATTAAACCTTTTGATGTTCAGGGATTTTTTTATTAAACCTTTTGATGTTCAGGGATTTTTTTAATTAAACCTTTTGATGTTCAGGGATTTTTTTATTAAACCTTTTGATGTTCAGGGATTTTTTATTAAACCTTTTGATGTTCAGGGATTTTTTTTATTAAACCTTTAAGATGATCAGGGATTTTTTATTAAACCTTTAAGATGTTCAGGGATATGTTGGATTTTTTATTAAACCTTTAAGATGTTCAGGGATATGTTTTTTATTAAACCTTTAAGATGTTCAGGGATTTTTTTATTAAACCTTTAAGATGTTCAGGGATTTTTTTATTAAACCTTCAAGATGTTCAGGGATGATTTTTTATCAAACCTTTAAGATGTTCAGGGATTTTTTATTAAACCTTTAAGATTTTCAGGGATTTTTTTATTAAACCTTTAAGATTTTCAGGGATTTTTTTATTAAACCTTTAAGATGTTCAGGGATTTTTTTATTAAACCTTCAAGATGTTCAGGGATGATTTTTTATCAAACCTTTAAGATGTTCAGGGATGATTTTTTATTAAACCTTTAAGATGTTCAGGGATTTTTTATTAAACCTTTAAGATTTTCAGGGATTTTTTTATTAAACCTTTAAGATTTTCAGGGATTTTTTTATTAAACCTTTAAGATTTTCAGGGATTTTTTTATTAAACCTTTAAGATGTTCAGGGATTTTTTATTAAACCTTCAAGATGTTCAGGGATGATTTTTTATCAAACCTTTAAGATGTTCAGGGATGATTTTTTATCAAACCTTTAAGATGTTCATGGATGATTTTTTTAAAAAACCTTTAAGATGTTCAGGGATGATTTTTTTAAAAAACCTTTAAGATGTTCAGGGATGATTTTTTTAAAAAACCTTTAAGATGTTCAGGGATTTTTTTTTAAAAAAACCTTTAAGATGTTCAGGGATTTTTTTTTAAAAAAACCTTTAAGATGTTCAGGGATTTTTTTTTAAAAAAACCTTTAAGATGTTCAGGGATTTTTTTTAAAAAAAAAACCTTTAAGATGTTCAGGGATTTTTAAAAAAAAACCTTTATGTTCAGGGATTTAAAAAACCTTTAAGATGTTCAGGGATTTTTTTAAAAAAACCTTTAAGATGTTCAGGGATTTTTTTAAAAAAACCTTTAAGATGATCAGGGATTTAAAAAAAAAACCTTTAAGATGTTCAGGGATTTAAAAAAACCCTTTAAGATGTTCAGGGATTTAAAAAAACCTTTAAGATGTTCAGGGATTTTTTTAAAAAACCTTTAAGATGATCAGGGATTTAAAAAAAAACTTTAAGATGTTCAGGGATTTAAAAAAACCTTTAAGATGTTCAGGGATTTTTTTAAAAAACCTTTAAGATGATCAGGGATTTTTTTAAAAAAAACCTTTAAGATGTTCAGGGATTTTTTTTTAAAAAACCTTTAAGATGTTCAGGGATTTTTTTTAAAAAAAAAACCTTTAAGATGTTCAGGGATTTTTTTAAAAAAACCTTTAAGATGATCAGGGATTTTTTTAAAAAGCCTTTAAGATGTTCAGGGATTTTTTTTAAAAAAAACCTTTAAGATGTTCAGCGATTTTTTTTTAAAAAAACCTTTAAGATCTTCAGGGATTTTTTAAAAAAAAAACCTTTAAGATGTTCAGGGATTTTTTTAAAAAAACCTTTAAGATGATCAGGGATTTTTTTAAAAAGCCTTTAAGATGTTCAGGGATTTTTTTTAAAAAAAACCTTTAAGATGTTCAGCGATTTTTTTTTAAAAAAACCTTTAAGATCTTCAGGGATTTTTTAAAAAAAAAACCTTTAAGATCTTCAGGGATTTTTTAAAAAAAAAACCTTTAAGATGTTCAGGGATTTAAAAAAAAAACCTTTAAGATGTTCAGGGATATTTCAAAGAAATGTAGAAATTCAAAGAAATTATTTTTACTAAACTTAAATTAGATTCTCAGCAAAGCTTTAAAGCGAACATTAGATGTTCAGGGACCCATACTTACAGATTTATTGAGATCTTGATTGATTTCTTGGGCTATAAAACACAACCAAAAACAAATCCATACCATTAACAACTCCTACCACCGTAAATAAATAAAATAGCGGCTAAAAAAATACAAAATAAACAAAACGAAACTAACTTTGAGAACCAGGTAAGGCAGGAAAATCTTCATTATGAATTTGGAACTCATTAGATTCGCTAGTCGGCTGTTTAACCATCCCAACTAAAATCAAATTTCATTAAGGAAAAGGGACAAAACAAAACAAAAAAGAAACTCGAGTTAAAACAAAACATCGCATCCTTTGATCCGAAAACCAGTCGTTTTCAGTTTAAATTATTATTTTTCTACCATAAGGTGGTCTACCAGCCATAGGATTCGATGGTAAATTTGATCCTAAGCCTTCTTGTTGTCCTCTATTCGTCAAAACTGGAAATTCTGATAAGTCGAGAGCTATGATGAGAATATTGTGAGATTCCCACATTTCTCCGAGAAATATCTCGACTTTCTTTTATAAAATTGGAAAACGTCCTTCTTACCTGTTCCCATTAGACCGTGATGTAATCCCCTACCACTATGAGATAATCCAAACCCTGTCAAACTGGTACTACTAAACCAAATTTTGTATGTACTAATTAGTTTTACTAAATGGTAAACAGCTTTTTACAAATGGGGTAGAGTCAAGTGAAAATGGTTTAAAAAGGGTTGCTAACTTGAAGTGAACAGGGAAATTGGTCTAAAATGATCTAAATTTAACTGTTTCCAACATCAAAATGCAGTATGAATGATACCAAACTAATTTAGATTACAAATTATTTATCTTTCCGATTATGTTTTCCATAAATATATTTTATATATTCTGTATCAACTATGTACATTGTCTTAGACAGGGTTCATATAACTTTTGGAAAACTTATGTCCCTGACTTTTCCACGTTTTTTCCCCATAAATTCCCCTCAGTTTTCCAGGTTTTTTCCCCCCATATATTTCCCCGACTTTTCCAGGTTTTTTCCCCCATATATTTCCCCTCAGTTTTCCAGGATTTTTCCCCCATATAATTCCCCTCAGTTTTCCAGGATTTTTCCCCCATATAATTCCCCCAGTTTTCCAGGTTTTTTCCCCATATAATTCCCCTCAGTTTTCCAGGTTTTTTCCCCATATAATTCCCCTCAGTTTTCCATGTTTTTCCCCCATATAATTCCCCTCAGTTTTCCATGTTTTTCCCCCATATATTTCCCCTCAGTTTTCCAGCTTTTTTCCCCCATATATTTCCTACAGTTTTTTCCCATATCTTTACCAAAGTTTCCCTGGTTTTCCCATATCTTTACCAAAGTTTCCCAGGTTTTCCCATATCTTTACCTGAGTTTCCCAGGTTTTCCCATATCTTTACCTGAGTTTCCCAGGTTTTCCCATATCTTTACCTGAGTTTCCCAGGTTTTCCCATATATTTCCCTGAGTTTCCCAGGCTTTCCCATATATTTCCATGAGTTTTTCCCCCACATGGAGTAATAACAACAGGAGTGGTTTTTATAGCTGAAGCAACCCCTTCAGAGTTCAGAGCAAACTTACTGACACATCACAAATTTCCCTGAGATTTTTGTCATTCATTTATTTCCCTGTTTTCCAGGTTTGTATGAACCTTGTTAGATATGTGATATTTTGTTTTCAAATAGTGAAGGACCTTATTTACAACCTAAGATAATTTCAAAGTCACAAAGGTCAAGGCTGCCAAAGATTTTTGTCAAGATATAAAATTTTCCATACCTAATACTAACTGGACTTATCAATTTTAAATTTGTTTGTACTGAAGTTTCCCCCTTTAAGACAGTAAGTTCATGCTTGAGTCTTTGTGTAACAAACCCTCAAACAAACCTCATTTTCACAAAACTCTACCTTTAATCATCATTAATATATGCAATTAAAAATAATTAATTTAATTACCCTGGAACAGATATCCCAATACCCATCAGCCTCTTCATCTCATGATTAATACCAGGAGCATTTAACCCTCTACTCGACAACCCTCTTGATAACAGACTAAGAATACAACCATTAATTAATTTAATCAATCCCAAATCCTAAGCCTAAAATAATTAAAAATAAAAATAACTACAATATTCACCTATTCGGAGATGCTTGTTGAGACGGAAGATTATTTGGCAGACTTGTAGGAAAATTAGGAATTCCTGAACTAGTTGGTGTTACGTGACCCGGTAAATGACTCCCGCCTGCGTTAAGCCTACCGGGAAACTGCTGAACTCCGATATTACGAAGGGATTGTTGTAAACCTGACGCTCCCATCGCTAAAATTAGTTTAATTACCTTCATAAGAGCCTTTAATTAATTATAATTAACGTACATAAAGTTGAGTTTCCAGGTTGACCATAACCACCAAATGGTTGAGATGGTGATGGTGAGGCCATAAAATTGGTATCTACAATTGTCTGTGAATAATAATAATACATGATATATTTAACTTTAATTGATGTACGTAATAATTAAACTCATTATTCATTAATAAATGCTGGTTTGAACTCTCAAACAAAGCTTTTTGATAAGTGACTTGACAAGAATAAAAATACGTTCGTAAATGACAAAGGCTTAGATCTTTTCTTACAGAAGGTAGCCAAGGCTTAGCCCCAGCGTTTAAACTCATATTAGGGTTAAGAAATGAACTATTTATTTAATTAAAATAAAAGTAAATATGCATAATATACAGTAAGAATATGTTAGATAAAATGGATAATCAGATTTTAAAACGGAATATGAGTTAATTTTGATTTAAATACAATAATATTAGGCTTACATTTCTAATTTCTTTCGGTAAAAAACATCCAGCTGCAAAAATATCGCTATTAAACAAGATGGCCGCCAATTGCTCTATTTTTTACCTTCACGAACAGCTGGAGCAAAATTCTTGAATTATGATTGGTTGATTTGTATCACGTGTATTAAAAACGGTTAGCCCGGAACAGGGCCGGAAATAAGAAAAAAATGTTTATAGGACATGTGTCCAGTGGTCCCCCTTTGACTGGAAAATTTATAGGACATTGTCCACTGGAGTGTGCAAAAATTGCGTCGCGTCTTCATAGTCAAGTTGTCAAAAACGTCGGAAAAATTTACTGGTCAACCGTCCAGTGACCCCTTAGTTTTTAAAAAAATTATGGGACATTTTAAAATTTTATTGGACAATGTCCAGTGTCTGTCCTGTGCTTATTTCCGGCCCTGGCCCGGAATTCTTTGTTATATTTCGACACTAGTGACATCTTATATCATTAAATTGAAATAAAAACGTAAACAAAGTGATATATGAACGTCATTACGTTATAACTTGGGATTGTCTTTAAATAAATAAATTAAAAATCAAGTAATTAATCCTTTAGCTAGCTTTTTAATTGCTCAAATTAGCAATCCTTAATTAGACCTTATATATAAAATGATGCTAAAATTAGGCCTACTAGATTAGGCTTAACTACACCTTCTATGGAGGTAGGCCCTATATGTTACCTGCAATTGCAACCAGGGTCCCGTTCCCACTGTTTTGCATAATAAACCATAATGTTCTTGGATAATTAATTAATTAATTTATTTACTAATTAATTATTTGAGCAGAAAAATACCTCAGTTGTACCAGCTGATGTCTACAATCCCACGCTACCTCTAGCAGCCATAATAATATTGGGTACATCGGGTTACATATTATTTGTTACGATGTTGCTATTTTTCCGCAAGTGTTTAAAGGTATAGGGCAGAATAGTTTAGGCAAAATAGCAATTTTTTTTCATACTAAAATTCGTATTAGACGAAAGGGTACCTTCAAAATTGCTGCGCGGATGACTACAGTTGCAATTGCTGCTACTGTTGTCAAGTTTGTGGTGAAGCTTGTGATTGCAAAGTACCAACTCTCAATCATTGCTTAGATGCAATTTGTCCGACAAAAGAGGTACAAACCTCATGAATTTCAATTAAAAGTTGATTGAAATGTTTAATTCTTGGAGTTTTTAAATTTTCGTTTGAGCAGCAATGCAATTGCGATTCATTATGGAGAACTTGTGATGGTTGTGGGCCATCATGTCAACTTCAGTCCCCTAATTGTTCAGAGATTAATTGCGGTTGTTGCCAAGTTTCCTTTAAAAGCGCTTCCTAATCTTATATAATAGAATTATTTATGTTTATGTTTACACAATAACATCCTGGTGATTTTAGCTTGACAATGCACTGAATCATGTGTTCCATAATATTATTATTATTATTATTTGTATGAATTGCAGTTATTTATTGTCTAAATAAAAACCAATTTTTTTATACCCAATATTGGTGTCACGTATTTTTCGTTAAAGTCATCATGACCTTGAAAATGGTTTATGAAGGTCGTCAAGTTAACGTGATTGGTTTAATGCCTCACACACGTGTATTACATGTTCTAGTTTGATTGGTACTTGTCTAATGTAGCTAATTCACTATAATAAACTTTTGTTTCCATCGCGACCTTGAATTATATTTTCGTCACGACCTTGAAGTATATACTTACGTATTACGACCTTGAAGTATATACTTACGTATTACGACCTTGAAGTATATACTTATGTATTACGATCTTGAAGTTTATTTCCGTGTTACGACCTTGAAATATATTTCCCTATTAAGACCTTGGAAGTATATTTCCGCCACGACCTTGAAGTATATTCCCATAACTACCTTGAAGTGTATTTCAGTCACGACCTTGAAGTATACTTACGTATCACGACCTTGAAGTATACTTACGTATCACGATCTTGAAGTTTATTTCCGTGTTACGACCTTGAAATATATTTCCGTATTAAGACCTTGGAAGTATATTTCCGCCACGACCTAGAAGTATATCCCGTAACGACCTTGAAGTATATCCCGTAACGACCTTGGAAGTATATTCCCATCACGACCTTGAAGAAGCATTCCCGTCACGACCTTGAAGTATATACTCATCACGACGTTGGAACATTCCCGTCACGACCTTGAAGTATACTTTCGTCACGACCTTGAAAAAACATTCAAAATTTAAAGATATCAAATAACTAAATGAAATAAATAGAAATTTCAAATTAAAAACGTGTTTTAATTCTCGAAATCTTATGACTGCACGAAGCATAATTTTTTTCGTTTTGGTTTCTCTTCTTTTATATTTCGCTATTTATTTTACAAATCATTCCTTAATTTAATTAAATTAAATTAATTAATTTATACTATATATTTTTTTTTTTTAATCTTCCCAATCTATTTTTTATCCTGCCCTAAAAGTATTTCTTAAAAATATCACAGTGCAAAAATGGTATAAAAATTTTGGTTATTAATAATTTTCTTTTTTCATACTTCGTTTATAGAAACTTAATTACATAATTAAAGTAGGGACATGTTTAATTGTTTAGATCGATGTAAACATAAAAATTAATTAAAAATAAACACGATACAATATGGGGGGGACTAATTTCTATATAAAAAAGAATTATAATATACAAAATTTTACACGAAATTAATTAATAATTATATATATATTTATGAACTACACATTTTATGAAAATTTTTATCAACGATATTTTTAAAATGGTTCCAGGATGGCTTAATTGATTTGGTTTGTTTTTTTAATTTTTCTAATTAGTTTTTAATGACTGAAGATTCTAAATTCTCCGTTCGCTGATATGTGTGCCATTAAGGGTTATATTAAGCCTAAAATATGGGGCACCATAAGTGGATTAATTAAGCGGGTTAATTATGTGTGCTAATTCGGAGTTTAATTTTTGTAATAACTATCAGGTGTTTTAGTTTTACGGATTTTCTGTTTTCCATAATTAGCATAGGCGATGTATTAATTAATTTGCATGTTTTCGGGATTTTTTTATGGATTGATTGTAAAATATGTTTCTGCATAATAAAAAGGGCATATTTTTCTTTGCAATAACTGCAACGATATTGCAAGATTTATCTTTTTCTCTGTGTTATTGCTGATGCAAATAATATCTGTTCAATAATTCAATCCACCGCTTATTCCCAAAGAATCCCAATTTCCCATGCCCAAAGCGTGGGCCGAGGCTTAGAGCATGATTTAGATTTCAAACTGCAATCATGGATTTATAATAGAAGCTTACGCGTAAGCTAAGCGTAAGCTTCTATTATAAATCCATGCTGCAATACTGAGAAATATCCGTTAAAATAATGCGTCGTCTGCTTCATAGTGAAAAACGGTTAAACTCTGAAGCATGCGACGCAAAATTATGATCAAGCTTTGTGTCAGTTAAAAATTGGATGGGGATTAAGGTGGATTGGGCACGTCACGTGAAATCCATTCAAATAATATCTTGGTCACGTGACATTCGTTCAAATAAATTCTTCGGGGTCACGTGACATTCGTTCAAATAAATTCTTCGGGGTCACGTGACATTCGTTCAAATAAATTCTTCGGGGTCACGTGACATTCGTTCAAATAAATTCTTCGGGGTCACGTGACATTCGTTCAAATAAATTCTTCGGGGTCACGTGACATTCATTCAAATAAAATCATTGTCACGTGAAAACGATTCAAATAAATTCTTGGGGGTCACATAAAATCCAAATTTTAGGCTTAACATTCATATCAGCTAAATATGTTAGTATGTTACAATAAAACTGCGTGGGGGGTATGAAGACAATAATAAATCCATTTAACACTTCTAATTGCATCTGTTAATTCTTAATTTAAGTGTTAATTCCTATATATAAAAAAAAACTAAGCTAAGAGCAGTTAATTCATTTCGACGTCGACGACTTGTAAAGGGAATATTACCTCTAACGATGAAAGAAATTAAGAAATAGGCCTAACACACTTAGAGATTACATTCCCTTTGATCAGTTTGATGATAAATTAAAATAAATTTCAGTCTCGCGTGGCCCGTTAACGATAGCAGCAGGTTGTTTGTTAATTGTTTCGCAAAATTCTTTAAAAATTGTTTATATTTTAATTGCCGAGAAACTTTTTATTTATTTATTTCGCAGGCACATTAATTAGTTCAGTACCATCCATTAATTTATTAATTAATTAATTTAACTTTACGAAGACAGCGGCGTTTCAAAGCATCGGTAACATATTTACTTTTCCGTTAGCGATAACTCCAATATTTTATTTAGCATCTCTTCCTCTTCCTGACGACGTAATTCTTCTTCTTCCTGATATTGTTGAGATAATTTGAGAGCAAGTTGAAGCTGAGAATCAGATGGGGTTAGGCCTACAGTCTTGTCTTGTCTTAGTAACAATGACGTAGGAGACGTGGTGTTATTATCAGCTGCGCTAATGTTTTCATATTCGTCTATTACTAATTCTTCTTCGGGATTAATATCTTCGGTGGTGGTGGGTGTTAGGCCTAATCTAGATGATGGAGTTGTTGTCATGGTAACTGGTGAACTGGCATTATTTAAAGCGGCGAGATCGGTGGAGTCGGAAAGATCATTTTGAGAAGCTTGAAACGCGCACATACTTTCTTGGATGGCCCTGAAAATGACGCGATTTGTTTTTGTTTTTAAGTCTGGAAACACACAAAACCAAAACTAAATTATGATAATTGTATTGGTACATAGTTTTTTTTTTCATTTTCTTTTGTTTGGGGACATTTAGTTTTTGGCGTGTAATTGCGGGCGCGGTTGGTTTGTGTGTAAATGTAATTCAGTTTAGTTTTAGTTTTGCGGTGCATTTTATTGTGGAAAGCTTTTGGATTTGGAGACAGACCATTTTGTTCCGTGATTTACATTGAATCATAAGTTTATAAGTGATATGTTCGCTCCATAAGTATGATTTGCACTACCTATACTTTGTCGTAATGCTACAGAGAGACTTCCAGCAGCTCGAGATAACTAGTTCGAATCAAGGAGAACGACGGAAGCGAGAATTCAATTGAAGTCCTACACTCGGTATTGCAGGACTTCATCTATGACTTACCTTACTCACTTCATGTCAAGTTCTCAGTAACTAACCAATGACAAACTTATGGTTGGAGCATATCTTATGAACTTATGGATGAATGTACACACGAAACATGTACAGTAGCAATCAAATTAAGCTTCATGAATTTAACGATTACATTCAAAATTCACCCCGAAATTGTTACTTCTTTTTTACCCACCGATCATTCGATTTTAAAGCCATTAACAATTAACGAAAGAATAATTAACAAGGAAGTATGAAATGCAGTAAACGATAAGAATAAGGCGTGTTTGTGTTCCAACAACTTCGTTTGTTGTCCCCGATAAACAACATTCCCGTTTTCAACACAACCCCTATCATAAGGTTAGACAGACGAAAACCGTGACGTGCTAAGCAAACTTAAAATTATACTTACCTATACCACTTCAAATAAAACTTAACACTTCGAAGCACACTAGGCCTAAGTACCGCGCGTATTAAAGCATAATCTAATGACAAACTGCCACTCACTGAACGCATCAATCACTTCAAAACAAAATCACAACAGACAAACGCAACAATCGAAGAAACAGTACCTCTGTAAATCGCGTTCTTCATCAGATGCATGAAGAGGTAGATTTGTAGGGGGTCTTTCGGCTCTCAATGCTTCCCAAATAGTGACCTGTACGCAATTGCAATATTAAATTAAATGCATTACAAAGCAATTAAAGCATCAATTAAATTGAATAAATCTCTTAATATAAATAATACCTGATCCTCTTCACTGCCCGCCTCCATGAGGGATTGTTGGATTGCGAATTGAAGGAGCTCGTCCTCCTCATCGACTCGACTTTGTCTTGGTTCGTCGCCTCCTACAAACGCGTACGCAAAATTGTTAAGTCTTTCTTGACAACCTTAAATGGACGCTACCGCTACTTAAATTATAATAAAGATATGTCTTTAAACGTGTCTGATAATAGTTTGTAGACAGGATGTTGTTTAATTTAAAGAGGTTGGTAATTTTGAATTCGCAATGGTTTACGCAATTCGATGGTAAACTTAGTCTTTTTGGACAACTTACGAAGACTTACCATCATCCACTTCCATTTCAAGTTAATGAATATTTAACTTTAATTTTGAATTTTAGAATCGTAGATAATTTAAGTTTTTTTTTGAATAACCAAAATCTCAAAATGAACATCGCATTTCAGTAACATATTAAAATTAAACAATTAAAAACGAGACGTTCATATTTAATTAAAAAATTAACTTAATTATTATGTAAAAAAACTTTAAAAATGAAGACGAGTAATTCGGGTTTTTTAATGAGAAGTGTAGATCGTTAAGTGCAATTAAGAACCCATTTAAAAGCTGAGAACATTGAAGGGTAGAGAGACCCGAATTTGTCTGTAATACCGTTTTTCCCCAGCCAACCCATAAAGAGTAATGGCACCTCCCTGCCTTTGACTGTATGGGTATTTAACACTAAGTGCCACTACTCAATAGAGCTATCTCAGTTGTGACGTCAGTGTCTAGGTAAAACGTCACGGGCTTAGTTTTGGCAGTGGGATGGGGTCATTTTTGACACCGCTTTCGTTCTATGGGCAACAGCATGGGTGACGTCACACTGAGGATTCAGAGATAGCTCCATTGGCAACCCACTGACCCAGTTCATATTAGAACAAGTTCATGAAAACCCATAATATCTACTCATACGTTCTCAAGTATTATATGGGTTCTTGAATATAAAACTAAAACTACGCTACGGAGTTTGAAATAGTTTCAAAATTGTATGTATATATTTCGAGATTTTGGTATGCACCTGTTTCCAACCCTTTATCAGACACATTAATTAATTATTTAATTAAATATTATAATAAAAATATATTATCTATATAGACCAATGCATTAATTCCTGCAGTGAAGCCAACACCACAGAAGGCGTTTATTTCTCTGCAAGCAATTAATGCAATGGTCTATTATTGTCTATTCTACAATAAACCTGCTAATTAAGTTTGCACAATTCAGTGCACAGTAAAATTAAATTAAAATAGATATATATGCAAATACTATACCATGCAATGTGCCAATGTAAAATTAATACACATGCTAAGCGCTGTCATTAAAAAAGCATGGTTTTTCAATTATTAAAATTTACCAAGTCATTGGTTTTGGGAACCCGGTTTCTGAGCAGGAATAAAACACTTGTGCTACACACAAAAACATTGAAAAAAGACTTTGTTGTTTCTTTGTTATTTTGTTGTTTTTCAGACGTTGAAATAAAAGTTAAAAATAAAAAAATAAAAATAAAAAAAAAATAAAAATTTAAAAAGAAATAATAATAATAAAAAAATCGGTATTTTTATTAATTTCGTTTTCCCTAATTAAAATTAACTTGAAAGCCACTTAAACACTTTAAAATTAACTTAATGATGATGTAGGCCTATCAGCGCATTCACACAATCATTCATAAATTGCATTTGAAACGAAAAATTAAAATTAAATTAAATATTTCTACCTTTTAACTAAACCAAGCCTGTTTCGTATTTCGTTAATTATAATTACAATTAAATTAAATTTAATTTTTAAGCTACTAAGTTACTATCGTCTAAGGAGAGGGGATGGGAGGGGGTAACATTTAAGCATGCCTAATGGAGAGGGGGCCAAAAAATTATTTTGGTATGATGTGCGAATTGTTGTTCATGCTACGGCAGGTTTGTTTAAAATTTGTTTTTCATAATGTTAATTTTTTTTCGGTCCCATATTAATTTTAATTTCGGGATTTAAATTAATGCTGGGAAAAAAAATTTAACTATAATTAAATTTCCTATGAATTACTGAAATAAAATAAGTTACGCAAAGAACCCATATAAGTATGATTTGCACGTATGATTTGTATCTCTAGTAGAACGAGAGTTATGAGCCTCCAAAGTTGGGTGTGATGCTATTCCTATGTCATGTTTTTGAACATTTTGCTTAATTACTCGGCCCCTGTTTGTCGTAGCCCTAAGTTTTTAATATGGTTGGATGGGGGACAAATTGGACTATAACATACTCAAAGGACATCCTCGCATCTCTAGTAGAACCAGAGTTACGAGCCTCCAAAGTATAGCGTAATGTTAATCCTATGGATGGTATGTTCACGAACATTTTGCTTAATTACTCGGCCCCCGTTTGTCGTAGCCCTAAGTTTTTAGTATGGTTGGATGGGGGACAAATTGGACTATAACATACTCAAAGGACATCCCCGTATCTCTAGTAGAAACAGAGTTACGAGCCTCCAAAGTATAGTGTAATGTCAATCCTGTGGAGGGTATGTTCACGAACATTTTGCTTAATTACTCGGCCCCAGTTTGACGCAAATTTCCCTGATTTCCCTGAATTTTACTAAAAATTCTTTTTGAAAGTTCTTAGTTCTTAAATAGGTTCTTGTAAATGTGCAATGGCAATTGCTTTTCGCAAGAAATAAATTATTTATTTCAGTAATTCATTGAACCCAGGGACAAAAATGAGTCTACCGAAGGGACAAAATAAAACATTGTCAAAATTTCCTACAGGCCAACAAAAATTCCGTTTAAAAAAAAAAAAAATTCAGGCGGGTATTTAATTTTAATTAATTTAAGTTAATGATTCTTTCAAAGAACGCACCTGACCCGATATTGTAAACTTAGAAAGAATCCTGCGACCATTAAACAACTGTACAAAATTGAGACTTTGGGCTGTCAGACTAAAGCAATAAAAAAAATATACGGAATCAAGTTCAACATCAAAACTGATATAGATTTACATCCGATGAAGTCACCAATTGCTTCGGTATCAAAAAATGAACAAAATATGACGATTATTTTGGGTTGTTATAATAATAAACACCTGTTAACACAGTCAATCTCCAAGTACACAGTAATATAAACCCAAAATGTGTGGTTGTATTCATGGTGGACATAGGACATTATGTTCACTAATGTCATATTGCGACACTGACGTACTTGTCACATTGTTATAACTTACTTGGGATTCTGATGTTATGGATTGAACAACTTAAGTATTTACGATGTATGGTAAAATAATAAAGACATTTTCACACAAATTCTAAGCAACAAAAAAGCAACATTGAAAGCCATGCAACAGCTCTATTAACGACAATGGTAGTATCGCGACTTCATCGGAAACAAATTGAAATAACCGAAAGTGATTAATTTAATAGAGAGACTCAACAAATAAATAACATAAGTTTATAAGTGATATGTTCCATCCATAAGTATGATTTGCACTACCTATACGATTCGTAATGCTACTGAGAGACTTACAGCAGCTCGAGATAACTAGTTCGAGAAGGAGAACGAGGGGGAGCGAGTCAATTGAAGTACTAAGTACACTCGGTGGTGGTTAATTAATTTTGCAGCTAGGACCTATTCCATCTAGGCACTCCTATTTAGTCATCTGCATTACTAAGCCCCCTTTGACAGCAGCGCCTCCTCACTCACCAGGCCTCCCTCGCTTTACCTCCTCGAATCTATGACCCTATACCTCACTCACTCACTCACTTCAAAATTACAAGCTCCAGTTTGTAAGCAGAGTCTCCAGAGATTAATTAAACAAACTTATGAAAGGAACATATCTAATGAACTTATGCTACTTCGCAGTGCCTTAGCTCACCTTCTACAACTTAAATTAGCCTATCATGTTAATACCGACAACTGACAAACTTCTTTCAAATGACGTCAACTAATTAAATCAAGTTGATAGACAACACCGCGATGATTAGGAGTTTGGGAAACAAGCAGAGTTATTTATGTTTTTTGTTCTCCGTTAACTTAATTAATGAAACACACCGAATTTCATGCTTCGTGTTAATCAATTGTTAATTATGTCGCGCGAGTTAAGTAATTAATAGAGAAGATAGAGATTTACCGGCGGCGCATGCTTGTGGATGTTATATTTCGCGAGCACATCTCTTCGTTTCTGTTGTCTCTGCTGGCGTTCCCAGTCCCTGATTCGCTCTTCTTGCATTTCAGCCGATTCCATCCGGCTGCCTAATAACCGTAACAAGCAACATACAACCAACCACCAAGAGAAATGCTGCTAACCACCATTTTAAACTAACCAACATAATAAAAATACAATAAGCCTGAACGGAGCGGCCACACTTAAAAATAATAATAATAATAATGGAATTATGGAACAATTGAAACAGAGACATTCAAAACTCAAGACTTAAAAATAATTAATTAAATGAATTAATTATTTACGATGCAGTAACTAATTCTGAGGAATTACTGAAATAATTTGAAAAATATTTATCAAATTTTCAGTTCTAATTTCGTTGGTTTAAAAATTAGTTTTTAAACTAATTTTTTGATGTTAAAATGAAAAACTGCCAAACAACTATTTTATAAAAAAAAATGCCGTCTAAATTTAACAATTCCAACTGCTACACAATCGACTATTTTCACGCAATTTCGGAGTATTACGCAACGTAAAATTTTTTCGGCGCAATTCGCATTATAAATAATTATTTCCGCACATTTCTCGATATAAAATAAATATTTCCGAACAATTCTCGATATAAAATAATTATTTCCGCACAATTCTCTATATAAAATAATTATTTCGGCGCAATTCTCGATATAAAATAATTATTTCGGCTCAATTCACGTTATAAAATAATTCTCGTTATAAAATATTACTCAGAAGCAATTCGCGTTACAAAATAATTATTTCGGCGCAAACCACACAGCAAAGTATAGTTCCTGCAAAATCAGAGTCGTCTAAATACCTTCTGCATAAATTATAAAATGAAGTGTTCCCACTACACAAACTAATTACTTATATCATTTAAAATAATATCCACGACTTAAAACCTCGAAAATAAATTAATCTGCAACGATATTCCCTTAAAATTGCACAGAGCGACTCATATACCATAAAGCAACATGCTAACACGAATAAAAACCCTAAATAATACCTCCAAAATAAATTATTTTCTAATTAACATGCCGAACAAAATACGGCCATACCCAAAATATGAAGAAGCCTTTGTCATAATTAATTATAGTATCTACAAATACTAAGTACTAACTATAAAGTGCGCTTTAAAAAAGCAAAGAAATGAAAATAAAAAATTGCAACTCACCTAATCTGACATAACCGGACGGTGGTTCGAAGCAAGAATCATCTAAAACGCAAGCTGCAACATCGGGATCTTTGATTGGCGTAACACCTTGAACTTCTTCGTCCAAGGCGAATATGTTCCCGAATGTAATGCGAGCGTTTAACACGTGAAATAGAGGAATTTCTTAAAGAAAAGATGTTCAAATAGATATTTTGAACATACTTCACGATCATCTACGACGGGGGGATCAAGTTGCAGAAATATTATTAATTTTTTTTTACCAATTTTAACAGGAAAGCCCGAAGGTAATTGCAGCGTTATAAAATCTCTGAGTTTGGCAAAATGCGTACTGCTAATCGCCATTAAGTCTACAATTGGCAAAATCTTCAAAGAAAATTAGCAAAATCGTTCATTAATGGCGGGAAGATAGTAGAAATCATTGTCTGTAGCCATTTTCACTCAAGAAGTGATATCTAGTTTATTAGGGAGAAGGTATAACAGGGTTCATACAACTTTTGGAAAACAAATTTCCCTGATATCTCCAGGTTTTTCCCGTATATGGTGCAAATGTTAACGAAGGAGGTGGGGGACTATTACAAATAGGACTATTACATAATCAAAGGACATCCCCGTATCTCTAATAGAACCAGACTTATGAGCCTCCAAAGTATAGTGTAATGTTAATCCTATGGAGGGGGGTATGTTTATGAACATTTTGCTTAATTACTCGACCCCTGTTTGACGCAAATTTCCCTGATTTCCCTGAATTTTACTAAAAAGTCTTTATTTCCCTGATTTTCCCAGGCTTTCCCTGTTTTCCAGGTTTGTATGAACCTTGGTATAAATTCGCGCCACATTTCTATGCAGCTTTATCTCCAGTCCAAACGTCGTAGGTCCGGAATTAATCCCCGCCGCCTCTAAATTACAACCAGCAATGATCTCATTGGTTCTTGAAAACTCGTGCACGTCAGCGCGACGCAAATGAGAAAAAAATTACAGTCATATTTTCCGACGGCCCCTCCTTTTACCTCCCCCCCTTGTATTTTGAAAGGGGGACTGCAGCACTACGGCGCGCGCGTATACTTAGGAGGCATCTTATACCTTCTCCCTAATAAACTAGATATCGCTTCTTGCTGTAATAGCTTAAGGAACACACACAGGTTAACATACCTGTTCTTGCAAGGACAACGGATACTCTTCGCATAACCATAGTGTAGCTTTAAATTTTTGTACTTTAGAATTAACTTCTTTGGGCCGGCCAACATCCTGGCCATTTAAATCAACAGTCCTGGACAAGTAATTCATCATCCAAATAATCTTCGACGGACAAATTGCAAGGGTTCCCCCTATTCTCTTCTTCGGGCATGCCATTCATAATAGCGTTATTCGTATCAATATTATTGGCATTTAAACCCGAGCCATCTTGAGTCTCAACCATTCCTAAGAATGATTGAATGGGGGATTTGGCTAAACGTTGCCGATTTTTATCGGCGTCTGTTAGATGCTCCGTTCTCGTTCTAGTGACTAGTTCAACGTTGTTCGCGCTAAATACCTTAATTTCGGAATAATGTAATTGCTCTAATTAAACTATGGTTTTAGATTAAGTAATTATGTTAATTCATCGCAGTCGTTAACTCACTTTACAATTGCAATTATTAACCATTTCAAATTTATCACTGCGCCAGCCCCATATTCCCGATTTGTTTCTTAATTAAAACAATTAATTTAAATTAGTATACAGTGATGGACACAAATCGGTATCGATGACCAATATAGCACTTTAACCGATATATCGGTTCGAGCTAAAATATCGGTTGATTATCGCTAAAAAAAATCAGTCGACAATCGCTAAAAAAAATCAGTCGACAATCGCTAAAAAAATCAGTCGACAATCGCTAAAAAAATCAGTCGATAATCGCTAAACATCGGTCGACAATCGCTAAACATCGGTCGACAATCGCTAAACATCGGTCGACAATCGCTAAACATCGGTCGACAATCGCTAAACATCGGTCGACAATCGCTAAACATCGGTCGACAATCGCTAAACATCGGTCGACAATCGCTAAACATCGATCGACAATCGCTAAACATCGATCGACAATCGCTAAACATCGGTCGACAATCGCTAAACATCGATCGACAATCGCTAAACATCGATCGACAATCGCTAAACATCGGTCGATAATCGCTAAACATCGGTCGATATCCCGTTTCTTGGGTTAAATAATCGGTATCGATTCCAGTAAAACTTCGATTTTGGTATCGGTTAATTTAAGATATCGGTCATCACTAAAAACTTAGCATCTTTATTTCAAAATCTCGAAAAATTGGTAGGTACCTTTCAAAACTAATTTTTTCAGTATCAACGTAAGTCGTTACAATGGGCGACGTTAACCTAGCGGCAATTGCCTTTGTCGATGGTCGAAGACTACCGGTAAATTCGGCAATTTCCGGCGGTAAAACGCGCATTTGTTCAACGAAGACCTGACCAGCTTCGTGATCAACTTCCATCATAACCGCAGTTTCATCATGACCTTTAAAAATAAAGCTACGACTTCCTCTTTGCCAACTCGCTTGATCAAATCCTAATAACGTTGTGTCAATTCGAACGCAAGAACCTAAAAGGTATTTTAACATTTTGGAGATTGTACGTGAAGTCTTAGTTCCGTTTTCCGTTTGTTCTTACCGCTTTTATAGACTTTGTAAGTGTCACTTGGACACATTCTGGAGACTAGAGGTACTAATTGTGAAAGATGAACATATCCGTTAAGTGAGTACAAGTTTCATTTGATATTTGTGGTCAATGGGGAAGATTATAAAGTAGAAGTTTGTTTGTGATTGCTTTTTATTGTATTTTGGCTTTTTTTATTATTATTATTACTATTTTTTGAAGTTTTATGTATTAAGATGTTTCGTTAAAACCACGAAATGGCAATTATAAATTAAGAACACTTTTTGAAAATATTTTCAAAAAACTTCGAACACTTTTATTTTAATAGAAACATTTCCAATGAGAAGAAAGATTTGAAAAATTTTTGAAACACTGCATACGTGCTGAAAATAAGCAATGAAACACTCCTAACGTTGCGAATGTATTTCATCAAAACTTCGAACACAAATTGTGATGAGAATTTTCTTCATAAAAATTGGAAGTTGCCAAGAATTGTTTTTGAAGATGTTGAGAAAATTTTTCTTTGTGAAACTTTTAACACTTCTAATGTTGATAATTTTCAGTGTCAAACTTTGAACACTTCCGATGTTGACAGTTTTCAATATGAAACTTTGAACACTTCCGATGTTGACAATTTGCAATATGAAACTTTGAACACTATTGATGTTGGAGACTTTTTTTGAAAGATGCAATGTTGAACTCTCTTCTTAAAAACTGGAACGCTTGGTACATTTCAATCACTGCAGTAACTCTTTTCATAGAAATCGGAACAATTCGAATCATCATGCTTTCATAAAATTGGAACACTTCGAATCAATGATCATTCTTTTCATAAAATTGGAACACTTCGAATCAATGATCATTCTTTTCATAAAATTGGAACACTTCGAACAATTGATCATTCTTTTCATAAAATTGGAACACTTCGAACATTGCAGTAACTCTTTTCATAAAAATTGGAACACTTCGAACAATTGATCATTCTTTTCATAAAATTGGAACACTTCGAACAATTGATCATTCTTTTCATAAAATTGGAACACTTCGAACAATTGATCATTCTTTTCATAAAATTGGAACACTTCGAATCAGTGATCATTCTATTCATAAAATTGGATCAATTCAGATGATATTGGAAAGATTTGAACAAAAATGGAACTACTCAGACGATATTGGAAAGATGTGCACAAAAAATGGAACAAATAAAGATTTCCACGAATCTGAAACACAGAAAACATTTCGAAAATTGCGAAAATGTTACTTAAACCAAGAAGAACGAACACTTGAAGATATAGTATCTTTCAACCAATTCAACAACCGCGATTTAATCACAAACAAGCAACTTCCACTTTAATTTCCCTCATCAAACCAATCCAATCCCTTACCCCAACTTGTAAACTCCCATTTCATCTCAACATAAAAATCTGGAGTCTAAAAGAATTCACGAAAGCATAAATGAAACAACCCTTTACAAGTCACGAAATAAAGTAACAAACACAATATAACAACCTCTCTTATTCTTTTGAGCAACTCTGGTATTCCACCGATACGACTATAATGCCTTTGATAGTCCCTTCGTTCCAGAACTTCTTGCAAAAGTTCCGGATCACCGGTACTAACGGCTTCGTGGACAACAGTAAAACCATCTAAATCTTCTACACCAACTGTCGCGTTATGGTTTAAAAGGACTTTGGTCGATTCTAAGTGGCCAAGGGCAACGGAGAGCATCAACGCTGTACGACCTCTAGGGTCTCTTTTCTCTATTTCAACCTTTGTTTTGAACAATTATGAGGAGGGGGGTAAAAATCAATCCTAATTCGTAGCTGCCTCATTATTAATTAGTTTCAAGATATGTTCCATAAGTTTGTTTAATTAATCTCTGGTTACAAACTGGAGCTTGTCATGAAGTGAGTGAGGTAGGTCATAGATTCGAGGAGGTAAAGCGAGGGAGGCCTGGTGAGTGGGGCGCTGCTGTCAAACCAAAGAGAATATACCAAGAGGAGCAGAAAGTTTAGCCTTTCACAAGGCTTTTCAACGCCCGGCCACGGTTTTGGAGTAACTAGATCCGGTTTTTGTTGATTGGCTACAGGCTGGGAAATAGCACACTTCCTCTGGTCCAAAACCAGTTTATTAATTGCTTGGACTAGTTTTTTAATTCAAGAAGTGGGGGTTACTGGTCCTCGGGACCAGTTTATTAATTGCAAATCTATTGGAGAGCAAAGGCTGGGACCAGTCCGGAGACCAGTAAATAATTTCAGACACTAGGGGGTCACTGGTCCAAAGGACTAGTTTAAAAAATATCCTTATTTCCCAGCCTGATTGGCTAAGCAGCAACGCCTTTTATTGGTTAAATTATGTCGGCTGCTTGATTTTAGTGGTGAGTTGACCGTTGACGTACAAAAGGTAATTTTTAGTTGACAACACGGTCACGTGAACAACCGGAATTAGTTACTCTAAATTCAGAGCCGGTCCCTATTATAAACTTTCCGCTCCTCTTGGTATATTCTCTTTGGTCAAACTCAAAGGCTTAGAACACGTAAAGACTAAATAGAGTAGTCACGTGTCTGTACTATGTATGCAAACGTCATAGTCACCCCTTCTATCTCTTGCCTCAGTGTCATCCCCCCCTACTAGGCGTGTACAGAATCCCGTCTTTCAAGGGCGCGCCTAGAGGGAGGGATATACAGTCAATTCTTGTGTCATTCAGACTCGTTCTCCCTCAAAAGACAAAACTAGCTCTCAGTAAATCTCTAGCATTATACTTATGGAACATATCTTATAAACTTATGGTTTGTTTCACTAATAACCTAATATATCCACAAAAATGGACATTTTATAACCAAAACAATAAAAATAAAATGAAAACAAACAACACAAATTTGGTTTCTACAAACAATTTTTTTTACACAAAAATTCTTAAAACTTCGCGAAACATCAAAACATAAAGTTAAATTTTAATTAATTTATAATGGGAAAATTTCCTAAACTGTAAAAAAAGCATTTCCCTAAATATTTCAAAATAGTTTACACGTAATTATCTTGACTTTTATCCTTATTATCGTCTGGTAAACAAAAACTCAAAATTTCCTCCTCTTAAGTGAAAACTGCTTTTTATCTTTCTTTCAAATATTCTAAATACTCTTTAAATATAGCATTAAAGAAATGTAGAGGTCCAAAAACCTTTTGGAATGAGGAAATATTTATATTTGCCTATTTATCTTAAACAGCTGCTTGCACCTGTTACAATACCCAAAAAAATTCTAGATATAGTCTAATGGCACCCCATGTTATTTCCCCATAGAGCTTAATACAGTCGAAGGCAGAGGGCTGCCATTACCCTATATATCGATAATTCCGAGGTCACCTCTGGAAATGAAGACTTAGGTTTCTTTTTCTCATAATCTTATTATAATTTAGTTGCCAATTACAAGGCAGAAAAAAATGTACTAGTAGAATAGTCTGGTTGGTTGGTTATGGGTAGATGCAAATTTGGAAAAATGCCAAATAGTTTAAGGTGATTGACCATTCTGACCACATCTACTTACTATATTAAATGCATTTATACTGGAGGTTTAAAGATATCCCTATTTTACTGATGATACTAACAGTAATTGATATTTAACACAGGCAAAAACATAACAAATAAATCAATAATTTGTAGGTTTTACTAGCCAATATAAACACAAATATACACAATATTCAGTGTTTGAAATTGCATATCAAATTATTATCATTGCAATATTATATTACGGACCTCTGGGATACCCATTGAATCATTGTAAGCTTAACCCGTTTTATGTACCCTACCAGGCATCAACAGAGATTATAATTAGATACCCTTCCCGATTTTAATTTTTTGCGATATTCTAAAGCATTACTACATTTAAACACGCGGTAATTTAATGCTAAATTATAATTAAATTAGCTTAGATTTAATTTAATAAGCCACGATCACAATTAATAAAAAAAAATCCCCTCCCAATTTTACTTTCAGTGGCAATTTACTGAGTGAATTTTAGCTGGTTAAGCCTTGGCCTACCTTATTAGTCTTCAAGGCTTTCTCCAATTCTCTGAAATCGTTGTGCCAAACGTGCCAATGTAAGGGATATAGGGTTTTTAACCTTTCGGCTCTATTATTTAACGACATTTTCGTTAATTTAATAAATTAAAAACTTTGCCTAATTATAAAAAATTACAAAAATTGAACGCGGGATTTTCACAGTGAGTACCTCACCCTCACTTCGGCCATTTTCATTTTGCCTTTCCTCGAGATTGAATTAGCTTATGATTGGACGGAAAAATCGGAAATGCCATGACGTCATAAATTAACCAAAAGTTAATTTTTTTCATTTTCTTGCATCGTTACGCCATCTAGGCTAGAGTTTTGAAGCTTTTATTAATAATATAGAGTAATGGCACCACCCTGCCTTTGACTGTGTAACACTCTATGGGTATTTAACACTAAGTGCCACTACTCAATAAAAATACAAACGTGGGCTACGGTCCAAGCAAGCAGACGATTGTTGTTGTCGTACACGGTCGGTAAAGTCGGCTCTTATTAAGCAATTTAGTTACGTTTTTCATTAATTACGAACAATTAAATTATTGACTATAATTCTAACATGGCCCTAGTGAAAAATTGCATCAAAAATCAGTGTTAAATTTAATTTTAAGTGAATTAAACCAAAGTTTAGGTGTTATAATACCCCATCATGTCTGCCGCAGCGCTTAAATACAGCGTTTCTTCGGAAACATTCAACGCAATACAACAAGTTAACATTGAAGCACTATCATATTTAAGCGAACATGATATTAAACCTATCCTTCCATGTTTGGTTCGTATGTCGCTATGCGCTCCGCTTGATCAGAGTGCGGAATGGGTTAGAAAGAGACAAATAATCCTAAAAATACTCTCAGGTATCGAACCAGTTAATTCTTTAGTAGCCCTATTAAGTATCGACTTTCACGCGTTAGAAATTGACGTTAAGAAAGAACAGCAATTAAGAATGAAAATTGGGGGTTACAGTTGTGAAAGCATTCTAGTTTCTTCACTCATGCGCGGGTTGGCGTTAGATTTTGAACAGAGCGAACCTGCTAGGCGGTTACGTCTTTTACTTAGTGAACTGTTAGTTCTCATGGCTATGGTTAAAGAAAATCGGGAGTTTGGTTTAAGACCGTCGGAACTATTTGATAATGACGTCTACTTAGAAGAGGTCTCGGACGTACTTTGTATTGCGCAAGCCGAACTTCCGGGTCTTTTACAAATACAGGAAGTCGCTGAAGCATTGCTTCACGTTAAAAATGGATCAACCATGATCTGTAGAATGGTCGCGAATTCGCCAGATTCTTTTAAAGAGGGTATTTACGAGCAAAAGTATACAGATATAAAAACCAAAAGTACCCTTCGTTCAAGCTTGATCGTGATGCGTAATGCGAGACACGCCCCCTTTACCTATAGGGTGTTTCCGCCAGAGTTAAAAAGGGGAAGAAATAGGGGCAAAAACCGGTTTTCAGGGGATGTCAACATGGCGTCCTAACGTGGCCAGAGCGGGCAGCCGGCAAGGGGAGAGGAAAGGGGGAAGGTAACTTGACGTCACGTGCAAAGACTCTATAAGAATAGGGAGCTAACAGCTGGCTAGGGAGAAGAGATAGTCTGACGTCACGCAGTCCCCCTCTGGTTGGAATTTTTGCGCGTATAATGCCATTTCCAACCGTTAGGGGGATGAAACTCCAGCAAGAGATAGAAGGGTGTGACGTTTCAGGGTCAGAACTGTAAGCTCCCTATAGTGTCGACCCCCCCCCTATGCGTATGATTACCTTCCCGTCGTGGCACAGTTGTGAATAGAGCTAGCTCAGTTGTGACGTCGGCGCATAAGTGAAACGTCACGGACTTAGCTTTGGCAGTGGGCGGACATATTTAGTACCACCTTGGTTCTATGGGCAAATAGCATAGGTGACGTCACACTAAGGCTCTAATAGCTCTATAGAGTGCTGTCAGAAGCGACGGTGTGACGTCATCCATGCTGTTTTCCCCATAAAGAAAAAACAGCAACTGTCATGGCCGCCCATTGCTAAAGGCAGACTCGTGACGTTTAACCTTGGATCTGACGTCACAACTGACCGCACTCTATAGGTTCATAAAGTAGCGTATGCTAGCTCTAGTACCGAAACTAAACGTTTGGATCGCCAGCATAGTGTACTAGCTTTCCAGAAGTTTTTCACTGATAGGGGAGTTCCTGTGGGCGGTTGAGCTTAGGGTAGTTAGTATCTCCGTTTATACGTAGTCTACAGCCAAAGGCAGAGAATTCTTGATGAAGTGTACTTTTTGGTTTTATATCCATACACTTTTGACAAGACCGTGCAAGATTTTTAAATAATCCCGTAACGCTTTCATTTTGAACAAATTTCTATATAGTATGCCTAAGTTTATTAGTAAATGGTGAAAAACAAGATGAGGACAGCCCGAACGGTCGCATTAGAATGACGGCATTGAGACAATTATGTCAAATGAATATGAGCCAGGCATTGGCCATTCGTTCTAAAGCTGTAGAAATGTGTACGATGCCCGGGTTGGCTATAATGCTCACATTAGATTATTGCCGTAAAGAACATGGCGAAATGGGAGACTTTGATTCCGTTGTTGGGGACTTGGTCGCTTTTATAAGCGGACTTTTACTTGGTTCCGATGATAAAATACGTACTTGGTTCGCCCAGTATGTCCGAAACTGTCAGAAGGTTCGTTATAATCAACCTTAAAGGGGCTGTTCGGACCTTGGGACAAAATACGATCTAATTCATAGAACTTAGCATAGCGGGTGGGTAAAACAACATAGGGGGGTCGGCAGCCCCTTTAACCCCCGAAATCTGATATCTTCTAACCTCAACATCGATTCAATTCCTACACTTTATAGAAAAATGAAAGTGGTGGTCACTGGACACTACAACCCTTAAGAGACGAACTCCTTCAGCGCTTACAAAACTTGGTTTTGTTTAGCATCGACGAACGTAACTTACCTGACTCTAAAGTAGTCCAGGCTAGCTCACTATTACGCCTTTATTGCGCCTTACGAGGAATTGCGGGTTTAAAGTACTTACCTAAACTTCATGGGAAGCAATACTGCAATGACTTACATCTAAAATCTCCCAAATTAGATTCCACGATGACGAAGTTAACCTTCTACTGCAATTACTTACCTCTCATCCCCCCGCGAGTCCATCCGGGATACGTTTCGTATCATTAGGTTTATGTATGTTATTGGCTTGTCCTACGTTGCTATCTTCAAACGAGCAAGAACGTAAAGCAATTGATTGGATAAGATGGTTGTTGAAGGAGGAGGGTTACTTCGGACGGTAACGCATTAAATTCTGTTGGAAACCCAATTAAGCAGTTAAATACAATTATCTCCCCCAAAACTTTACAGGGTTAGCGGAGTTAGCGCATCTTTTGGTGAAATGCTATTGCTGATCGCAATTCATTTCCATAGCAACCAAATGAGTTCCATAACGGACTTGGTTTGCTCGACATTAGGCATGAAAGTCATGTTAAGAGCCAATACCCTTGCTAGAATGAAGACGATATTTACGCAAGAGATCTTCACTGATCAAGTAGTTACCGCGCATGCTGTTAAGGTTCCAGTTACACCAAAATTGAGTGGCAATACGCCAGGGTTTCTACCAGTTCATTGCATACATCAGTTGCTAAAAAGCAGAGCGTTTACAAAATATAAGGTGCAATTAATTTGCCGTTTTCAAAACCAAAAACAGATTGGATAACCAATCAATCAATTAACGTAGGTACCAATTAAAAACTGGATCTATAAACAACTGTGCAACACAGTCGCGCCATTACATCCAGTTTTACCGGCATTGGTTGAAGTTTACGTGAACTCCGTTCTGGTACCGAGTTCCAAAGCATCTCTAGATACAACAAACGAACCAATAACGGAAGAGGAAATTTTGAACGTCTTTCAACATTCAATATTGGTTCAAAGTTCAAATTCCCCTAATCAGGGATCCCCCAATAATACAAGAAGTAACATATCATCGGGTCGTAATACCCCGACTGCAATCGCCATGGATGTAGACGAATCTCCGGCTTCATTGTCGTCTCAACTACTCATGTTGTATTATCTTCTGTTGTACGAAGATACGCGATTGAACAACATGAAAGTACGATGATTAACTTCGCATTTAACTTAATTAAGATTGAATGGTTCCATAATTGCAATACAGGTTATAGTATCATCAAATCGAAAGGTTAAGCGATACTCGGCTCAGTTTATGTCGCATTTACCAATATTTTATTTGGTGCAACAAGCGCAACAAAAACCGGAACATTTTGCCGGCATTTTTGCGCCATTACTACGTTTAATCGCTACTCATTATCCTCATTTGTGTTTGGTGCAAGATTGGTTGTCAGGAGATACTAGTTCCGAACTTGCCGAAGGAAATAGACCATTAGTTGTTCGGACACGAACGAACTACAACAAACATTCGTTAGCAAGAGGTAAGTAACGATGATGACTCAAAGAAGATATGTTCCACGAAACAAACCCAAAATAATTGATTATTACAGCTTTCAGCGCCATTCAAAGTTGTCCCATTGAACTCCTGTCCCATTTAGAATACCTTTTATCCATCCCATTACAACAATTATGGCCTTACGCCTTAACATTCATTGAACGACTACCCATGTTGCTTAATTCGGGAATCCCCCGTCAAGTTCTTGAGAAATCTAAGCAAATATGGCAAAGATTGAACGCAGTTTTCCCAAGACGACTTTGGGTTATGACCGTTAATTCTTTTCGATACAAAGCACCCAAAGATATACCAGTTCCGGTTAAACCCTTAGGATGGGATGAAATAGTTCTGGATCCATTACACGTTCTACGATGCGACGAAAGGGTCTTTCGTTGCGCACCTTTATTAGAAATAACCCTTCATATGCTTAGAGCGTTTTTAGCAGCTTCTAAAACGCATTTTAATAATCATATGCTGGAACATCCGTTATTGGAGAAAACTGGCCAATTAGAAAGCGAGAAAGAACGTGAGGAACTCTGTATTACGTTAGTGGCTGCGCAGGAAAGTGCCGCAGTTCAAATACTATTGGAAAGTTGTTTAACTTTAACAGAGGAAAAGGTATGAAGGTCCCTGCTATCTGATTCAAGTTAAGTTAATTTAATTTAAATTAATTTAAATTAAATTAATTTCAAAGGGAGGGCCTTTAATGTCAAGTTTACGCGAAGTTCAAAGTTTGATTTCGTCGCATTTACATCAAGTTTTCATTGCCGATCCTGGATTGGTTAAATTAGTTCACTTTCAAGGGTACAACAGTGAACTGTTGCCCGTAACAGTGTCTTCCATTCCTTCAATGCATATTTGTTTGGATTTTATTCCCGAACTATTGAGTCAACCTCATACAGAGAAACAAGTACATTAACGATGTTGTTCTAGCTTACGTAAGAACATGATTTAACCTTAAAATGTTCTTGCAGGTTTTTGCAATTGAACTTTCATCGTATTTATGCATCCAATACGCGATACCAAAGTCTTTAAGCATAGCAAAATTATGTTTGAACGTATCGCATACGTTATTGGGTGTTTTAACAAGCGAAAAGCGGCCATCTTTCTTTTTGCCGGTGTTACCGGCGCTAGTTCGAATGTGTAAGGCGTTTCCGCCATTGTGTGAAGATGTGGTTTGTCTTTTGACGCAATTAGGCAAGATTTGCTTGTCAAATGCATGCGTTACGTCGCATATTGCGCCTTTAGTTTCCACAGCGGGTAAGATAACGTTTAAGGTGAGTTGTGTAACGAATTAACGCTTTTAATTAATTGTTGCAGATCTTTTCGTGCAATTTCCTGATTTGGAGCAATTCGGGGATGCAAAGGCAACGATACAAAAGCTGCCTTCAAATATCGCGTTGTGTAAAATGATTCAAACTTCCTTTTCTAATTTGTGCGATATAATTTTGCTTGAACGTTTGATTTACTAAAAAAATAAAGCACTTTTTGTGACTTGTACCTAGAAGTTTTGCGAATGTATAAAATTGAAACATTTTGAAGAAAATACTGGTAATTTTATTATGAAACACTTTGCAAACATTATGAACTTGTGAACATCAAAGTAAAAACTTGTAACTTGTAGTAGAAGTTTTACGAATAAAATTGGAACATTTTGAAAAATAGTTGAATTTTATTATGAATTAAACACTTGCAAACATTTTATGAACTTAGAAATTTGTGAACATCAAAATTTAACATATTTTGTTTACATTGAAACACTTCGATTCAATAATCTTTTGACGATCGATTTTCATGCCATATTATTTCTTTTTGTACGATGATTGAATTTTATTATGAATTAAACACTTGCAAAAAATATGAACTTGGACATTTGTGAACATCAAATTTTTTTATATTGTGTTCGCTGCAAACACTTCCATTATGATTCAGTTCGATTCAATAATCTTTTGACGATCCATTTTCATGCCATATTATTTCTTTTTGTACGATGATTGAATTTTATTATGAGTTAAACACTTGCAAAAATTATGAACTGAAACATTTGTGAACATCAATTTTTTTTTATATCGTGTTCGCTGCGAAACACTTCCATTATGATTCAGTTCGATTCAATAATCTTTAGACGATCGATTTTCATGCCATATCATTTCTTTTTGTACGATGATTGAATTTTATAATGAATTAAACACTTGCAAAAATAATGAACTTAGAAAATATGAACATCGAAAAAATTTAACATATTGTGTTCACTGCGGAACGCTTCCATTCGATTCAATGATCTTTTGACAATTTTCATGCCATGTTATTTCATTTACTACGATGAATTAAAAATTTATGAACTTGGAAATTTGTGAACATCAAAAAACTTCACAAATCGTGCTCTAAGCGAAAAGCCTCCTCTCTGATTCTATTCGCTTCAATAATCTTTTCACGCTTTTCACGCCATATTATTTCTTTCTCTAAAATGGCTCTCGGAACATTTTTATAAGTAATTGATTCTTGCCAATGCAAGGTATTTTCAGGATCCAAAAGTCGCACAAATTTCGCAAAGAAAAGCATGTTCTTCTTCACAGTGAGCGATTTGAAATAAGTCGCGTCTAAAATACGAGCCCATGGCCAAAGAATGTCTTTCTTGCGTCCAGACAAAATTTGCATAAAAACGGCCAATTTAGAATCGCACGCAACATGACGCCATGATGGACAGTAATAATCGAAAAAATCGTTAAATCGAGTACCAGATTCCTTGGTTTCGGGATCAGTATCAAATTGCAAGATTACAATGCTTGTTAAGAAATCATGTTCACGCCCATCATCTTTATGTCTCAGACTATTCTGCATCATTAAATGCAGAATGTACAAGCCATTACAAGCTGTCGTTGATAACAGAGCTGACGCGACGATATCAGTTTTTTCAGTAGGCCTAGTTTCGAATGCCACAAATGGCTTCGAGTACTCAGTGTAATAAGCATCGAGGCAATTAGCGTAGAAGTTTGAGCATATGGTGGTTTGCAGTTGAAATTGCTCTTTCAATTTCGTTAGAAACTTCAAACTCGGAATGGCAATTGATTCAGGGAAAGCGGTATATTGCCCATAAAACCTTTCTAAGTTATCTTCGAGATGTCTTTTCATGTAACCCTCAATGGAAGTTGGATTTTTGCAACCAACTCTCAAAGATACTGTTGCAACATAAGCGGTAATCGCAACTTGAACTTTAAAATGTTGTTTCATCAACCAAGTTCCATATTCATTCCAAACAACATCAGTTGCGAAATAATCCCTAAGTCTGTCATCTAACAACTCATTTGAAAGCTCAGGGACGACTTTTGGGTCACTAATGTAGCTGGGATAAACCGCAGTGTCAATGTTTGGTTGATATTTATCATTGTTGGAGGTCAAACAAGGGGTAAGATGTGTCGACTTTAATTGAGAAGCAATGGCAACTGTTATTTCGGCAATGTTTATAGGACGACTGAATGGTCTCTCTGGTAAAAATTCCGGGTTACACGAGCACAGGTTAAATAATTTAACAAGTCTAATGGAGGTTTTCTCTGGTAGCTCTTTGTATTTGTGGGTTTTGAATTTGACAAGGTCTGCGTCAGACCACGTTTTCTCTTTTACAAAAATATCGGCGAATTCTTGAGGTATATCTCCCATTTTTAATCGATGTTTAAGTTTAACCTTAATATAATTTATTAAACATAATTATGCATTACGATTTAGAAACCTAACGAGCGGGGATCGTAATTTCGTTAACTAATGCGAAAGCTTAAGGGACCAAGGCTTAATATAGACTAATGGCACCTCATGTTATTTCCCCATAGAGCTTAATACAGTCGAAGGCGTAGGGCTGCCATTACCCTATTAAGAATCTGAGTCTCAGTCCGACAACCACAAATGATTTTTAATACATATTATTTCTAATGGCTGCCACTTAGTATAAAAATTACAACAAAGAAAAATTGAACAATTTTGTAAAAGTTCAACTAATTATGAACTTAAAATAATAATTAACTATAGAATATAACATAATTCTTACCTGACTCCTAATCAGTCCTCACACAATGGTCAACTTGGTCAAACAAGCGTCAAGCACGTTTCGATCTTTGCCGGACTTCTTGGAATTTCCGAAAAACTTTTTGAACAAAGGAACAATAGACACTACCAGAGAGAATTTAGAAGGGGAGCAGAAGGGGTGGTTTGGAATGTAGCGCAACGTCGTCTGCTAAACGTTATCTAGGCAAGTCGATTTCCGGTATGATGCGTTTGTAACAGCACAGAGAATATAAGGGAGGAGTGGAAGCTCCCCCGCTCCACAAGCGTAAATAGTTATGTCTCGCTTAAATTATACTAGCGGCAAGGCTAGCGGTACGAGGGAGTTTCCGGCTCAATAGCGCCACCTACGATTCCATTTAATGTCTCAAACGGAAATGCCTCGGTACTGCGCATTGAAGATGCGCGGTAGAAAAGCGAGACAAGTTTTGCCCCTCTTTCCACTCCTCCCCTATACTCTCTTTGGTAACAGAGAGATTTTAGAACATGTGACCGGAAACTCGCCTACCCCAAAAAGCTCAACGCGACATCTTGTTTGGGCGTCATCACGTTTAATAGAGTCAAAGGGGGGGGGGCCTTCACTCCCCTTCTAAATTCTCTCTGACACTACGCAGTTCATGCTTAGCTCCACCCAGCGCCATTATGGATGGAATTTTTATTTTTTTTTTACATGATGAAATCTATTTAAGCCCCGCCTTCTAGTATTTTTTTTTAGCACTAGTGGAATCTAGCGTGACGTTTCATGACGAATTAATGCCAAGTCCCTTATTCTATTGCTTGGATTGACCAATAGGGTCACAGGAAGAAAAAAAGAGCGGGAAATTTAAAATTTAGATTCCGAAGATAACGAAAATTTTTTTAACAAATATTTTTATTTGAATAAAATTATAAAATAAACGTTTTCAAAACTAGTTTGAATTTTATTAAGAAACAATTTTATGAAAAATAATATAATTAAACATAATACACAGCTTACGAAGAATTTGTGAAAAATTCAAATACAGGATATTCATCAAAAGCGGCACATATTCTATCAATTACACTAAGAGTAGGTTCATGATTTTGATGCCATATTATTCCTTTTTCATCAATTTCTTTTGGAATATTTTTGTAATTTATTGATTCCTGCCAATTTAAAGTGTTTCCTGCATCCAAATCTCTAATGAATTTAACAAAAAACGTAGCATTTTTTTCCACACTTAATGATTTAAAATAAGTTGCATCCAAAATACGAGACCAAGGCCAAAGGATGCCTTTACCCCCAGGAATCAAATAACGATGGCATGTAACGTGATGCCAATTTGGACTATAATTCTCAAAGAATTCTAAGAATCTTAGAGCAGATGCTCTACTTTCAGCATCAACATCATCTTTCAAAACTTTCGTGCAAGCTAAATATTTTTGATGCTTAAATTTACGTTCATATTGTGTGAAAATCTGTAGTATGTATAAGCCGTTACAAGCTGTAGACGCTAAGAGAGCTGTCGCGACAATATCAGTTTTATCAGTACGTTTAATGATTTCGCGGGGCAAAATTGGTTTCAGGTACTCAGTGTAATAAGCATCGAGGCAATTAGCGTAGAAGTTTGAGCATATGGTGGTTTGTAGTTGGAATTGCTCTTTCAATTTCGTTAGAAACTTCAAACTCGGAACGGCAATTGGTTTTGCGAAATTGGCATGTTGGCCATAAAATCTTTTTAACTTATTTTCAAGATTTCGGTTCATGTAACCCTCAATGGTAGTTGGATTTTTGCAACAAACTCTCAAAGATACTGTTGCAATGTAAGCGGTTATCGCAACTTGAACTTTAATAGGTTGGTTTATCAACCAAGAACTGTATTCTTTCCAAATATTATCAGTTTCTAAATAAGCCCGAAATCTATCGTCTATCAATTCGTTTGAAAGCTCAGGAATGGCTTTTGGGTCGCTAATGTAACTGGGATAAACCACAGTGTCAATGTTTGGTTGGTATTTATCATTGTCGGAGATCAAACAAGGGGTAAGGTGTGTGGTCTTTAATTGAGAAGCTATGGCGACTGTTATTTCTGCAATGTTTATAGGACGACTAAATGGTCTCTCTGGTAAGAATTCCGGGTCACACGAGCACAAGTTAAATATTTTAACAAGTCTATGGGCCGTTTTCTCCGGCAGTTCTTTGTATTTGTGGGTTTTGTATTTGACTAAGTCTGTATCAGACCACCTTTTCTCTTTTACAAAAATATCGGCGTATTCTTGAGGCAAATCTCCCATTTTTAATCGATGTTTAAGTTTAACCTTAATATATTTTATTAAATATTAACATGGGTTAGGATTTTAAAACCCGTTCTGTAGGACCATGGACAAAAACTAACAAAAGACAAGGCCAAGGCTTAAGAATGGGAACCACCCACTCCCAGAGTCCTAGGCTACAACTTTAACTTCCATTAAAAATGACAATAAAGAAAACTAGTACAATTAAACAAATTATGTACTTTGAAAATTAATTACGATTAAAATTTAATATAATTATTACCTCACTTCTCAATAAATGTTGTAAACAACACCGAGAACCGACAAAGCGGAAGTCACAATCACAAGTTTCAGAGAAAACCTTTTCATTGGTTGAAATATGGACCAATCCGGTCACAGGAATAAAAACGCGGGAAACTTTCAAGAAGTAGTTTTTGAGAAGTTAGGCTTAGGGTAGATTTCAACTATTCAAGCAGTTGTAAGGACGGTAAAGCTCGATTTAATTTTTTTAAATTAATTAACTACGGATTATTACGAGTAAAAATGAGATGCATAGTTTGTAAAAGAAGTGGAGATGGAAAAGATAGACATTTAGTTCACAAGTTTCCAAAGAAATTTGACACTAGGCTTAAGTGGCTTCTCAGTATTGGTCAACCCATGGAACTAGCCGAGGGTGACATTCTGGATAAGGCTAATTACGGAGTGTGTTCCATGCATTTCAGCGATAATGACTACCCGATTCTTTGCAATTATAATCGAGGAGAAACATACAAACGTTGTTTAAGTCATTCAGCTCTACCAACTTTGAACACTATTTTTGACAGAAAATGGCCAGAATTCAAGCGTCCGAAGCCTAAAATCATAGACCAGGCTTTGGAATCGGTAATCAACACAGCAATAATTGCCACCGTCCTTGGTCTAATTATTATTTTCAGCTTCCAGTTGTTCTCTCCAAAGATAAAGTTGCCCAGTATTTGAACCTACACACCTACTCCAAAAAGCCTATGAGCAGCAGTCCTTACGTCATGAAGGTAGCTCGAGACAATGTTCTGAATATGCCAAGTACAAGCTATGGACCGAAAATGTTACCAGTCAGATGTATTATCGTTATGACATCTGCTGGCACTCCATTTGCCCCTAATATACCAACTGGCGCCACTTTGACTACTGTTCAAAATGAAGTACCAGTAGCCGACATAAATAACAATAATAGCTTCATAGAATCAGGGTCCCTCGTTAGTGGATTCTAAAATATTTGGCCAAATAATATAATATTTGTTTTCAAGTAGTTTAAAACTCAAACTACATTGGTTTTATTTTAATTTAACATAAAAATGATGTTAAATTCTTCTTAACATCCATTGTATATCATTAGCCTATATATATCGTTTTTTGATCTTAAATATTTTATGTATCACATGTTCAAATAAAACATATGCGTTCAAGTTCAAAAATTGAATGAAATATTAATTTACAAAGGTAATGTAGGCCTTAATTTTGATACTTTCAATTTTTCAAAGCCTACGAAAAATTTCTTTCAAATATCGATCATAAATAATAGTGAAGTGAACTGAACTAAACTAGTTTTAGACGCACGCAGTCGCAGAGTCGGCACTCGGTAGAGATGTGGACTGTCGTCTGCTCGATCTTATTGATGATACAACATATGAAATATTAATTTACAAAGGTAATGTAGGCCTTAATTTTAATAATTTCAAAGCCTACGAAAAATTTCTTTCAAATATCGATCATAAATAGTAGTGAAGTGAACTGAACTAACTTAGTTTTAGACGCGCGCAGTCGCAGAGGCGGCAGAGAGGTGGACTGTCGTCTGCTCGATCTTATTGTTGATACATGCATATGTTAAATCCAATAATAATACTATTTTTCAGACGATTTAACGTAAATTTTGGGATTAATCTACAACTAAAAGACTACTAAAACGTTAATAACCCTTTATGAATGTAAAACTCCTCAATATTTCCTGTAAATTTAATCCCTTTAGTAATTTTCGTAAATATTAGCCAAGGCTTAAAAGAAATAAGATGAGTAATAGCCTAAGATGTATCAAGTGTTGTAATGTAAAAAGTGACTGTTCAACCGTACATTATTTCCCGCGAGATGCAAATAAGTTAGCCGCTTGGAGAAATGCCTTAAAAATTCCCCATAAAACCCGAATCCATCCTGGAGATGGTGTATGCTCTGCTCATTTCAGTAATGAGTCTTATAGATGCATGCCAACTACTCGCCTAAAAAAGCCCAATTGTTGGTTATTGAAAGAAGAATCTGCGCCAGTATTAGATACTGTATATATTCGAGAATGGATGAAAAGTGATACAGACGAAGTGCTAATATGCATTAGTTCATGCGAGTTCAACAATAAATACACTTACGTTAATGATAATCTCCTCAGAAGGACCAAAACAGTTGGTGTTCAAGTTAACATGGATAAAGGTGTGGTGGTGGTGGTGATTGTAGGACTTAATTAATTTTAATTATTAAGTCTAATTACTTTTTTTATTGTTTTTAGTTGATAAAAAATATCAAGAAACTGCCTCTCAATGCTTCACTAAAAAATCCACTAGATCTTGTGAAACAACAAGAATTCAATGAATTTCGTGTAATTTTAACTTTTTTGTACTTGTCTAATAAACCAAAACAATTTTTCCGATTCTGCGTCTATTTTTTTTTACTATATTATTAATCAACCAATAAGATAATTTGTTGAAAAAAGCGGGAAAACTGACTCAACCAATGAGATAAGAGAACAAAATTGGCGGGAAATTTAAAGGTCAAAAACTGGCGACATCTTTCGGAATACATGTTGTAACCCTTTTTTACTATATTAATCAACCAATAAGATGAACGGTTGAAAAAAGCGGGAAAAATGGCTTAGCCAATGAGATAAAAGAACAAAATTGGCGGGAAATTTAAAGGTCAAAAACTGAGCGACATCTTTCGGAAGACATGTTGTAACCCTTTTTACTATATTAAAGGGCTCCTTCGGACCCTTAGACACATGGTCCCGCGGATTTCCATCCCCTCTTCATAGACGATCTTCCTCAACACTTTGAATCCCTCTGGTTAGGTAGGGGGGGCTCGGAAATCCGCGGGGCCATGTGTCTAAGGGTCCGAAGGAGCCCTTTAATAACCAACCAATAGGATGAGCGGTTGAAAAAAGCCGGAAAACTGTCTCATCCAATGAGATAAAAGAACAAAATTGGCGGGAAATTTAAAGGTCAAAAACGAGCGACATCTTTCTAAAGACATGTTGTAACCCTTTTCACTATATTATTAATCAACCAATAAGATGAACGGTTGAAAGAAGCGGGAAAAATGGCTTACCCAATGAGATAAAAGAACAAAATTGGCGGGAAATTTAAAAGGTCAAAAACGCGCGACATCTTTCTGAAAACAAGTTGCTCAATACACCCTTTCAAAATAAAAATATTTTTCTTAAAATTTATCAAAACGTTTAGGTAACTACAAGGATAATAAAATTCAAATATATTTCGGGTATCTCTTGGTTTTCTAGTTCAGTTTTAACTTGAAACATCAGGCATTGAAGGGGCGTACGTCACAGGTTAACCTCACAGCGTGTATAAGCCGGGGGAAATTCTGTGTTTTGTTTTAGAGCTGGAAAACGAAAATAAACCGTATCCAAGCAACCACATTTAGGCAGACAGTAGAGAGGGGGCGAGAAAAGGACAGTATATCATTACTCAAGAGAAAACATTATTTGAAACAATACGTATTTTCGACATGATACCCAAGTATCTCGTTAACCCTAAGCCTTGGCTATTCAATATAAGCACTTCGTGACTTTCCAATGAATATAAATTTATTCTATTGATACTTAGGGGTTTTTAGACCTTTTGCTCTACATTTATTGATTGCAAAATTATTTCGTAATTTCCAAAATATTCGATAACTTTTGATCTAAATGAGGTCCGTTAAATATATTGGTAAAAAGAACATGGTAAGGGTTGGGCCTTTGCTTAGGGAAGCCACGTGACTAAAATTATAATTAAAGTCGGGGGTAAAATATTGAGAGACGGTTTATGATAATTTTTGAGGGTTTTTCGGTTTTCCCCAATAATGGGTTCAGTATAAAAAAAATTCGTAAGTTGGAAAAGGTACATGTTAACTTTGAAATTGCCCAACTCTAGTTTAAACAGTGGACAACAGCGGGTGGTAATATGATTATCGTTGGACAGTCCAACTTTCGCTTTACAAGGAGACCAGCCAAAAATTTAAATTCCTTATAGGAAAAATAGGATTTATTTTTTTTATTGTAATTATAGGATTTTATAGGAGAAAAAAATCACGTGTTTTTATAGGAAAATATAGGATTAAAAATGCATGCTCATATATAATACTAACTATTTTGGCTTAAACTATATTATAGAAAAATCTCAAATAAATAAATAACAAATTGGGGATTTTACTTTGAATTAAATTCAGAGGAACTTAATTAAATTAAATTAAAAAATAATCCTGAGCACAAACTCCGCCTGATCAATTTCGGTCAAATCTAGTCAAATGTCAATTCTATTTTAAAAGAGCCATAACTAAATGTTATGATAAATTTGATGCCTAAACTATAAACGAAAACTAAGACCCCAAACTAAGCATCAAAAATATATAGGATATTATTATAGTCTGACCTTTCATGAAATTATAGCGTAATAATAATATAGGACAGGTTCAAAAATATAGGAAATAGTTTATAGGAATTATAGGACCGCTAGTCTCCAATAAAACCAACTAACCAATGGTCAATTAAACTACTAATTAATGTAATATTATATTATATTCAGAATATGTTTACAATTTAAAATATTTTAAAACAGCACTAGTCTACTAGACATTGGGACCTAAATAACTACACAATTAAAATTCCAATCAATTGTTAAAAATAAGGGTTGTGGTTGCCCGGTTGGATGAGTCCGTTATACATAGAACTACTCAGTTCATCTTGAACTTAATAGTCCATTAAAATGTCGATCTAATTTTAAAAGATAAATTCCCACCGAAAAAACATCCGCATATTTCAAGCAAAGCCAGACTAGCTAGCTACCTTTCAGGATAGAGAGAGAGAGATAAAAAAACTTTTATCAAGATTCGAGAGAAAATTTTTTATAGGACAGAGAAAATCCTTTTCAATGTCTCTTCCTTTCCCCCTTTAGTTTAACGTTTCCGTTCTAGTCGATCGCAGTTTTTAGAAGAAAGAAAGAATTTTATGTTATATTATATTTTATTTTATCAACTTTATTGTTTTCGTGTCATCTACCCTTTAAATAGAATAAATAGAATAAATAAATAAATATGTAGGTTCAAAACTATATTTCAAATTAATTAAATAAATAACTAAATAAAACTAAGTAATTGAAGTTCAAAGACGTTTTGTTATTGGAATTGAGACAATGAAGAACAAGATTTAGCAACAGGTTTTACTGAATTTAATTGATTAAGGTGTGTCTAAATGGATTGTTAGCGGTCATATTTTATTCAAGTCGTTTTTTCTAACCATTAAAATGTTTTCCCACTTAATTTTTAACTAATTAATGTCTTCTGTGCAATGGGTTTGTTAGCCTATAAAATGTTTAGTGTCCAATGGGTTGTTAGCCAATAAAATGTTTAGTGTCCAATGGATTTGTTAACCAATAAAATTCGGTCCCCACTGAGTTTTTTAACCAATAAAATTCGGTCCCCACTGAGTTTGTTAACCAATAAAATTCGGTCCCACTGAGTTTGTTAACCAATAAAATTCGGCCCCAACTGAGCTTTTTAACCAATAAAATTCGGTCCCACCGAGTTCAGTTTGTAAACCAATAAAATTCGGCCCCACCGAGTTCAGTTTGTAAACCAATAAAATTCGGCCCCAACTGAGTTTTTTAACCAATAAAATTCGGCCCCAACTGAGTTTTTTAACCAATAAAATTCGGTCCCTCTGAGTTTGTTAACCAATAAAAATCTGCCCCATTGAGTTTGTTAACCAATAAAAATCTGTCCCATTGAGTTTGCTAACCAATAGAAACCTTTCCCAATGAGTTTGTTAACCAATAGAAATTTGTCCCACTGGGTACATAGGTTAGTTGTTAAAGCATGTCTAGAGACTGTGAGCTTTGTTGGAGCTCCTGACGTTCGCATATTCACTTACTAATTTGTCACTTGATTTAATTTAACACAAGAGGTTACTATTCAACACGATTTCAGTTAAGTTTTGATACACATAACATATTATTATCAAGAAGATGATATTACATACAGAAATTGTGGGAAAAGTAACTCGAGACGTTTTGGCCCCACCGTAAGAAAATATGTAAATTCACAATAAAAAAAAATAACAGTAAAATTATTCGTCGCTATTTAAAGCTCGTGTAAAAAACTAAAGGGGGAAATACTTTTCAAGGTCCGTTTCGGATGATAGCGACCTCAAAACGCTAACCCACTTGTGCATTGGAGAAAAAGCCATTTTGAGAAACTAGAACCGGATATAAAATAGTGTGTTTTTCTTTAGTTTTTATTTTATTTTTTACAAGGGCTGCCTGGAAACTGGTCCGTTTTTGTAAATGTACGGTCCGTATGCCTAAATGAAGACCAGCGCATCCTTTCCCTAACCCTAAATAAGATGCTCGCGTTCAATATCAAATCCATCATAATCTTGTCAAAATGTAGACAAATTGCGTAAAACAATCAAACACAAGATATATTAGGCCTAAGATATCAGTATATTAACTTACCTCCAGCCCTTTCTCACTTACGAGCCAATAAAAACAAATGGCGGGAAATTAGTTAAGCCTACTTTGAAAAATTAAGCCTAATATGGACTAGAAAATGAAATTGTGTAAATATGGCGCAATTTTGGCCTAAAATCTTCATTACTTACTTCCAGCCCTTCCTCACTCAAGATCGAGCCAATGAAAACAAATGGCGGGAAATTAGTTAAGCCTACTTGAGAAAAGTTAAGCCTAATATGGACTAAAATTGAAACTGTAGAAATATGGCGCAATTTTGGCCTAATACCTTCATTTTAACTTACTTCCAGCCCTAACTCACTCACTCACGCGCCAATCAAAACAAATGGCGGGAAATTAGTTAAGCCTACTTTTGAAAATGTTAGGCCTAATACGGAGTAAAAAAAATGAAATTTGATCGTAAAACTATGGAAATATGGCGCAATTGGGGCCTAAAATCTTCTGGAAGATTAACGTAACCCTCAAAATATAAAAAACCAACAGGATTTTACCCGAAGAAATAAAAATATTTTATATAAAAAGGGGGAAGGGGGGGGGGAAGAGCAATATAAAAATTCTTGTGACGTCAAGCGCGCGCCAAAATCTGGGACGGAACTTTGGCGGAGGAGAAAAAAGAAAAAATCATTCCGGACGTATAAGTTGTGACGTAGTAAAGAGGGGGGGAAAGAAAAATACGCTAATCTTTCAGCGGCCAACGACTTTTGGGTTCATTCAACGCCGCGATTCTGTTAGGAAGAGGCACACGGTGTTTCTTCTTTTAACAGTTAAAGACGTTTTTCGAGTTAGTTTTTTAACGGAACGGGTATCACTCACTCACTTCACTACCTGTTCAGCGGGCTTGTACGCGTCTCACACTCATTTAAGCGTATCCCCCTAACTCAAGGTCGTACAAGGCTACCTCTTTGTTAAAATATTCCAAAAATTAGAGCTCTGCATATAAACCGGTGCGCTCCCTAGCTCTGTCGGTCGGTCTATAACGTTAACGGCACATGTTAGTTCATACCCCCCCTTTTTCCTTACCCCAAGTGTATCCCCGCCCATATTTATGGTTGGTCTAGGCCAGTAACCGGACTATACTTCCATTTGTGATATTAGTTCAGTGATGAACTGATCGGGTTTGATCTCCTGATGTGAACTTCTTATTCTTCTTAAAGTGTTACCGGATTGAAGTTTTTGATTTTTAATTTAATTTTTAATTTTTAAATTTAATTTTAAAATCTTTAAAAATAAACTCGTGTTGAAACTAAAATATATATTTTTGGGTTTTTATTCGTCACATTTCTGTGTGGTAGTTGGATTTGATTCAAAAAAAGGCGGCCTCTCTAGTAAAGTAAGTTTGGACCGATATTTGATACTTTTATAGATTGTAACTTTTGTTTTTATCAAAATTATAACGGTTTCAAGTTACTATAGCGTTCTAATAATCAAGTTTTGGTTTTTTACGTTAGCGGATTATTTTACAATGTGTTTATTTTTTTATATATTTTGGTTTTTTTGGCGGAAGTTATATACTTCTACGTTTACGCACTTCTGTTAGCCTAAAAAGTAAAAACTAAAGTATTTCGCTGTATTTCTCGTAATTTAATGTTCACAAATTTTATTTTATTACTATTTTTTGGCGGAAGTTATATACTTCTACGTTTACGCACTTCTGCTAGCCTAAAAAGTAAAAACTAAAGTATTGCGCTGTATTTCTCGCAATTTAATGTTCACAAATTATAATTTATTACTATTTTTGCGGAAGTTATATACTTCTACGTTTACGCACTTCTGTTAGCCTAAAAATTAAAGTATTGCGCTGTATTTTGAGCGATTTAATGTTCGGAAATATATTATATTTGCTTTAAATGTTGCTTTTAATATTCATATTTGAAACGTTTAATGACAGCACAATATGGCTTGTTTAAACTCATCAATATAAGTTAGTTGTTATGAGCTTCTGGTGTTCAAATTAAATGTTTTAAGCTAAAATTATACTTAACTAATATAGATAAGTGTGTATGCACCAAGCGATGATTCAGGGTTGCCAGTTTTTTTTTATTACTGGCATCTCCTGCATCTGCATCATTCAGATTTAGAACTGATTTAATGATTCAGAACTGAATCTAACATAATTCTACAATCTTAATTCAGTCTATTGTGTAGATAGGGGTTGAATCGAACTCATTACTAACTGGCAACACTTATCAATACTTATATATAGTGTGTAGACAAGTGTTGCCGGTCATTTGATGACGCAACTTAAATCTGGCGCAATATTCGCAATCAGAAGTTTATGAATTGAAGTGTTCAGTCAATTTCAAAAGTTCAATTACATAGTATATAGAAATCCACAAAAATAGGTATTTTCTTCAATATTTATCAAAATATTCCTAACTTAAATAAGTATTCCACCATATATAATAAACATGTTCATTTAGCCCCCATTGGGGTATTCTCCCTCTTGCCAAAAATCACCACTAGAGGCAGTGTAGTGAACTTTGGCTCCATCTAGCGGCACTTATTGGTGCAATTTATAATACCCCAATAGCGGCCTCACCCCTGAATGTTAATTTCTCTGTATATAATTTCCGAAATGGTCTATACCTTCAAAACAACCCCAAAAAAAGTGTATAAGCCTATTTGTCAAATTAACAAACTTCCGGAATAACTTTCTAGATTCTAATCTAAACCTCAACCAAGTAGTAAAGACTGTTTTGCACAAATAAATCCTAAAAGAAAATTTAAATAAATAGATAACCCTACATATAGTCAGTCTTCTAACTTAAGCCTATTTCCAGCCCCTCTATCTAGCCAACAGTTGACTTGCTGAAAACGTTGTACACGTTTAAGGCGGACCCCTTCGATTTAAGATTAACGCAAAAGAAGCATTAATAAAGCTTTATATATCTCTCTCAGAGTTCATGAGAGTTATATACAATATAACCTCTTTTTTATTATATATATTTGATCTTATGACCAGTAGCTATTATTTAAGGAGATAGAAGTACCTATAACCGATAGATAAAGAGTACATTATACCTCTTAGCACGCGATGGTATATCATTGCTTCGATCCCCCCATATCAAACTACCCTCTCAGTAAAATTGCTGAGTCATTGATCTAACTATAGGTCTAAACGATATGTCAATAACTAGAACCCCTCTCTCTATTTCATATACAAGACTTTTAAATTAATATTAAGAAGGTTAGAGTTCATTTAATATTTACTACCTGTTCATCAATCAATCAATATTAAAGAAGTTAAGCCTTGGTTAAGCCTAATTTAAAGTTACAACGTTGTGTAGGGTGATTTGAATAACTTGAGCTAACACTCTGTGATTTTGATTTAACGGGGAAACACTAATGGTTTTATTGCTCTAAAATACTAAAATAAAAAAGAACTTTTTTTAAAAAAATTATTTGAATATTTATGTCATTGTTCTCTCCCCTAACTGTAACCCAACCAAGGCTTAACTTATTCTTTCAAATAATGGCGCCTTGTCTGAAACGGTTGGTTACCATGGTTACCAAACTTTAAACACAAACTGTACCAGTTACAAACTTAGCAATGATTCGATAGGGTATCATTACCTATTGTGTTTCATTTAAAACGTATTGTTAACTTTTTCGATTAAAATAAAGAGATACATGGACATTTGGGGACGGTTGGGGAAGTCGGAATTTTTAATGGTTTCTTGCATAAGCAAAGGCTTAGGAAGGGACGAAACCACGTGGTACTTTATATCCCGCCAAAAACTAACCTCTTTGTCAGAAAGCTTTCATGATTATTAATGATGCATGGCTTCAATATATAATTGAACTTAAACGGGGCTTAATTTAAGCCTTTGTAAAGATCTATTACATTACCAAGGCTTACCAACGTAACCTAAAACAGAGTTTATTTTTTTTTATTTTGAAAGAATAGGCTTAGGTTACCTTTGAAAGTTCAGCATGGGCCCATAACCGAGGCTTAGCAACGTAACCTAAAACAGCGTTTATTTTATTGAAAAAATAGGCTTAGGTTGCTTTTGAAAGTTGAAAAAGGGCCCATAACCGAGGCTTAGCAAACGTAACCTAAAACAGCGTTTATTTTTTTGAAAAAATAGGCTTAGGTTGCTTTTGAAAGTTCAAAAAGGGCCCATAACCGAGGCTTAGAAACTCCGTAAAAGTTTAACAGAAATATAAACTAAAAACTAGGCTAAACTTTAGACGATTTTTTGAAAGTTCCATCAACATTTTTATGGTCAATAAAAAATATGAACACAATTAATCAGAATCTAAAAATAGGCTTAACATTGTATGGTGGTTAATGGTTGGAAAAGAAATAGTTGGTATTTTGTGGATCGCACAGTACACCCAACATCTCTTAACTCCTAAAACACATTATATTGGTGGCTAGGGCGGGCCATTCATTGTTAGAGACTTTGCGCCACCTAGCGTTGGAATGCGTCAACAAAACGTCATCCTTTTTTAATATTCTCAAATTTGGAATTCTTTCGGTGGCTTCCTGGACCGTCGCACAAAAGGTCGGACTTTTGGTGAAACAGAAAGCAGGGAGAGAAAACTTCCTAAACTATGACGTCATTTGGGTGTAAGGGGTGCCTCTTTATATTTATTTGCCCGTCTTGGGTTGGTTTTGATCAAGTTGAATGGGTATAGGAACGAAACCGAGAAGAAAGGGGTAGCTTATGCGGGTTTTGTTATCAACTGTCAGGAATTTTTAAGGGGCACAAAAACATTCGTTTAATATTATTTTAAATTAAAATAACCCCTTAAGCAGTAAAGATTTGTTTTTCAATTAAATAACAGTTAAAACTAAATAATTATAGAAATTAAAGTTAAGTTTTTTTTATTAAAATGCCAGAGGGAAATTTAAAGTGGATATGTAACGATGTAACCCTAAAAATTAATTATCAAAATTTAATTTAAATACCTAAATTTTGTTTGAACTTAAATAAAACGTAAGTAGGTTTTAATTAATCTAAGTTAACTTAATTAACTAAGGAGAAGGATAAAAATTAATTATCAAAATTTAACTTAAATACCTATATTTTGTTTTGAATTAACTTAAATATAACGTACGTAGATTTTAATTAATCTAAGTTAACTTAAATAACTGCGGAGAAGGATAATAGTTAATTATCAAACTTTAATTTAAATACCAAAATTTTGTTTGAACTTAAATAAAACGTACGTAGGTTTTAATTAATCTAAGTTAACTTAATTAACTGCAGAGAAAAATAAAAATTAATTAACGCTAATTATTTACTATAGGTATTAATTAAATTAAATTACGTTTTATTTAAACTAAATTAAGTTGATTTGATTTAAATTAAAATGTATTGCATATCTACTTCACGCTAAAAACGCACCCTAAAATATTTCTTTCTTAAAAACGCAAGGTTGATAAATTCTCAAAGTTTCTGGGAAAATTTCAGTTTAATATTTTGTACCTCAAGGTTATAATGTAATTACTATGCTATGCAATACCGTAAAGAACATTATGTTTAATAAGTATGACTATACCGCCATTTCCGTAACGCTAAACTTCTTGAATTGGGGTCTGTTTCCACAGGAATACATAAAGCTACTAGGAATAATTTGGCCCCCATTATTTCCCATGTTATTCTTTGTGGACCGGGCTTAAGAACTTACTATCCGTTTTACCATAAGTTTATGTGATATGTTCCATTAATAAGTATGATATGCACTACCTATACGATTCGTAATGCTACTGAGAGACTTACAGCAGCTCGAGATAACTATAGTTCCTGAAGGAGAACGAGGGGGAGCGAGTCAATATAAGTCCTAAGTACACTCGATGCATGGTGGTTAATTAATTTTGCAGCTAGGACCTATTCCATCTAGGTCCTATTTAGTCCGCATTACTAAGCCACCTTTGACAGCAGCGCCACCTCACTCACCAACCAGGCCTCCCTCGCTTTACCTCCTCGAATCTATGACGTACCTCACTCACTTCAAAATTACAAGCCTTTCAGTTTGTCATAACCAGAGATTAATTAAACAAACTTATGAAAGGAACATATCTAATAAACTTATGCTTATACCCAGAAATTAACGTATTAAATTAAAAGTCATACTTAAGCCTATTATATTACTTATACCTCGATAAATAACATTAATATCGCATGAATCATTTTCAAAAGAAACTTAAAACCTGAGTTGATAGGATCTAAACTCTGTCATGTTTATTATTATTAATCTATAGGCGTTAATATTTGGAAATAGTTAACATACGTCATAAGCCTAATTTAGTTAATTAGGGCTTAGTATGTTGGGGGGTTTTTTTTTCTTCTTTATCGAGAATCAATTTGTTATTATTGATAAGACAAGATTTGTTTGTATTAATAATATTTGGGGGAAAAAGAATGTGGTTGAAAAATGCTGGAGGGCATTGCTCTGTTTATATATCACTTTACTGCCTACGCTGTGTGTAACACAAAATTTTTGGTTAGCGACAAATGTTGGGAAATATTTTTATGCTTGTGTCATTTGAGTCGCCTTTAAACCAAGGTTTGTGTTCATTTACGTCTATTTTATATTATTTTAATTTTAATTTTAATCATAATTTTATATTAACAGGGATAGATTTAATTTTAGAAGTAGGAATGGAGAACAGAGTAATATGGTTCGTGGGCGCGCGTCAAAGTCCGGGACCCCCTTTTAAAGGGACGGGGGGGGGGTATGAAAGAAGAGGCGGGTGGGTCATAGCGACAGAGGTAAAAAGGAATTACATCATTATTTTTCGCCGTCCCCGCTTCAGCAACGTCATCAAAACGTAGGGTTTAAGTGAGCAGCCAATAAGATAATTTAAACTTTTCGTCGTTACGTGTTGGTTGGAGGGAGGGGCTCTATACTGGGCTGGCTATGAGTCGGACGACTGAAGTAAATACTAACTATTCTCCATTCCTACTTCTAATATTAAATCTATCCCTGATATTACCTTAATATTAATTGATACCTCGCGCTCGCTTTAGTGAAACATAATTCCCACAACGCAGGCGCCTAAAAGCCGCAACGAAATGGAAACTTGAAGGAGAGAAGAATGGAGTGGTAACCCCATACCCGTATAACGTTGCCTCTGTCCCCCACCTACGGAACGGCACCGAAGTCCCCCCCCCCAGCATCCTCAGTGGCGTTTAGGTAGGGGTCGTACAGTACGGAATTGTAAAAGACCCCCCCCCATTCTATCTTTACTGGCCATTACTGAAGGTTAGGGGCGTACATGCGCGAGGTAGACTGGGAGAGATACGGTGCCGCGCATGGCCCATCATCATTAGTTCATTACCACTCCATCTTACTTCATTTCTCCCACGAGCCAACAGCGCACGCTCTCTTAAATAGCGCGTGAATCGAACTTATAATATTTTGCGCGCGAAAATTGAAACGTGTTTACCCACGTGCGTACGTTTTACTAAAATATTCCCGCTTTATTTTTCAGATCCCGCCAATTTATTCAAAATGGAAGGCACTACGATAGCTAGTACGGTACCCGGGCGAATTTGTCGCCGGCCTTAAGATTTTAAAAATTGGTCGGTGGGATTTTCGTCCGTCTACTTTACGGTACAATTCAACTTTTGCCAAGGCCCAAAAAAACCCAAAAAATGCAACAAACTCACTCAAATTTTCGTAGTAAAAATCTAGGCATAAATTTTTAATAAATTATCTTTTGTTTCTTTTAAAAGTTTTTGACTGATAGATACACTGTGCAGTAAAAATTTTACATAACCGATTTTAAAATTTTCTTGTACGATTTTTAGAACATTAATAAAATGTTGTGTATTTATTTAAAAAAAACTTTTTTAATTAAAATTTGTTCTTTTTCGCCTTTAAGTTGTGTCTAGCCTTATAAGTCTTAACTTGTGACGATCTGCAAGAACGCAAGCGGCCTCGTTGGACCCACCGCAATAATGCGAGCTCGAGAACACAGTCAGCAATTTGCCATTCATTTGAACCTTGCATTTACATTAATTGCGGTTTAAATTGCAATAATGCGCAAGTGCAAATCTTATTTATAGTATGCCTAGTTGAGCTTAAAAGTAGCGCTGTGACAACAGTCACAAAATGTTCCCAACAAGGTATAGTAAGCTTAAAAGTAGCCCCTGTGACAATAGTCACAAAATGTTTCACAAACAGAGTAATTTAAATGCGTCCTACCTGAAATCCATTTTGTTTGACTTCGTGAGCTCTGATGACGTGTGATAGTCCGTTGCGAGTAAGAAACTCCTTTAAGGCATCCTCGCTGAAGGCGTGACCAGTTCCACGGTTGACATTTGCGACAAAACCTCGAGTGTCTGTGATGTCATCGCTTAGATCCAATAAACTTCGTTCGGGGCTTTAAGTACAATGAATAAAGTTGGATTTTTACTTTTAAACCGTCCGTAACTTTTCCGTTGTTTTTAAGCCTTGTCAAGACAAAGGCTTAGCAAGTACACGAGAAATCGGGCTTTAAAGTCTCGCAATGAATTAACAAAGAAAGATAAAAATGGGCGGTTCATTAAGCCTTGTCATTTTATCGAGAATAATAATAATAGGATCGCGCCAAGAATTAAATTAAATCCACTTTAGCAAAGGCTTAACTTAAAACTACCACACACTTTACAAGGCTTAACATAAAACTCCTAAACACTTCACAAGGCTTAACTTAAAAACTCCTAAACACTTCACAAGGCTTAACTTAAAAACTCCTAAACACTTCACAAGGCTTAACTTAAAAACTACTACACACTTCACAAGGCTTAACTTAAAAACTACTACACACTTCACAAGGCTTAACTTAAAAACTACTACACACTTCACAAGGCTTAACTTAAAAACTCCTAAACACTTCACAAGGCTTAACTTAAAAACTACTACACACTTCACAAGGCTTAACTTAAAAACTACTTTACACTCCACAAGGCTTAAGATAAAGATTATCTACAACTACCCCGAGTCAAATTAGGCCTCAATCAACACATGCAGACATTTAAACTCAAACAAAATCAAGTACTTACTTCAAGGGATCATTCCAAAGTAATTCCCAGACTAATGGCGCCATTCCTTGAGGATCCCGCAATGGACACGGAGTATCCAAAATGGAGGATATTTTCCCGCTTCCATTTGAAGGCGGTGGTATTCCACCGTGAACGCAAAATATCTTATTATCAATAACCGCGGCAACCGGCATGACGTCGAAACACTGATTAATGCTTTCCCATAATTCATCCCCTGACTCGCCAAACTTTTCCAAACACTCTCTACACAAATCAGACATAAATTTAAAAATATTTAAAGCCCAGCCATTTAATTTAAATTCCTTATAGGAAAAATAGGAATTTTTTTCTCAGGGAATTATAGGCAAATATAGGAATAAAAATGCACGCTCATATCAGGGATAGATTTAATTTTAGAAGTAGGAATGGAGAACAGAGTAATCTGGGCGCGCGTCAAAGTTCCGGACCCCCTTCCACGGGACGGGGGGGCATGAAAGAAGAGGCGGGTCATAGTGACAGAGGTAAAAACGGAATTACGTATTTGTCGCCGTCCCCGTCAGCAACGTCATCAAAACGTATAGTTTAAGTGAGCAGCCAATAAGATAATTTAAACTTTTCGTTACTGTGTTGGAGGGAGGGGCTCTATACTGGGTGGTCTATGAGTCGGAATAACTGAAGTAAATACTAACCGTTCCGTTCTCCATTCCTACTTCTAAAATTAAATCTATCCCTGGTATACATAGGGTTAAATTTAGAAATTACTAATTGCTAATTGTATTTATAAGTAGGCCTACTAAAAGATAGACAAAAAGAGGAAAAACAAAACTGGCAAAACTTACTGATAAAACGTGAACATCTTCTGAATATGTCTCAATTCATGATTCCCACGTAGCAGAAAAAACTTATCAGGTGCCATAACCTTCTGGGCAAAGAGGTAAGCAACCACTTCAACCCCGTAACTCCCCCGATCCACGTAATCTCCCAAGAACAAAAAGCTAGCGGGTGTCAAAACTGGTCCCATTCTCCATAAAGCCTTCTCAAAACAGACCAAATCATGGTAATTTCCATGAATATCGCCCAAGATGTAAGTAGGGGAGTTAAGCTTCAAAAGCCTTGGTTCATTGGCCATTATATCTTTAACTTGAAGACACAAGGATTGAAGACATCGAAACAAGGCTTGCATATCAACTTCGCCCCATGTAAAGGCGTCTTTTGGCAATTGCATGGCGGAATTAGGGTTCCTATCAATGTGTTCTTGCAATATTGAACGCTCGAAGTAACGTAGGCCTGATAAAAGTTCGTGTGCTCGGTTTTTAACATTGAAAGCGTCCATTGATGATAGACGATGGAAACGGAGTTCTTTGAATGTAGAGTTTGGGGTGGCTTGGGCGTCTAATTAATTAAGATTTAATTACCTCAAAATTTATTAGTTAATTTGTTAATTAAGCCTTTGAACCAGCTAGGGAGCCCAGTCAAAAATTTAAATTCCTTAAACAGGGTTCGAAAGAAATTTTTATATTGAAAATCCCCGACTTTTCCAGCTTATTCCTAAGGAGTCTACCAGAGCCAGTCCCGCCAGCCGGACTGCGTTACACCAAACTTTCGAGGCTCATAACTCTGGTTCTACTAGAGATGCGGGGATGTCCTTTGAGTATGTTATAGTCCTATTTGCCCCCCATCCAGCCGTACTAAAAACGTAAAGCTACGACAAACAGGGGCCGAGTAATTAAGGAAAATGTTCGTAAACATACCCTCCATAGTAATAGCAATACACCCAACTTTGGAGGCTCATAACTCTGGTTCTACTACAGATACGGGGATGCCCTTTGAGTATGTTATAGTCCTATTTGCCCCCCATCCAACCATACTAAAAACCTAGGGCTACGACAAAGAGGGGCCGAGTAATTAAGGAAAATGTTCGTAAACATACCCTCCATAGTAATAGCAATACACCCAACTTTGGAGGCTCATAACTCTGGTTCTACTACAGATACGGGGATGTCCTTTGAGTATGTTATAGTCCTATTTGTCCCCCATCCAACCGCACTAAAAACTTAGGGCTACGACAAACAGGGGCCGAGTAATTAAGCAAAATGTTCAAAAACATACCACCTTCCATAGGAATAGCATTACACCCAACTTTGGAGGCTCATAACTCTGGTTCTACTAGAGATACGGGGATGCCCTTTGAGTATGTTATAGTCCTATTTGCCCCCCATCCAACCGTACTAAAAACCTAGGGCTACGACAAAGAGGGGCCGAGTAATTAAGCAAAATGTTCAAAAACATACCACCTTCCATAGGAATAGCATTACACCCAACTTTGGAGGCTCATAACTCTGGTTCTACTAGAGATACGGGGATGTCCTTTGAGTATGTAATAGTCCTATTTGCCCCCCATCCAGCCGTACTAAAAACGTAAAGCTACGACAAACAGGGGCCGAGTAATTAAGGAAAATGTTCAAAAACATAGCCCCCTCCATAGGAATAGCGTTACACCCAAAACATAGCCCCCTCCATAGGAATAGCGTTACACCCAACTTTCGAGGCTCATAACTCTGGTTCTACTACAGATACGCGGATGTCCTTTGAGTATGTTATAGTCCAATTTGCCCCCCATCCAACCATAGTAAAATCTTAGGGCTACGACAAACAGGGGCCGAGTAATTAAACAAAATGTTCAAAAACATACCCCCTACATAGGAATAGCGTTACACCCAACTTTGGAGGCTCATAACTCTGGTTCTACTAGAGATACGGGGATGTCCTTTGAGTATGTTATAGTCCAATTTGCCCCCCATCCAACCATACTAAAAACTTAGGGCTACGACAAACAGGGGCCGAGTAATTAAGGAAAATGTTCAAAAACATAGCCCCCTCCATAGGCATAGCGTTACACCCAACTTTCGAGGCTCATAACTCTGGTTCTACTACAGATACGGGGATGTCCTTTGAGTATGTTATAGTCCAATTTCCCCCCCATCGAACCATACTAAAAACGTAGGGCTACGACAAACAGGGGCCGAGTAATTAAACAAAATGTTCAAAAACATACCCCCCTACATAGGAATAGCGTTACACCCAACTTTGGAGGCTCATAACTCTGGTTCTACTAGAGATACGGGGATGTCCTTTGAGTATGTTATAGTCCAATTTGTCCCCCATCCAACCGTACTAAAAACTTGGGGCTACGACAAACAGGGGCCGAGTAATTAAGTAAAATGTTCAAAAACATACCCCCGCCCCTTCTGTAGAAATAGCGTCACACCCAACATTGGAGGCTCATAACTCTGGTTATATTAGAGATACGGGGATGACCTTTGACTATGTTATAGTCCTATTTGCCCCCCATCCAACCGTAATAAAAACTTAGGGCTACGACAAACAGAGGCCGAGTAATTAAGGAAAATGTTCATCCCACCGGACCTGAGTCGTTCAACAGTTAGCGTCCCAGTCCCCCATTATCCTTATAGGAAAAATAGGATTTTGTAGGAATTATAGGCTTACCCCTGGGCTCCCTGCGCTTTCATTTCAGAAATAAAAATATTGTCCCTTCCCAAACTTATCTCTTAAAAATTACCATTGAAATCCCACAATGTTAGAACATCAACCAATGTTCCACTTCTTTTAACTTTAACTGCATGTGTGGCCAATTCGTAGCACATATCATCAACACGTTTTTCACTAACAACTTCCTCGACTGTAAAATTCTTATCGGAAGTTCCACTAAGTTTGGGGCATTTAGAATTATCAGGCACTTTCCTTCTTTTAGACGTTTCGGAAGAATGGTCAAGGTTACTGCAACTAAAACCACCCCCGACAATGTTAATTACTAACAAACTACATTATTGTGTCTCAGACTTAAGCCTCGGTTAAAATTTACCCCCATTTGCGAATTGTTGTAAGCGTAGAGGAAGGAGCTCTAAGTAGTAAAGAAGTGCCTCTAAATTTCAACTGTCCTATTGCGGTTAAGAATTCGTTCAATGGTAATGGTCCTCCGGCGGCAGTGCCGAAAGCTTGGGCGCTTTTTATTGCGCTAGATAATACCGTTGCTTCGTCAGTTGGAAGACCTTTAAGTCTGTTTATATCCATGATCAATCGTCTGGGAAGCGAATTGTAAAAAAAAAAAACAAAGAAATTCCTAAGCCTCGGCATTGTAAAATGGAAATTCTCGCGTCTTGGAAGCGTAAAAAACAAATTCCTAAAGGCCGGGCGCCGTAAAAAACAAATTCCCAAAGGCCGGGCGCCGTAAAAAACAAATTCCCAAAGGCCGGGCGCCGTAAAAAACAAATTCCCAAAGGCCGGGCGCCGTAAAAAACAAATTCCCAAAGGCCGGGCGCCGTAAAAAACAAATTCCCAAAGGCCGGGCGCCGTAAAAAACAAATTCCTAAAGGCCGGGCGCCGTAAAAAACAAATTCCTTAAGGCCGGGCGCCGTAAAAAACAAATTCCTAAAGGCCGGTCGCCGTAAAAAACAAATTCCTAAAGGCCGGTCGCCGTAAAAAACAAATTCCTAAAGGCCGGGCGCCGTAAAAAACAAATTCCTAAAGGCCGGGCGCCGTAAAAAACAAATTCCTTAAGACCGGGCGCCGCAAAAAACAAATTCCCAAAGGCCGGGCGCCGTAAAAAACAAATTACTTAAGGCCGGGCGCCGTAAAAAACAAATTCCTAAAGTCCGGGCGCCGTAAAAAAACAAATTCCTAAAGTCCGGGCGCCGTAAAAAAACAAATTCCTAAAGTCCGGGCGCCGTAAAAAAACAAATTCCTAAAGTCCGGGCGCCGTAAAAAAACAAATTCCTAAAGTCCGGGCGCCGTAAAAAAACAAATTCCTAAAGTCCGGGCGCCGTAAAAAAACAAATTCCTAAAGTCCGGGCGCCGTAAAAAAACAAATTCCTAAAGACCGGGCGCCGTAAAAAAACAAATTCCTAAAGGCCGGGCGCCGTAAAAAAACAAATTCCCAAAGGCCGGGCGCCGTAAAAAACAAATTCCCAAAGGCCGGGCGCCGTAAAAAACAAATTCCCAAAGGCCGGGCGCCGTAAAAAACAAATTCCCAAAGGCCGGGCGCCGTAAAAAACAAATTCCCAAAGGCCGGGCGCCGTAAAAAACAAATTCCCAAAGGCCGGGCGCCGTAAAAAACAAATTCCTAAAGCCCGGGCGCCGTAAAAAACAAATTCCTAAAGCCCGGGCGCCGTAAAAAACAAATTCCTAAAGGCCGGGCGCCGTAAAAAACAAAGTCCTAAAGCCCGGGCGCCGTAAAAAACAAACCAGCAAAGCCTTGGACAGTAAGTAAACTTACAGGAACTCAGAATACTCCATGATGCCTTCAGACGTCCTGCTATAATACCGGAAGATATATCGACACCTTAACTCGGCAGGAGGTCCACCATGTTGAGTACAAGGTTCCATCGCGGCCAATCCCAAAAGTAAATCTCTAAAGGTCAGGAAGTTCAGACTTTGCGCGTCAAAAGACCGAAATAAGTCAGGAATTCTATGGGATTCCTCCCAACCAAGGCTTATAACAAATTCCCTAAAGGTCTGAAGACTCATGGTTTCCGATGGAAGGCAAAAGTGTAGGAAAACATGGAATAGTTGTAATTGTTCTTGTTCCGTGAACTTGGCGGATTCGAGTAACATATCGTAAACGGATTTAACAGAGTTGGAGGATCTCGTGGCTTCTTTGTGATTGGCTTTGGTGACTAAAGCGTTCATATCGGGCTTTACTTCGACCATCGCGAGTTGGAAGATATTTTGACTGGCTTGTTTTAGGAATTCCAATATTTCAGGACCAAAAAGAATGGCCGGTTTCTCTTTAAAAAGTTGGATAACTTCGTCTAAAGAATACCATTCGATTGGGGAGAGAGCGGACTGCGAAAGTATGAGAAGAAAAAGAAAGGGGGACCAAGGCTTAACAAATTTTGATTAAAAATAATCGAAAGGGAATTCAACTTGTAAAATAATTATTTATCTTTAAGAATATGTCTAAAATCGGCTCAATTTTTGTATATTATTGGTATTAAACCGAAGAAAACTAATGATGCATTTCGATTTGTTGCTTGAACTACATAAATATTGGTTTGTCAGTTAGACAACGAGGCTAGAAGTCTAGAACAAAGTTCGTCTAACCAAGGCTTAGCAAATTCTGATTAAAAATTTTAACTTTGTTAAATAATTATTTATCTTTAAGAATATGTCTAAAATCAGCTGAATTGCTGTCTATTATAGCTATTAAACCGAATAACACTAGTGATATATTTCGATTTGTTGCTTGAACTACATAAATATTGGTTTGTCAGTTAGACAACGAGGCTAAAAGTCTAAAACCAAGTTCGGCTGATTAGACCAAGGCTTAACAAATTTTGATAAAAAATAATTAAAACGGCATTCAACTGTTAAAATAATTATTAATCTAGAAAAGTATGTCTAAAATCAGCTAAATTTCTGTGTAATATAGCTTTTTAACCGAAGAATAATTATGATGTATTTCGATTTGTTACTTGAACTAAATCAATCTTGGTCGGTTATCAGTTTGACAACTAGGAAAAATATAGAACAAAGTTCGTCTGCTAAGACCAAGACTTACCAAATTTGATTAAAAATAATTTAAAGGGCTTTCAATAGGTAAAATAATTATTTATCTTGAATAATATGCCTAAAATCAGCTAAATTATTGTATATTATAGCTAATAAACTATAAAACACTAATGATGTATTTCGATTTGACAGTTTAACTAAATAAACCTCGGTTTTCAGTTAGACAAAGAGGATAGAAGTCTAGAACAAAGTTCGTCTGCTAAGACCAAGGCTTAACTTAAAATAACTAAAATTGCCGTTTATACTTAAATCTATGAGTAGTTTTTTTAAATTTAATGAATATTTCACTCACCTTGTCATCATCAATCTCTACAGTGCCAGGAATATCAGCAAGATAACAGACTCTGGCATAGTATGTTGAATTAGGAACTAACTGAAACCTAGTTAACTGTAGCACCCCTAATATTTTGGCTTGTGCATGGACTTGTTGCGCCAGTTGCTCAGCTTTAAATAGCCAGTTATCACAGGGCGCCGTTTTCCCATAGGGTAGCCAAAGGCCTTTAAGATTGTCACTGTGCTTCAAGACAAACTTGATTTTATTAGCATTGTCAATGCTTTTAACATAACGGACAAGCACTGCTACGCAATCCACTATTTCACCAAGACAGTTGGACGCCAAGTTTGTGGTTCTATTGTTCTGCATGACTAGAATCTAAAATGGTAAAAAATAATTAATAATTTGTTTTTTAATAATTTTGAAATTTTGGAATCTAGCCAACAATATGCCAAAAGCAGATAAACTAGGTTAAGCCTTGGTTCATCATACCTTTATTGCTTTCTAGCTAATTCAACATCAGTTTAAGTAGTTAATACGCATCCTTTGTTCATTTATGAGATATAATTATTTAACATAAATAAACACTGTCATTAAAATACAATGATAAGTGTTAAAATTTAATAATGTTCTCTTCTAAAACCGCGTTGAACTTCACGCGGGTCAACGGTCAACCATCATTCTAATTTCCTTTTCCTGAACAGTGCTGGACATGAGATTTTCACATATTGACACAAATAAAGTAAAAAATTGTAATACTACCTAAATAATCCTGGAAATTTAAAAATTTTAAGTTTTTATACGATATTTATCAATTTTTACAGTAAACTTTGTAAAATTTATCAAAAAAATTACCAAAATTAAAATGTCCAATTTTTTGAAGTCTTATGTCTAGCTCTGTTAGTAAACTTGTAACGATGTTACTTGACACTGCGCAACCTTTGAAAACAGTAGTATATAAGCTTACACACACTGTCAAGCAACACAAATAAAAGAAAAAATAGATCTTTCGCGAAATTTCATTGTTGTGATACTACCATTGAGTTTAGAACATATATCCTTCTAGAGTTCTATTTGGATATCGGGTTTTCGCGCTCGCGCGACCATCGTTTTTGAAATTATGGGACGGACGGATAACTTTATCATTAGGTGGTGGCGCCATCTATTTCACTTAAAAACACATATTTGTTACTATGGCGTCTGCTATAATTTCTTAATATAGATAGGAAATGTTTAGAAACCGCTATGATAATGGAAGTAAATTGCTAGATTCGAGTAAAAACAGAGAAGGAACTGCATTAACCGATAGTATATATATTTTTGAGCTTTCGTGATAGTCAACTTGACAAAAATGATCACCGCAAATGTCTTTTTTTGGAGTCCATTCAATTCCATTAATGGCCGGACACCATTGTTTTGGTAATTCCGAATTTTTTGTAGGGAATCTTAATGGTACAGTTCAAAAAGGGTTGAACTATCTAAATATTTATTAATTTTCTATACGTATACACTTATGTCACAAAACATTTTTATTTCTACCAGTGTTGACACACTTTTCTACTGAGCATTTTCGACCCATTTTAAAATTTAATACATTTTCACATTATGTGTTACTTTAATAACTAATAACATATAATTCTCAAATAAAAACACGCATTTAATAAGAAATTGATCAATATTCCATTTACTAGGCCTAAATATCAAATTTTATTTATTAGGCTCCACTTACTGTTTTTCAATTACCCAACTTTCATATTTCGCGCTTTACTTCTTCCTAAGCCTAATTTTCAAACTCAAGCTGCACGCGTTTTCACGCAAAATCGTGAGAAATTCTTTTAAGCTTCTCACGTATGGCGACAGATGGCGCTAACGACTAATGATAAAGTAATGAAATTCGACGAATCGAGTACGCGAGGAGGAAATTCAACAAAAACTCTAGAAATAAATATATTAGAACTCAATGGATACTACTTTACTAGAGACTCAGAGAGTGGCGAATTTGAAATCATATTTCGACTTTTTAAATAATAATCGTCTAAAATTAGAAATAATCTTGAAATAAAGTGAGTAAATTTAAAATAAATAAATAAATAAACACCGGGTTTTAAAAACTTATAAATAAAATACAGTTGTTTTATCTTTTATAATTAAAAGAAATAAATGTGCTAAGCCTTGGCTATAATTAAAGCTACTTCCGATTCCCGAAAAATACGAAACCAATTTCAAAAAATCTGAAAACAAATTAGAATTAATTAAATAAACAAATAAATACATATAAAAATTTATTTTGTACAATAAATCTGGCCAATGCAAAACGACGTTTTCAAACAAAGGTAACTAATAAATATAAGAGAACTAAGGACAAGTTATCTTTAAACTTTCTACTTAAATCTTTCTAGTTACTTTCCAAACATATTAGGCCAAACATACCCGCCAACAAGTATCTCTGAAAATGTATTAACAACAGCTAGTTACTCATCAGGAACAAGTTCTGTAAATGTTGGACCAGCCAGTATATTTTCTTGGGCACATACAGTCCCAACCTACATGCCCTGGGCCCCTAAACACCCTGATTGCTTAAATCCCAGTGGAAATATCACGCTGGCAGCGAGTCCAATTGTCCAAACTCCCTCAAATAAATCTAGCGTAGTTCGTTTTACAGCCCCACAACCTTGCACCTCCCAAACAGCTTCCGATTGGGAACTATATAACCTCGGTAACACTTGCAATGGAACTACCCATAGTTCCAATCAACATCTTAAACGAAGAAGTGATGATTTTGAAGAGTATGAATGAAACAATTAAAATGTACTTAAAAACACGGAGTTAATTAAAAAAAAATAATCATAATTAGATGGCGTCCTACAAAACAATACATTAGTGAAGAAAAAATGGCCGCTAAACTCGGGAAATTATCGTTAAATGAGGATAATGTAACTGTAACTGTTCCTCTTGAGAGTTCAAGTATTCCAGCTATTCCGTCTACAAGTCGTGATGGAATGTAATTAAATATATTGTATATTAAAGATTTTATATAAATTTAATGTTAATTTTGCTGCAGAAAATTTGATTATGAATCAGACAGTGACGAAAGTTTTGAGGAACAAGTTAAACCAAAAGGGAGTATTGATTTTTCAGAGGAACTTAAAAGATTATTGCAACCCGATGCATTGATGGTTAAATCACTTGTTAAAGAAATGTTAGTATTTCCTATAAAATCCTATATTTCATATAATTTCCTATAAAATCCTATGTTTCATACAATTTACTATAAAATTCTATATTTCATATAATTTCCTATAAAATCCTATATTTCATATAATTTCCTATAAAATCCCATATTACATATAATTTCCTATAAAATCCTATATTTCATATAATATCCTATAAAATCCTATATTTCATATAATATCCTATAAAATCCTATATTTCATATAATATCCTATAAAATCCTATATTTCATATAATTTCCGATAAAATCCTATATTATTGAACCTATCCTATAATTTCATGAAAGGTCCTATAATAATTCTTATATTTTTGACATAATCCAAGTTTTCCTATAGTTTAGCATAAAATCCTATACATTTTTGAGCCTGCCCTATATTATCCTATAATTTCATGAAAGGTCCTATAATATCCTATAATTTCATGAAAGTTCCTATAATATCCTATTATTTCATGAAAGGTCTTATAATATCCTATAATTTCATGAAAGGTCTTATAATATCCTATAATTTCATGAAAGGTCCTATAATATCCTATAATTTCATGAAAGTTCCTATAATTTCATGAAAGTTCCTATAATTTCATAAAAGTTCCTATAATATCCTATAATTTCATGAAAGATCCTATATTATCCTATAATATCATGAAAGGTCCTACAATATCCTATATTTTTGACTTAAAAATTTGGGTATCTTTTGCAGTAATAAGCCTAATATGGCTTTGGTACTTTGGGAACCACCCGGTAGCGGAATTCGGGATAAAATATGGCAAAACCCTCCACCAGAAACAACAAGGGAATCCTCATCTTCAGATTCATCTACAACAACAGTTACAAATACAGATTCAATTTTCACTCCATTAAGAGGGAGAAATTTAGGAGCTGCCGATGTTGGAATGGTTTTTGCTGAGGCATTGAATAATAATAACAGTTCTAACATACCTAATCTAAACTCGGTTAATAGCGACAGGTAATTTAAAAAAATAGGCCTAAAATTCACCTACCTTATTCCCTATGCGCAAAGAGAAGGCTTAAGGTCCTCGCCAAGGCTTAAGGTCCTCGCCAAGGCTTAAGGTCCTCGCCAAGGCTTAAGGTCCTCGCCAAGGCTTGAAGTCCTCGCCAAGGCTTAAAGTCCTCGCCAAGGCTTAAAGTCCTCGCCAAGGCTTAGTCTGGATTTTAGCTAAGGAATCTGGGAAGGGCTGAAAATAAGCATAGGACACACTGGAGTCCAACTAAATATTAAAATGGTCCATATTTTTTTTAAAAAAACTAAGGGGGTCACTGGACATTTTGACCAATAACTTGATGATTATACACTTTAATAAATTAAATGCTTGTGGATCAAGTTCAACTGGTCAACTTAATCAATTAAAAACGGTCAAAGGTTAACCATTTTTAGTGGACAATGTCCAGTCAGTTTTTTAATTTAAAGTTCTGGGGCTTTACTGGTCACATGTTCGTTTTAAAAGAGTATTTATTTCCCGCCCTGGACCCTGATATAGCAGTTGTTAAGCCTTGGCACACATGGGGTATAATAAGCCTTGGATCTATAGCTTTAACATTGAAAATTTAAATTTCAGGTTGCCATCTGCGTTTGTTCCTTCATCAAGTGTAACAACTGAAATTGATGATGAAATGGAGTTATAAAAAAACAAAATTAACATCGGAAAACCTTCAAACTACGAAGGAACAATATTATAAAATAGAATATCAGAATTTACGTGTATATTTTGAGTACTTGTGTGTGAAAGAGTGAATGAACATATGTGAAATTACATGATAAAAGTTGCAAAGAAAGCAACAATTTATAGAAATCATCATCTCTTAACGTGTGATTGTTTCCATCACAAAAGCATTTTTTGTTTTCTTATTTTTTCGTTTTAATGATAATTAATCAAAGTTGGTTGGTTAATTAATTAATTTCTAAACTTTTCCCGAGTTTTTTAATTAATTAATTTCTTTATTAATTAATTAATTAAGCATTCATTAAATCATCTTATATTCAAAAAAAAAAAGTGTTGAAAATTAATTTCATTTTCATGATATTCTTTACAAAAACAAACAAAGTGTTTTTTGATCTAAAAATAAATTAATTTTTCATATCATAATTATTGTAATTTAATTTAATTACCGTGATTTAATTATTTTCAGTAATTATTTTTAGGGATTTTTATCTTCTAGATTTTCAAATAGAGAAGATAGGAATGTGTTGCCGTTAATAATGCTTGTTGTCATAACAAAGTATTCCATTGGAGCTGGGATTAAAGTTAATTAATTAAGTTAATTTAATTTAAAAGGTTATTAAGGGATTGTTTACCATCATCTTGTTGTGATAGAAATCTAAGTGCAGCAATTTCAGCAAAGGTACAACCGCCTAAGAAAACGACTAGAGTTGTTCGTTGTTCCTCTAGACTAGATTGAATTGATGAGCCAGAACCACCTTTATTTGAGAAAAAGGGGAATTTTCAGGGTTTAGAGTTGATTAAAGGGGGATTTTTCAGGGTTTAAGGGTTGACAAAGGGGATTTTTCAGGGTTTAGAGTTGATATAAGGGGATTTTTCAAGGTTTAGAGTTGATGTAAGGGGATTTTTCAGGGTTTAGAGTTGATATAAGGGGAATTTTTCAGGGTTTAGAGTTGATAATAGGAGATTTTCCAGGGTTTAAAGTTGATAATAGGGGATTTTCCAGGGTTTAGAGTCGATACAGGGGATTTTTCAGGGTTTAGAGTTGACAAAAGGGGATTTTTCAGGGTTTAGAGTTGATATAAGGGGATTTTACAGGGTTTAGAGTTGATATAAGGGGATTTTTCAGGGTTTAGAGTTGATATAAGGGGATTTTTCAGGGTTTAGAGTTGATATAAGGGGATTTTTCAGGGTTTAGAGTTGATATAAGGAGATTTTTCAGGGTTTAGAGTTGATATACAGATGGGGAATTTTCAGGGTTTAGAGTTGATATACAGATGGGGAATTTTCAGGGTTTAGAGTTGATATACAGATGGGGAATTTTCAGGGTTTAGAGTTGATATACAGATGGGGAATTTTCAGGGTTTAGAGTTGATATACAGATGGGGAATTTTCAGGGTTTAGAGTTGATATACAGATGGGGAATTTTCAGGGTTTAGAGTTGATATACAGATGGGGAATTTTCAGGGTTTAGAGTTGATAAAATGATGGGGAATTTCCAGGGTTTAGAGTTGGTTAAAGGATGGGGAATTTTCAGGGTTTAGAGTTGATAAAAGGATGGGGAATTTCCAGGGTTTAGAGTTGGTTAAAGGATGGGGAATTTTCAGGGTTTAGAGTTGATAAAAGGATGGGGATTTCCAGGGTTTAGAGTTGGTTAAAGGATGGGGAATTTTCAGGGTTTAGAGTTGATAAAAGGATGGGGAATTTCCAGGGTTTAGAGTTGGTTAAAGGATGGGGAATTTTCAGGGTTTAGAGTTGATAAAAGGATGGGGAATTTCCGGGGTTTAGAGTTGATAAAAGGATGGGGAATTTCCGGGGTTTAGAGTTGATAAAAGGATGGGGAATTTCCGGGGTTTAGAGTTGATAAAAGGATGGGGAATTTCCGGGGTTTAGAGTTGGTTAAAGGATGGGGAATTTCCAGGGTTTAGAGTTGATAAAAGGATGGGGAATTTCCAGGGTTTAGAGTTGATAAAAGGATGGGAAATTTCCGGGGTTTAGAGTTGATAAAAGGATGGGGAATTTCCGGGGTTTAGAGTTGGTTAAAGGATGGGGAATTTCCAGGGTTTAGAGTTGATAAAAGGATGGGGAATTTCCAGGGTTTAGAGTTGATAAAAGGATGGGGAATTTCCGGGGTTTAGAGTTGATTAAAGGATGGGGAATTTCCAGGGTTAGAGTTCACCAAAGGGGATTTTCAAGGGTTTAGAGTTGACTAAAGGGGGATTTTCAAGGGTTTAGAGTTGACTAAAAGGGGATTTTCAAGGGTTTAGAAAATTATAAATTAGAAGAAGCATAATTACGCCGTCTACGAAGTCCCATTGGAATAATCTGCTTCTCTTCCACAGTAGGTCCAGGTAAAATATTCAAAATATCTGTAATCGCTCTCCAACCAGGTTGAGTTACAAATTGTACTAATCTAATACTAAGAGGAGCATAAACACTGTGAACATAAGCAATATCCGTTGGTTTTTGCTCATTAACATCTTCAACCAATAACCGCAAAGTTTTCTTTATAGTAGAAAAGGTCTTGTTCCCTTGAACTTTAAGAAGTCCCGCTTGTTCCAAATTGCTCAAAGTAAGCAAATATTGAAAACCATAAGTTTGAAGTATTTCTCTTCTATAATAATCCAAGGTTTTCTGTTTCAAGCCTCCATTTATAACAGATTGTATGCAAATTAGTCTCAAAACCTTAAAAAAATTAAAATTAATTAAATTAATTTTTAATTAGATTAAAGAAATTAATTGAATAACTAACTTTAAGTATTTCTCTTGTTTTGCAATACAATCATCAAGTACGCGTTAATTTTATCAGTTTCCAACCCATTCATGAATTCTAGAATTAATATTAACTAATTATTAATATTAAACTAATTATTAATATAAACTAATTAATTTAATTTAACTAAAATTAATTAATATTACTAATTAATTAATATTAAACTAATTAATTAATATTAAACTTTAATTAATATTAAAAAACTAATTAATTATAGGAACTCTGAACGATGTATTAATATTGAAACTAATTAATTAATATTAAACTAATTAATTAATATTAAAACTAATTAATTAATATTAAAACTAATTAATAATATTAAAACTAATTAATTAATATTAAAACTAATTAATTAATATAAAACTAATTAATAATATTAAAACTAATTAATTAATATTAAATTAATTAATTAATATTAAACTAATTAATTAATATTAAAATTAATTAATTATATTAAATTAATTAATTAATATTAAATTAATTAATTAATATTAAGTTTAATTATAAGTCTTTAATTAACCTTGCTCTAATTGTAAACCTTCCAAAAAATCTTCAGAATCAGTTCTTTCCTTGATTAACTCGGCAATTGCAGTATCTAAATCATCCCAAATTAATCTCAATTAAATTAAAATCTAATATTAATTAATTAGTTAGTTAATTAACAAAAGCCTACGCATAGCTAGGGACTTCTTTGCAGCTTGCAATTGCGGTAATCTACCAACAAATTGCTTTATTTCACTGACTGATTTTGCTCCGTGTCTTTCCTACAAAATTCAATTTAATTCTTACTCCAATTAAATTAATTTAAATCTTAATTTGGATTAATTAAAATTTACATCAAATTGCGACGATAATTGTTTGGCCTTTTTACTTAAAATAGGACCAACTGCGTTAAAATTCTTGTCCCTTAATTCGGCATATAATTCATCTGCAGAGCTTAAAGCAATTTGTTTATATTCATTGCAGATTTCTTCCGAGGCTGCCGTCTCTTCAGAACCAAATTTCTCGGGTGGAACCTTAGACGAATCTAAATATGATCATTATTTTATGTATTTTATGCTAAGTAATTTGGATGAAAACCGATTGAAACACTCTGTTTCAGATTAAAAATGACAAACCGAGGCTTAGAAATTGACAAACCGAGGTTTAAAAAATTGACAAACCGAGGTTTAAAAAATTGACAAACCGAGGTTTAAAAAATTGACAAACCGAGGTTTAAAAAATTGACAAACCGAGGTTTAAAAAATTGACAAACCGAGGTTTAAAAAATTGACAAACCGAGGTTTAAAAAATTGACAAACCGAGGTTTAAAAAATTGACAAACCGAGGTTTAAAAAATTGACAAACCGAGGTTTAAAAAATTGACAAACCGAGGTTTAAAAAATTGACAAACCGAGGTTTAAAAAATTGACAAACCGAGGTTTAAAAAATTGACAAACCGAGGTTTAAAAAATTGACAAACCGAGGTTTAAAAAATTGACAAACCGAGGTTTAAAAAATTGACAAACCGAGGTTTAAAAAATTGACAAACCGAGGTTTAAAAAATTGACAAACCGAGGTTTAAAAAATTGACAAACCGAGGTTTAAAAAATTGACAAACCGAGGTTTAAAAAATTGACAAACCGAGGTTTAAAAAATTGACAAACCGAGGTTTAAAAAATTGACAAATCGAGGTTTAAAAAATTGACAAACCGAGGTTTAAAAAATTGACAAACCGAGGTTTAAAAAATTGACAAACCGAGGTTTAAAAAATTGACAAACCGAGGTTTAAAAAATTGACAAACCGAGGTTTAAAAAATTGACAAACCGAGGTTTAAAAAATTGACAAACCGAGGTTTAAAAAATTGACAAACCGAGGTTTAAAAAATTGACAAACCGAGGTTTAAAAAATTGACAAACCGAGGTTTAAAAAATTGACAAACCGAGGTTTAAAAAATTGACAAACCGAGGTTTAAAAAATTGACAAACCGAGGTTTAAAAAATTGACAAACCGAGGTTTAAAAAATTGACAAACCGAGGTTTAAAAAATTGACAAACCGAGGTTTAAAAAATTGACAAACCGAGGTTTAAAAAATTGACAAACCGAGGTTTAAAAAATTGACAAACCGAGGTTTAAAAAATTGACAAACCGAGGTTTAAAAAATTGACAAACCGAGGTTTAAAAAATTGACAAACCGAGGTTTAAAAAATTGACAAACCGAGGTTTAAAAAATTGACAAACCGAGGTTTAAAAAATTGACAAACCGAGGTTTAAAAAATTGACAAACCGAGGTTTAAAAAATTGACAAACCGAGGTTTAAAAAATTGACAAACCGAGGCTTAAAAATTGACAAACCGAGGCTTAAAAATTGACAAACCGAGGCTTAAAAATTGACAAACCGAGGCTTAAAAATTGACAAACCAAGGCTTAAAAATGTCAAACCAAGGCTTAAAAATGTCAAACCAAGGCTTAAAAATGTCAAACCAAGGCTTAAAAAATGACAAACCAAGGCTTAAAAATGACAACCAAGGCTTAACAACATTGTTCCCTCTAACTTACTGTTCTCAATTCCAAAAAAATGATCAATTAATCCTTCATAAGTCAACTGAGTTGCTAAAGGAGTTAGCAAATCAACAGACCGATCCAAAAGTATAAGATTATCAATTTTGGGTGGAACTTGTGGTTCATTTCCAGCTTGTTCTCGTCGGATACGCGTCATAAGATCAAAAACTTGCTATTTTAAACAAAATTTATAAATTAATTATCTTTAGTTTAAAAGTCAGGTTACTTTTCATGTACTTTTGCACATTTTCCTTTTCCATACACATTAGGTATGACACCATACAAAAACTGCATTGTCACTAAAGCACGCGCAACATTTAACATGTTTGTCATGACATTTTCAACATGACATTCTTTAAAAGTCTCCGGAAGTTCCAGAGACAATACATCACTGTCAACTGGGAATAAATCAACGGCATAATCATCTATATTCCTAAAATTCCCATAGACTCCTCTATCCTATTAATATTTTTAATTATTAAGTTAATTTTAAATTAATTTCAGATTTAATTAATGTACTTTAAGCTTTGTTTCACACAGAAAACATTTTCTAGGGACAAAGAATATGTGGTAATCCTTTTTCTTTGTTTGTTTATCACGATCTTCTCTATAAAATCATGATTATTTAATTTAATCATATTAAGATTAAGATTAAAATTAATTTAATTTAATTTAATTCATACTTTAATATATAATCCGCTATTAAATCCATTAGTTTTAATTTTCCGCGTACAAGAAAGATTATATTTTGAACGTCAGATTTTTGGTGACGTTCAGAATGTAGATGAAACATTTTAATGACATTATGTTCCTAATTATACGCGGATGTTTAATTTGACATTTATTATGTTTGTAATTAAAGAATACCTTTAATAAGGCGTATTCCGCAATTAATCCAATAGGTCCAATAAGATCTTCGTCCCAAATAATCGCCTAATTAAGATTAAGTGTAATTTTAATAGCCAAGGCTTAGCGTGTTTTTTGGATAAAAATTCGTTTCCGTACCTTAGTTCCACTGCATTTATCGAGACAATCTAATAACCTTCGTCTAGCATCATCCCTTAATAATGAAACATTAATTCCATTCGTTAAATGTGACATTTTAACACTTAATTATTAAAAAAACAAATTTATTAGTAAATAGCTCGAGTCCTAACGCCGCCATTAACGGTAACCAGCTCCCCATTGTGTAATGTCGTCACGTGACTGACAGAAGAAGTTAAAATCGACGCTGATTGGTTAAAATAAAGAATAATAAAATTATCGGCTAATTTGAACGTTAAACATTAGTTTATTATTTTAAATTTATTTTTTCAACTTCAATGATTACAAAATTCAGAAATATCAAACATTTTTAAGATTGATACAAATATTTTCGTTCTAACGCCGCCATTAACCAACAACTCTCCACCCCTTGCGTAATGCCACCCACGTGACTGACAGAAGAAGTTAAAATTCACGCTGATTGGTTAAAATAAAGAATAATAAAATTAAGTGCTAATTTGAACGGTACACATTAGCCACGTGGCTGACAGAAGAAGTTAAAATCCACGCTGATTGGTTAAAATAAAGAATAATAAAATTAAGTGCTAATTTGAACGTTACACATTAGCCACGTGGCTGACAGAAGAAGTTAAAATCCACGCTGATTGGTTAAAATAAAGAATAATAAAATTAAGTGCTAATTTGAACGGTACACATTAGCCACGTGGCTGACAGAATTAGTTAAAATCCACGCTGATTGGTTAAAATAAAGAATAATAAAATTAAGTGCTAATTTGAACGGTACACATTAGCCACGTGACTGACAGAAGAAGTTAAAATCCACGCTGATTGGTTAAAATAAAGAATAATAAAATTAAGTGCTAATTTGAACGTTACTCATTAGCCACGTGGCTGACAGAAGAAGTTAATATCCACGCTGATTGGTTAAAATAAAGAATAATAAAATAATGTGCTAATTTGAACGTTTTTTATTATTTTACATTTATTTTTTAACTTCAAGGTTTACAAAATTCAGAAATATCAAACATTTTTATGATTGATACAAATATTTTCCAATTCCATTTTTTCATTGGAATCTTTCAAACATTTCCGGATAAGCATTAACAAACTTTCTTTTAGTACATCAGTTTGAATATAATTAGTAAGGAACTGTTGTAATATTGAAGTTATTAGAACTTGGGGTGCATTTTCAAAAATTTTCAATACAATATAAATTTCGCCTTCACGTAACAATTTCTTAACCAAACTGATACAATTTGGATTGACAAGAAAATCAATCCGCTGCGACTGTTTCATTTCTCGGCAAATGTAAAGCGTTATTGTTGCTTTAGTGGAATTTTTTCTTATAGAACTTTCTAATAGTGAACAAATATGGTTCTCATCCAAAATATCAACAGTTAATTTAAAAGTTTTGAAAAATAATGGATGCCAAGGATGACATAAGAACTTTTCCAGAAAAAACAATGGACAACTATGAATGACTTCAAGTTGTTGCTTCTTTTCCATTTGATTTAACAATAAACAAATTATTTCTACGGTGTAACTACGTGAAGCTGCACACCGTATTCTAGAGATACTAGTTTGTTTCTCCTCCACGTTCATTTTATTCCAAAAATACTTCGCTGCGTGTTCGTTTCTAGCTACTTCAAAAGCATAATCATAACCAGATTGAGACTGAACTTTTGGAAGTTTTCCGGATATTTTATAACACCAAAATGTGGTTAAGGCATTGGCCGCATTGTTCTTTTTCTCAATAATATCTAAATCTTTATTATGGAAGTCTTCAGGATTCAATTCTTCCCACAGGCTATATATCTTGTTTTCCAAACAATACCGACAAGCAATTTTAAAACGCGAAGCTACATCAATCCTAGCATCATTGACAATAAGTGACGCCATTTTCAGGTGGTTAACTGTCCCATACTGAGTCCAAATTAACTTAGTTGAGTACTCCGAATCAAAAGGAGAGGGTAGATTCAAGTTCAGGTTCATGTAAACACCAACTGCTTTTTGCCATTCATTACCAACTGCATTTATAAAGAAGTCAAGTTTATCTCGAACCGAGAAAGGTATTCTTAGTTTAACGACTTCGCTACGGACTATTTTCTTCATTTTATATACTTTATATGTTTCAAATACATTATTAGAATGGCGATTAAGTACATTTTGAACTTTTGGAGAATTCCATAACATGGCTACAAGTTTAATAAGGGCTAAGTCTTCTAAGGTATACATGCCAAGGCTGCTGAAATCCATTTTCTCTGGTTTCTCAACCATTTTGAGGCTTCTTCTTAACCCAAAATGTTAAGATTTTATGGATTAGTGCTTGATTAACACGCTTTAGTATATATTTTTAACAGTAATTAAATTGAAACGAGCTAAATACAATCGTTTTCAAGGATACTGGATTATACGTTATTCCCTTTGTCCAGTACTCAGTGGTGGGCAAATTCGCGAATTTTTCGATCATTCGCCGAATTTCCCCCCGCTTGGTAGTACAACGTCATTCGCGATTTGCCCAACACTGCCAGTACTACTAACTCCACGACTGACGAATCCACTCCACCAAAGAGAATATAAGGGATGAGTGGAAGCTCCCCCGCTCCACAAGCGTAAATAGTTATGTCTCGCTTAAATTATACTAGCGGCAAGGCTAGCGGTACGAGGGAGTTTCCGGCTCAATAGCGCCACCTACGATACCATTTAATGTCTCAAACGGAAATGCCTCGAGACAAGTTTTGCCCCTCTTTCCACTCCTCCCCTATACTCTCTTTGACTCCACGAGACCACGAGTCCACGACTGGCGAATGGACGAATCCACTCCACGACTGACGAATGGACGAATAAACTCCACGACTGACGATTGAATCCACTCCACGACCAGAGAGAATTTAGAAGGGGAGTGGAAAGGGTGATTTGGAGTTGGAATGTAGCGCAACGTCGTCTGCTAAACGTTATCTAGGCAGGTCGACTTCCGGTATGATGCGTTTGTAACAGAGAGATTTTAGAACATGTGACCGGAAACTCGCCTACCCCAAAAAGCTCAACGCGACAGATCTTGTTTGGGCGTCATCACGTTTAATAGAGTCAAAGGGGGGGGGGGGCTTCTACTCCTCTTCTAAATTCTATCTGACCCCATATTGCGTAATACCACGTGACTGACAGAAGAAGTTAAAATCCACGCTGATTGGTTAAAATAAAGAATAATAAAATGAAGCGCGAATTTGAACGTTAAACATTAGTTTATAATTTTACATTTATTTTTTTAACTTCAAGGATTACAAAATTCAGAAAAAATCAAACATTTTTAAGATTGATACAAATATTTTCTAATTCCATTTTTTCATTGGAATCTTTCAAACATTTCCGGATAACCATTAACAAACTTTCTTTTTTTACATCAGTTTGAATATAATTAGTAAGGAACTGTCGTAAAATTGAAGTTATAAGAACTTGGGGCGCATTTTCAAAAATTCTCACAACAATATAAATTTCGCCTTGACGTAAAAATTTCTTAACCAAACTGATACCATTTGGATTGACAAGAAAATCAAACCGCTGTGATTGTTTCATTTCTCGGCAAATGTAAAGCGTTATTGCTTTAGTGGAATTTTTTCTTGTAGAGCTTTCTAATAGCGAACAAATATGATTCTCATCCAAAATATCAACAGTTAACGGAAAAGTTTTGAAAAATAATGAATGCCAAGGATGTCGTAAGAACTTTTCCAGAAAAAACAACGGACAACTATGAATGACTTCAAGTTGTTGCTTCTTTTCCATTTGATTTAACAAGAAACAAATGATTTCTACGGTGTAACTACGTGAAGCTGCACACCGTATTCTAGAGATACTAGTTTGTTTCTCTTCCACGTTCATTTTATTCCAAAAATACTTCGCTGCGTGTTCGTTTCTAGCAACTTCATCGTGAATAGCTACTTCAAAAGCATAATCATAACCAGATTGAGTCTGAACTTTTGGTAGTTCACGGGATATTTTATAACACCAAAATGTAGTTAAGGCATTGTTCTCTTTCTCAATAATATCTAAATCTTTATTATGGAAGTCTTTGGCGTTCATTTCTTCCCATAGACTATATATTTGGTTTTCCAAACAATATTGACAAGCAATTTTAAAACGCGAAGCTACATCAATCCTAGCGTCATTGACAATAAGTGACGCCATTTCCAAAAGGTTAATTGTCCCATACTGAGTCCAAATTAATTTATTTGAGTACTCTGATTTAAAATGAGGGGGTAGATTGAAGTTGTAGTTCATGTGAACAAAAACTGCTTTTTGCCATTCTATACTAATTGCATTTATAAAAACGCCAAGTTTATCGCGAACCGAGTAAGGTATTCTTAGTTTATCGACTTCGCTAAGGACTATTTTCTCCATTTCATGGCGGTTAAGTACATATTGAACTTTTGGAGAATTCCATAACGCAACTGCAACTTTAATAAGGGCCAAGTCCTCCAAGGTATACACGCCAAGGCTAAAATCGACTTTCTCATCCATTTTGAGGCTTATTATTAACCCTAAATGTTGCGATTTTATGGATTAGTACTCGATTAACACGTTTTAGTATATATTTTTAACGATAATTAACTTTAAACGAGTTAAATATGATCGTTTCGCTAACCCTAATACAACATTGGAGGCGCCATCAATGCACCGCGACGCCGCTGATTTGGCGCCAAATTGAAACCGATTTGATTGGTCTATCCGATAAAACGTATTTTAAATTTAGTCCAATGAAATTGAGGCAATAAATTGGCGGGAAATTCAAAATAATTTTGTTTCGAAATTCTCGCAGATTTTGAAGTTTCAAATAAATAAAAAGGACATAAGCAAAGTTATTATAAATTATTAAACTAGCTTAAATATGAATTCAAATATTGCTTATTCTTTAACCTTTCAAGAATCCCACCTTACAGCAAAACCTAAAATGTCAAACCCTTTAAACAACTTAATATAATAATATAAAATTCAGTTAGGCTTAAGTACTATAATAAATTCAACTCATACAACAAGAACAGAAGTGCCAACCGTCAAGAGCACACACCCACTTATCACCCGTTATCCAATTAAAACCCTCTAATAAAGCCAATTAAAATCATATCAATTTCCAAAAACCCTTCCTTAACCATCTGTTACAGCCAGCTAGAGGTAGTGTACGGGCGGGAAACTATGTACAGGTGAGGTGAAACCAAGCCCTAACACCAAATCGACACACACACTATATTCAACTTCCGCTTTCCCAATCTAATCCGGAAGTAACTTACGTATCACTTCCCAGTACAAAAAATGAAAAAACCGCCGGTACCAGCATACGCTTTATATCAGAGTGAATGACGCGGCATATCAGTCCATAAATTTATATTTCAAACAAAGGCTTAGTAATGTGAGTTAGGCTTAACAATAATCTTGTTTTAAATTAAATATTATAAAGTTTTCTAGAGTGAAAAAGTGTAGCGCGTATCATCCTACCCTATAGTACTAGTGTTTAACAGTGTAGCTTGAAAAGGCCCGATCAATACTCACACCTGATTGGTTGAGATAAATCGCCGTTAGAGCGCTTTCACAGCACAGCACAGCACAGCTCGCGACCCCGTTATTCAGCTTTCTCTGCCAGACCCAGAAAGAATTTTAGGTTAAAATGGCCGACATGTTAGCAGGTACATGAAATATCAAATCTGTTACACCAAAAAACATCACATCATCGTGTTTAGTATTATTTAATTATAATTAAGTTTATTTAAAATATGGCGCGTAGATTATCTTTGAGTTTAGGTTTTATGTTTGTTGCAGAAAAAGAATATGCCGAAAAATTACTACGAATGGTCAAAAAAGAGGTATGTATTTATCTATCCATGTATCATATGGATTACATTTTAACCTAATTATAATTAATTTTAATTAATATTTAATTAGAGTTAATGATAAGGAGTGTATTTAAAACGCGTATAAATAATACAAGCATTTTTATAGTAGCTTTAAGTGATAACATACGATACAATATAACCATGCCCGTTAGTAAGGGGGTTATGACCCCATAAAATGCCTGAAAAATGTCAGATGGAAGCCATAGAAATTAATTTAATTTGATTTTGTGTTAAGGGGTGTTGTGTATTAAGGTTAAGGACGATTTTATAGTAACGTGTGTTTGAAAGGGTTATGACCTCGATATAAAAAGGCGGGAAAACCTTGACAGGTGACAGAGATACAATAATTGGTTTGAAACGAAAAAAAAAATGAAATAAAATCCCTAACAAAATGTGCAAAAATATTCAATATTCAATATTGAAATAAAGGGTTAAGGGTTTAGATTGGATATTAATATTAATATTTAAAATCAGATAAATTTATATTTAGCACCCTTATTTAGTTTTATTGTAAAATAAAAATTGAAGAATCTACTACATAGATTATAGGTTACCTTCCCTTTAACTATTCTTTGCCAAGAGTCAGAAGCTCGTAACTCCCAATACTCGCAATATATAAATCAAGTCAACTTCAAATGTATCAATTTCCCTAATTTTTAAAACGATGTACTTCATTAGTTTATTGTATCGTAAACATCGGACAAATAATAATAATAATAATAACAACATTTTAAAAATAACAATTGAAGTATAAAGAATAAAGCCATTTCCTAATCATTTCTAGACAAGTCACGTCTTCACGTAGTAGCAAAAGTTCATAGTGAAAGTATACAAAAAGTATACTTCGTAAGCCATGTAAAATGATAAGCAAAAGAACCTCTTCTAAACCCCTACACGAACCATCAAATCAGATAAGAGCTTTCTTTGTGCAGTAGAAGTTTTATAAAAATAGTACTCTATGGTGTCGATCCAAACGTTAATTTTAAAGCATCGGCTGCAATAAAAAACCTATTCACTCATGCTCTCTGTGCTACGGTCAAGAAGGCTCAGACCACCTAACCAAACCCTAGTAAAATTGGGCGATAAATTGCGGCCGGTACACGCGTGAGGGCGCGTGCTACGCATTGTAATTTGGGGGTTTAACACGCACGGCTTTGCCTTTCCATGGTTACTTGGTCTGAGATGAAGGTAATCTTACGCAGAGAAGGGGGGGTCGAAACTATTCTGAGAGAGGTAAAGGGGTGTGTCTCATACTACACATCGCTTGGAAGCTTCACTGAAGTACACTTTTAGTTTTTTATCTACGAGCTTTTGGTATATGGAACCCTTTAGACTAAGTTAGTATGCAAAAACACGTTTTCCTCATAAAATCTATTGCTTCTCCGGACGATTCCAAAAGCAAGTGACCGAAAAGGTTCAACCTCCTGTCCTCCAGGACATACACTCATAAATATTCAATTCCGACTCAAAACCAAAAAGGACTCGCGAAGGGGTAGTAGGCTTAGGCTAGTCCATTAAATAAAATTTCTGTTCGTAAGAGTCACGTGATGTGTGCACGAGGGGATATCAACTACATTATTCAGATTCTTGTACACTGATTAAGTACAATTACCATCAACAGGAATGTATACAGCTACTAGGAATCGTTGTGTAGTCAGCCATTTTCACTCATCGTATCTAGGGGGATTTTATGGGAAGAGTTAGCTAGACTAATCATTATATATGACGAATTTTACCCATAGCGAATTTATAATCTATCTGGCTGCCTGTTGCGCGTTTCACCTTGCGCACCAGGTAATGAAAATATCACAGTTAGAAAGATGCCATCAGAATTATGAGGCGTGACGGGGGTAGTAAGTTCTCAAGCCCGGTATACCCACAAAACCCGAATTCATAGAAACCAACCTGGGGTATATAGGTAGACAATAATTCCTAGTAGCTGTATGTATTCCAGCTGAAAAAAAGGCTATGCCTTTTAAGGATTACGCGCCGCTTTAGTACAACCATGCCCAACTTGTATTACCTTCTTTACTTCATCTTATGGGTTTCTAAACGTCATGGGGAGGGGGATTTTAGTGTCATAAAGCAATGGGGTCACGGTACCCCGCCCTTTCGAACAGATGTCACTAAAACAAAGGCCCCCTCCCAACTATATAAGGGCTCTTAAAATTCGAGTGGCATTTCTCGAAAATCCATCTCGCACTTAATTAAGGATTAACTCATTATCATTAGTTTAATTACGGCAGGCATTTAAGTGATCACCTTGGTTTGTGTTGAAAAGCCCCGTGCGTGCGTGCGTGGGATTGAAGTATTAAGTTTTGTCTGTTAATTAAGACCTAATTTGAATGTTTTATATACTAATAATCATAAGTTTATAAGATTATATGTTTCATCCATAAGTATGATATGCACTACCTATACGATTCGTAATGCTACTGAGAGACTTACAGCAGCTCGAGATAACTAGTTCGAGAAGGAGAACGACGGAAGCGAGAATTCAATTGAAGTCCTAAGTACACTCGGTGCATGGTGGTTAATTAATTTTGCAGCTAGGACCTATTACATCTAGGCACTCTTATTTAGTCTGCATTACTAAGCCCCCTTTGACAGCAGCGCCCCACTCACTCACCAGGCCTCCCTCGCTCGCTTTACCTCCTCGAATCTATGACCTACCTCACTCACTTCAAAATTACAAGCCTTTCAGTTTGTCATGACCAGATATTAATTAAACAAACTTATGGAAGGAACATATCTTATGAACTTATGCTATAACCAAATTCATGAGATTGTAGAAATTTTCACGAGATTCTATCAAAATTTCACCGAACTCAATAAAATTGCAGGTGTTTTATCAACTATAGCAACATAATAACAATTCCTTAGCTTTTTGAAAAAAACATCTAACTACTAAAATATTAATTTCAAATTCAGAAAATAAATAAAATAAAGAAAACAAACCGACAGAATCCAATTTCAAAATTTAAGATTGGAACTAAATATAACATAAGCATCCATAACATAACTCGTTTTTTTTTCCAATATTTGCTATCTCTGATACAAAAGTGGATCGCTTAAATAACCTTTGGGATTTAAGGTGCACATATATAACATATATATTAAAGTCAATAAAGTTGTACGGGTTGATATTACCCTTAAAGATAAAGGTACACATTGAAAAGAAAAATAGGTTTGTAAAAGCAACAATCCATACATAAACTAAGGCGATGGCTAGACGGGTTTTACCGGATTTTTTATTTCCCCGCATAATCATAAGTTCATAAGATATGTTCACTATAAGTTTCTTTAATTAATATCTGGTCATGACAAACTGAAAGGCTTGTAATCTTGAAGTGAGTGAGTGAGGTAGGTCATAGATTCGAGGAGGTAAAGTGAGGGAGGCCTGGTGAGTGAGGTGACGCTGCTGTCAAAGGGGGCTTAGTAATGCAGACTAAATAGGAATACCTAGATGGAATAGGTCCTAGCTGCAAAATTAATTAACCACCACCGAGTGTACTTAGGACTTCAATTGACTCGCTCCCCCTCGTTCTCCTTCTCGAACTATAGTTATCTCGAGCTGTAAGTCTCTCAGTAGCATTACGAATCGTATAGGTAGTGCATGTATACTTATGGAGCGAACATATCACTTATAAACTTATGGTCAAATTGATATTGATAGTCCTGTTAACTTTTGACCTTTGTACTTTTCTCGCAGGTGAAACAAATCATGGAGGAAGCTGTTACCAGAAAATTTGTTCATGAGGAAAGCAGTAGCATAACATCCTTATGCGGTAAGCGTCAAACTTAACAGAGGAAGTGTGCTATTTCCCAGACTGTTCGTTTTAGCAGACGACACTAAAACAATGGCGGATGGTGACACAGTAGTCTTTGATAGTTTTTAAGACTAATTAAATCTGCTAATTATCATATTTTAATAATAGATAATTGATTTTATTTTAATTTTAATATTAATATTTAATTCCTTTTATATTTAGAAAAAGCAGCCGTTATTTTAAGCTATAATGTTATATTGCGTGACCCCTGTCCTTTAACAAATCGAATTTTTACTAAATAAACTTCAAAATATATAACATTTTCGATTTTCAAAATGTCAAAAATGCCATTTGTATTATCTTTTTACATTTCCTAGACTATATAGTGACAGCTAAATGTCTTGAAATATATATTTCTAAAGATATGATATTTCTCGCGTCGCAAATCCAATATCGAAATAGATTTTTTAACACTAGACGGCAGTAGTGTATATAGACAGAATTTGGCGCCATTGTCTTTTCCCGCCAAATAAATAACACAAATAACGCGGTGGGATAAAGCGCGCCTTTTTTATTTTTTACTTATTTTTTTTTTGGCGCGTGAGATTTTCCAGAGAAAAGAGCGGGTTATAAGCACGTTGGTTGCCATAGCAACGATCACGAGGGGTCACAGACGTTGCCTGGGTTGCCCCCCTAGCTTTATTGTTGTTGTTGTGAGAGTAGGATAGCGATAAAAGGGGTTGGATAGTGTAGTACGCTTTAGTGAAGGTATTGGTTTACGTTAGGCCTAACTTTTCAGTAGTTTTAAAAGTTTGGAAGGTAATGTCCAGCCCTGGAGGCCTGGATGGATGCCGAGTCACAAAGGCTTAAGGGTACATTCTCGTTACTCGTGTATTGAGTACGTTTGCGCAATTTTAATTACAAAATCATTAGAACTATAATAATAAAGGCGAATTCCATCTGAAGTTTTACAACCCCATTGTTTTTTTAAGGCCTAATTATTACGTTAAGCCTTGGAAAAATAGAAAACTTCCATTGAATTACAGAAGAAAAATAAAGAAAATATTGGGTTTTGGCTAAAGTGAAATTGATGATTAGGCTTAAGAGGTTGGTTAGGTTGGGACTTGGTTGGTTCAGGTGATGATGTCACTCGGGAGTTGTAATGACGTCTTTAGAGAGTCAACTCAAAATGAGGCGGGGATGAAAACGGGTTCTTTAATGTATTGTGACGTTCTGTAGACTTAGATTAGGCTTAAGTGCAAAACTGGGTAATTGTTACTACTTTATAAAACCAATAGCTCACTCGATCACGCAAGTTTGCTATAATGCGTGATTGAGTGAGTGATAAAGAATTTTGGGTAAAATCCCGACGCTAAACGTGATTGTACTAAGCCCCCTTTGACAGCAGCGCCCCCTCACTCACCAGGCCTCCGTCGCTTTACCTCCTCGAATCTATGACCTACCTCACTCACTCACTCACTCACTCACTTCAAAATTACAAGCCTTTCAGTTTGTCATGACCAGAGATTAATTAAACAAACTTATGGAAGGAACATATCACTTATAAACTTATGCTAAGACTAAATAAATATTTTCATAACTATTTTAAAATTTAAGATATATAAATATATATATACTATATGAAATCCTTTGAGATGAATACTCTATCAATACTCAACAGGATAAAATTCAAAATATGAAAAGATTTCAAAAAGGTAGCTGGAAAAATAAATAAATAAATAAATAATAAAAATAAAGTCTCTGAAGATTTCAAAAAGGAAAGCATAGATTTGGAAAAGAGTATCACAAGGATTTACGATCCATACGTGCAATTCAAAAAGAAACACGTACTGCCCTTTCCGGAAAAGTACTTGAAAAATATCACTTCCTAAGCCTAACCTAGTAACCCTTGTAAAGGGAAGATGAAATATTGCCCTCGCACAGGGTGTACATTCATTCCAAAAAGGGTTAAGGGTGATTATAGTTTGCCAAATTCGGTACAATCATGCAGTGGGAGCATCCAGGGATGGTAAGTATTATGGGAAATCAATCAGTCAATCTAGAGTCCGAAAATGTTCAATACATCTATACCAGTTCTATGACCACACCGATTTTGTTTGACGCCCCACCCCCCATAAGGCATGCATGTACTGTACACCCCCTAACACAAGTTAAAGTTATGAACATTGATTGGAAACTGTGTTTTACCTTTGACCCCCCACCCCCCCAATGTTCATAACTTTAACTTGTGTTAGGGGGTGTACAGTACATGTCCCTTATGGGAGGGGGTCAAACAAAATCGGTGTGGTCATAGAAGTATAGATGTTACAGAACATTTTCGGACTCTAGATTGATTGATTTCCCATAGACCTTACCATCCCTGGATGCATCCCACTGCATGATTGTACTTCGGCAAGAGAGTTTAAGCATCCCCTAAACGCGTACGTGTAGCTACCTTCCACAGTGCATTAGACCAATGCATTGTCAAAGGTGGCTACACGTACGCGTATAGGGGATGCTTAAACTCTCTAATATGTACTTCGGCAAACTATGATTACAAGCTCCTTTTTGGGAAAAATTCCTGTACTTACTACAACTTCCATAATTTTCCCCACCAAAACTAGAGTGTCCATAGCACCCTTTCATATAAATAATTGTACTAAGCGACAAACTCCTCCAATAACGAGGCATACATGTCAGAAAAATCATATTATCCAGTAAGAAAAAAAAGAAAAAACAGCTTTACACATCCGGTTGTTATAAACCAATTTCCGGTTGAGCGGAAGTAAAGAATGCCAACGAAAGAGAGGGTTAGGGGGAAGTAAGGGGGAAATACCCCCATAGCAGTCGTAAATCCTTAAGCATTCTCGATTACTTCAATTTCAGTTCGGTTAAAGAAAAATAATAGCTGCAGTCTAGGACTATGGTCAGATTGATCGTACTGCCTAGCCAACAAAAGTTCATAGTGAAAGCAGAAAGTGTACACTTCATTGAAGCTTGTTGGCGATGAGTGATACGAGACACGCCCACTTTATCTCTCAGAATAGTGTCGCCCCTGTCTGAGTTTGATTACCTTCACGACTGCAGCACAAGGATCAAGGGTGATGTAACTAAGAGGGGAAAGACACGGGGGTAAAACTTCGCCTTCCATCTCGCTTTTTGGCACCTGGGCTGTAGTAGTTTTGTATCGTAAGAGTGCGCAGAGACTGATGGTAATGTATCAACCCCCTTGTATGTCCCAATACTGAGGATTGCCTACCCCCATTTTTACATCGAGAAGGTCTATAGGCTCAATATTGTAGCCGATGCTAGCTCTAGTACCAATAATTAACGTTTATATCTCCACTATAAAGTACTATTTTCTTTACACCTTTGACCTCAAAAAAGCTCTTACATGATTGGTTGGTTCGTGTAGGGATTGGAGAAGGGTCGTTTGCTTCTCATGGATGGGGAACTATAAACGTAGTACACTTTTGGTTTTATGTATGGTCTTTTGGTTCTGCGTTATTTTTCCTGAACACTTTTCATCAAGGCTAGTAGACGTTGAATGTATGTGTGCAAGGATGCAAAGAAAACCCCCCGGGATCCGGCCCATCCGGGCCCTTCAGAACAAGTACTTGAGTAAGAAAATCTTACAAAGAAAAAAGAATTTGTACAAAACCCCCTAAGAAAATTGTAACACCAATCTTTTTGTAATTAATCTTAAACCGGGGTAATTAGCGAAAGAAGAAATTATTGTTGCCACCATACAAATTAGCATATACAGAGTGTTTCTTAGTCTGGCATAAATTAAGGGGGATGTTTAGTTTTAGTTAGGCAATATTCGTGGATAGCTTTAATGAATTCCTAAGTTCCAAGATGTTTTTTTTTCTTTTCGCCGCGTATCATTGATTTTGGGTTCCAAAAATTCCAGACCTAAGGTGAAAACCAAGAAGGAATGGTCGGTGGCAGTGGCCTTGGTTCCTATTCTGGGTGGTGAAATATTGTTAAGCATCATTGAAAAGCAATTTGATGATGACGTCATACCATCATACGTAGGGGTTAAAAATGAAATCATGGACTTTGTAATTCTATAACGGAACAGAAATAATTTTCTGCTATGATGCAAATCTATTCTATCAAGAAGCGATGTCTAATTTATTAGGGATAAGCTATAAATTCGCCACGTTTCCATGCAGCTTTATCTTTAGTCCAAACGTAGACGTGTCCGGAGTTAATCCCCGCCGCCTCTAAATTACATTACCAGCATCTAATTGGTTCTTGAAAACTCGTGCACGTCAGCGCGACGCGAATGACGAAAATTACAGTCATATTTTCCGATTGAGGAGAGGCGAAATAGCCCGCCGGCCTCCTTTTACGTCCCCCCTTGTATTTTGAAAGGACTATGGCGCGCTAATACTTAGGCTTCTCCCTAATAAACTAGATATCACTTCTTGATTCTATATAAGGCAAAAGTTACTGACTGATTTGTTGCCCTTGCTACTAGCATAAGTACTTAATATTTTTGTAGCATAAGCGCATTGCCCTGTTTTCCTGTCCCTATCTGAAATATATTTATAAGGTCCATTATTGAACTAAAAATAGCGCTTTTAGCGACTTTCCTAGGGACAAAATTTCTCATCGCTTCTAAAGACGTTTTCAAATCGAAGTCGACATATTTTTTTCTTGCAATATTTCTTCAGAGTTTTAATAAAAAATTTCATAATTATTTTGATGTGATTAAAATCTATTTGCAGCTGCGGTAGATGCTTGTTTATCTCATGGTCTCAAAAGAAGAGCCTTGGGTCTTTTTAAAACTAATTCCACGACGGCCCTGCTACAGAAAGTTGCCAAAAATTACGAACCAGCCGCTGAAATAGCCAAAATGGTGGCCGATATTGAAAACGCCGATCCGAACAAGTAAGAAACTATTTAACTTTATGACGTCATGTAATGAACATGGTGACGTCATTAAATAAATCATGCCTTGTAAGTACTCTAATAAAAGGCGGGAACGTGACTATGACGATGGTTTAACTGTCGTCATCATGTAAAGCCTCAGAAACCAAAAAAAATAGTAATTTAGTCCTGGTAACCCGAAATGAACACGATAACGTCATGAAATGAACATGGTGACGTCATTTAAACGAACCATGCCTTGTAAGTACTCAAATAAAGGCGAGGAAGTGCCTAAGACAATGGGTTAACTGTTGTCATCATGTAAAGCCTCAGAAACTAAAAAAACAGTAATTTGGTCCTGGTAAACCGAAATGAACACGATGATGGGCATGATGACGTAATTTAAACGAACCCTGCCTTGTAAGTACTCAAATAAAAGGCGGGGAGGTGACTAAGACGATGGTTTAACTGTCGTCATCGCGTGAATCCCCATAAACTAAAAAAAACTAATTTCGTCATGGGAGCCCGAAGTGAACATGATGACGTCATTAAATCGACTTTATGACGTCATTAAAACAAACCATGCCTTGTAAGTACTCTAATAAAAGACGGGGGCGTGACTAAGACGATGGTTTAACCTACGTCACCGCGTAAGAAAAAAAAATAAAAATTAATTCGATCCTGGAAAGCAATAACAAAACTTTCCCAAGTTAATAAAGCCTTTTTTTGAGTGATGGGTATTGCCCTAGAACTAATAATACTCTAACGCCAAATAAACTTGACCCCATTACCAAGCCAGAAAAAAAAACACACCCATAAACTCTGCAAAGGTACCGCAGTTTAAACTGAATTAAACCATAATCCTACCTTAAAAAAATAAATCAACACCAGTATTGATTAGAAGAAAAAAAAAGGGTTATTCTCCGTTACCATAGCAACGGGTGATTAAGGCTTAGTATAGATTTAGGTTGAACTCTAGCTTATTCCCTAAAGAGATTATCAACAAATCTCTATTCTAGATCAATACAAGATGGGGTTGAAAGGGGAAAGGTAACCATGGCGATTGAGAACAATGTAAGTTGACAGTAGAGAAAGGGTTGGGAGATATCGGGTTAATCTTTAAGATTAGGGTTAAGTTCAGCCAAGGTTGGCACAGATTTGTAAGTCTAAAACCTCCCCCCGCCCAGCCTGTGTCAGTTTAAACTTCAGTGCAGGGTTACCAGGCTTTCCCCGAGTCAAAAGTGGCAAGCACTGAGTGAAACTGAACTGGTAGTAGTCTTTCTTGATTCAACAAAGTCCTAGCAACACTGGCTACCCTGACGTTACACTGTCAAGTACTGAGTGAAACTGAACTGGTAGTAGTCTATCTTGATTCAACAAAGTCCAGGCAACACTGGCTACCCTGGCGTTACAATGTCAAGTACTGAGTGAAACTGAACTGGTAGACTTTCTCGACTCAGAAACGTCCAGGCAACACTGACATACACTGTCTAGTTCTGATCTGAAACCTTCAATAACCCCCCCCCCCAAAACCCATTAATTGAAACATCCCTATACACCAAAGACTAATTAATACAAACGGGGCTACTGTTAATTACCCAACATTAATTACACCCTTGTGTAAATTACGAATGGTTAATTGGAAAATCGAAAAAAAAAGGAGAACAAAAGTACAATGCGATTTGATGGCCTTGTGGGATTTTACGCTACGTTTTAACAATCCTACATTGAAGTAATAAATTGTAATACCAAGAATGCATACAGCTACTAGGAATCATTGTGCTCCCATGTTAATTTAATTTCTATGAATCAGCCCTATGCTATGTTTAGTGAAAATGACTCACTTGGTCATTTTATTTTTGTGCAGAAGATCATCCTCAAGTAGCGACAGTACTTGCAAATTAAAATCATCGCCATCACAAACCAGAAGAAACCCAACCACAGTCAACCCTAGATATATGTGGATTAGACTAGCGCTATTTGAAAAATTACTAGCCAAAATCGTGGACCATTTAGTCCAAAATAGCAGGTATTTAAATTAAACTTAGAGAACTCAAAGTGACAATTCAAATTTACCACGCTTATGTTTTTTTAAAGTAAATATTACGAAAAAGAAGCTTTGATATCGGATCCGGTCACGGGACAAATACTAGCTTCTCTATTGGGTAAACCATAATAACCATAAGTTTATAAGATATGTTCCTTCCATAAGTTTGTTTAATTAATCTCTGGTCATGACAAACTGAAAGGCTTGTAATGAAATTGAAGTGAGTGAGTGAGTGAGTGAGGTAGGTCATAGATTCGAGGAGGTAAAGCGAGGGAGGCCTGGTTGGTGAGTGAGTGAGGTGGCGCTGCTGTCAAAGGGGGCTTAGTAATGCGGACTAAATAGGAGTGCCTAGATGGAATTAGGTCCTAGCTGCAAAATTAATTAACCACCACCGAGTATACTTAGGACTTCAATTCAATTCGCTCCCCCACGTTCTCCTTCTCGAACTAGTTATCTCGAGCTGCTCTAAGTCTCTCAGTAGCATTATGAATCGTATAGGCAGTTCAAATCATACTTATGGATGGAACATATCACTTATAAACTTATGCTTTAACCAATAACGAAACAGATATAATATAAATATATTTTAAAATAAAGTTGGTCCTTGCGCCTTGGACTATTCGCGAATGAAAACCCAGGACCATTTCTGGACCGATCCCCCAGCCGATGAATTAGTCCAACGTCACAGACTGTCCTCGACGCACCCTATGTCTAACGGACCTTCAACACCACCTTCTGCCAAACGACCTGGTTTACAGGTTGGCAAATATTATATAACTCAAAACTCATCTAAGGCCTATAAACCCCGCCCACGTTTCAGTACCGACGTGACGTCAGAACCTCGGGTAGTTCCGAAGATCGCGTCTTCCCATTGGTGGCCAGAGATTACGTCGAATCCTTGCACCAAAATGCCAAATCAACCTTGCTTTACGGAAAGAATAACGTACTAGTTCAACCGGTAAGTCACAAAAACGTTATTTGTGACATTTGCGACTTAAAATGAAATAAAATCAATTCCCAAACACACACAGAGGGAAAACTTAGAAGCCATGCCGGGTTATTTATCCTTGCACCAAACGCCCGAGAGTTTGACCATCAAATGGACACCGAATCAACTAATGAATGGATGCTGTAGCATCAGCGAAAATCCAGCTGATCCCAAAGCTAGTCCAGTTCAGGATAAAAGGTAAGTCAGGTATTTAAAATACTGATTAAACTTAAATAACTTCTTTAATTAATTTAACAGTATCTATTGGGAATATGCAATGTGTTTCAACGTTGAGGACATAGTTTACCTTCATTGTCACCAGCAAGGTAAATATTTAATCACGTGACCAGGAATGCATACAGCTACTAGGAATCATTATGCCGCGAAACAGAATTAACCCTAAAACCTTTGTATTTCACAGCTGATACTGGAGGTACTATCGTTCTGGTAGGTCAAGATGGCGTTCAACGTCCGCCAATACATTTCCCTAAAGGTGGTCACATGCTAGCCCTATTATCTTGTTTGGAAAATGGTTTACTACCCCATGGACAATTGGATCCACCTTTATGGTCGCAAAAAGGGAAAGGTAGGCTTACTTATAAACATGTTAGGCCTAATACTAAGCCTAACGCTGATTTAACGTAATGCACAGGTAAAGTTTTCCCTAAACTTCGAAGAAAAGGTAGAGGATCAGTTAGGAAATTAAAGGAAACCGATAGCGATTCCTCAGGAGCTTCCGCGGAAAGCGGAAGTAAAAGTCTCGGAGGAGTTTCCGTCGCTTCCGAAGATGTGCCATTAACAAATGGTCGCACGACCTATGACCCCAATGAGGAAGAGGCCTCTGATTATGTCTTCCGTATAATAACCTCCCTCAAACCAGAAACCATATGTAAGTATAATTCTGCCAGGAATGCATACAGCCACTAGGAATCATTGTGTCCCCATGTTAATTTCCATGCTGGTTTTGTGGGCCGGGCTTGAGAACTTACTATTACTACTCATCTAGCTCAAGAAATGATGGACCCCAAAATGACCCAAGGAACATTTCCGTGGCAGACAAAGGGTCACCCACCCGCATCTGAACCAATGGGAATCGTGCCAAGCGCTAAGCCTCGTCTCAAACACAAATTTTCATCCTCATCTTCCACTTCTACGTCCAGTTCGCGTTCAATGGCGGACGATTTGACGGGTGTGGCCACGCCTACTCCAACGCACGCTCCGCCTCCTAATACACCGTGTAACAGCGTTGATGGTCCCGCCCCTCCTCAAGTTACGCCCTCATCGTCCCCGGCAAAAAACGCAGCCGCCGCACTCTTATTGGCCAATAAGGGAAATCCCGCTAATTTAGCCAAATATGAAAGTTCTACAAGTCCTGGTTCAGGGTAAGCGAATACTCTAAACAAAATGTACATTGTATTTTAATAACAGAAAGAAAGGCATGAAGGGTTCGAAAACCCCGACCGGGTTTCATTAGGTTTTTTTCAGGGTTTTATTGGGTTTTTCGAGTTTTATCGAGTTTTATTGCCGGGTTTTATCGAGTTTTATTGCCGGGTTTTATCGAGTTTTATTGCCGGGTTTTATCGAGTTTTATTGCCGGGTTTTATCGAGTTTTATTGCCGGGTTTTATCGAGTTTTATTGCCGGGTTTTATCGAGTTTTATTGCCGGGTTTTATCGAGTTTTATTGCCGGGTTTTATCGAGTTTTATTGCCGGGTTTTATCGAGTTTTATTGCCGGGTTTTATCGAGTTTTATTGCCGGGTTTTATCGAGTTTTATTGCCGGGTTTTATCGAGTTTTATTGCCGGGTTTTATCGAGTTTTATTGCCGGGTTTTATCGAGTTTTATGGCCGGGTTTTATCGAGTTTTATGGCCGGGTTTTATCGAGTTTTATGGCCGGGTTTTATCGAGTTTTATTGCCGGGTTTTATCGAGTTTTATTGCCGGGTTATTGCCGGGTTTTATCGAGTTTTATTGCCAGGTTATTGCCGGGTTTTATCGAGTTTTATTGCCAGGTTATTGCCGGGTTTTATCGAGTTTTATTGCCAGGTTATTGCCGGGTTTTATCGAGGTTTTTCCGGGTTTTATAGTTTTATTGCCTTTTTCTTTAAAATTTAATTATTTTAGTATTTAAATTCATCAAAATTGAAAATTTTAGTGATGGGTTTTATTAAGTGGGTTTTTTATGCGCGTAAAACCCAATAAAACCCGTGGGTTTTTTGGGGGCTGGGTATTTTGAATTCGAACCCTGAAGCCATGCACTTTCCGTTATATCCTATTTACTTTTGTTGTTGTAAAAACAAATTGAGCATTTTAAGAATGAATTTGTTCGCTTTAGCAGGCTTTCAATACAAATGTTGTGCGATACAATGAAGAGACAAATTATATCTAGGGCTTTCTATGGCTGTAAGTTACCCATCTCATTAAAAGTTCTAATAATTTATTCAAATTTAAAAATGAATAATTATTATTAGATTAATTTAAAATTATATTTTCTCGTTAATTTTTCTAAGGGCTCGCACATTGTCGCCACTTACAAACAGTTCGAACGCACCTGGCTGGTTTGGTACACCAAAACATTATATCACCAAGCGAACCGACTGACGCTACAGCCGGTTTAACCCCCGAAATATGGCGTTCAATGCAAGCTGAACATTCCCGTACCAAGGCGACCAGTGGTCAAAGTAACGTGGCCGAATATACAATGGAACTTTATAGACTAACGTATTTTGGCGGAGTTGACCATACAATTCGAAAAGAGGTAAATGATTGTACTTCGGCAAACTATAATTATCCTTAACCCTTTTTAAAAAGTAAAATAATATATATCTTTAAAATAAATTAATGTCTTCAGATATGGCCGTATCTATTGGGTCACTATCAATTTGGCAGCACTGCGGAAGAACGCGCGGATCAAGATAAACATTTGCATACTACTTATGAAACTACAATGTCAGAATGGTTAGCAGTCGAAGCTATCGTTAGACAACGCGATAAAGAAATCATGGCGGCAAATATAGCGAAGTTATCGTCAGAAAGCACAAATAGCGAGATACCATTAGTTGGTATGTATTTATGTATTTATTTATTTCTAACCCCTCCCTATTTCAAGCAGACGACGCTGCAGCCACGCCCCCTTTTGAAGAGGCGGGTATAATTTCGTGACGTAATTATGACTTAATTTTATTAAAGGTCCTAAAGACGCTAACTTTAGTAACGAGGTTTTCGAGGACATGAGCACGGAAGAATCGTTCGATCAACCGGAAGACGATATACCGGAACTTCCGGAAGAGGAAGTGAACGATAAAGAGCAACAGGAAGTAAGAAAATTATTTATTACTTCCATTTATGTTTCAAATTAGTTAATTAACCCTATTATACGCTTTAAATTAGTTAATTAACCCTATTATACGCTTTAAATTAGTTAATTAACCCTATTATATGCTTTAAATTTGTTAATTAACCCTATTATATGCTTTAAATTTGTTAATTAACCCTATTATATGCTTTAAATTTGTTAATTAACCCTATTATATGCTTTAAATTTGTTAATTAACCCTATTATATGCTTTAAATTAGTTAATTAACCCTATTATATGCTTTAAATTTGTTAATTAACCCTATTATATGCTTTAAATTTGTTAATTAACCCTATTATATGCTTTAAATTTGTTAATTAACCCTATTATATGCTTTAAATTTGTTAATTAACCCTATTATATGCTTTAAATTAGTTAACCGTTTATGCTTTATATTGATTAATTATCCGCTTTTGTTTTAACGCTTTATAATGATTAATTGAGCCCTTTTGTTTTAATGCTCTATATTTACTAATTAACCACTTTTCTCTTAATGATTTATATTGATTAATTAACCGCTTTTGTTTTAATGCTTTAAATGAAGTAATTAAATAATCACAATATTTTTTAATAATCTTAAAGAACGATAAAGACTCCACCGTTCGAGGTCCGTTACTAAGACTGCATAATGGTAAGCAATCTCTGATTGGCTACCGGTTTTTACTCCCTTAACCAATAAAAAAATCGTTTAATAGTCAACAGCCAAAGTATCATACTCGTCACAAACGCGTCAGTCGATCTACCAAACGGCGGCCCATCTCCTACAACCGAATCAAAACAACAAGAACAACAACAACACGGGTTAGATGACGTCACAGAGGAAGGGGCGGAATTAACTGACAAACCGGAAGTGTTAAAAAAATCAGTCGAATCCGAAAAAGAAATGGCGGAAAATGAAGTAAAGGAAATTAACGATTTAAAAGCGGAAATAATGCCCAAAACGACGGGGGAAGTAAAACAACCTCAAACGGAAGTGGAAAATAAGAAGGCTGAATTAGATCCAAAGGATATTGAAAATTCGGGTCAATTATCAGCTGGTTCAAGGTCATCTTGTATCAGCCCCGCCTCTTCCAGTGGGGGAGTATATTCTGTAAGTTATATTCCTATAATTCCTATAAAATCCTATATTTTTGAAACCTGTTCTATATTATTATTATGCTATTATTTCATGAAAGGTCAGACTATAATATTTCCTATATATTTTTGATGCTTAGTTTGGGGTCTTAGTTTTCGTTTATAGTTTAGCATTATCAAATTTATTTTAATTAAAATTTAGTTATGGCTCTTTTAAAATAGAGATGACATTTGGGACTAGATTTGACCGTAATTGATCAGGCGGAGTTTGTACTCAGGATTATTTTTTTAATTATATTATATTATATAATTTAATTTAATTAAGTTCCTCTGAATTTAATTCAAAGTAAAATCCCCAATTTGTTATTTTTTTACTTATTTATTTGAGATTTTTCTATAATATAGTTTAAGCCAAAATAGTTAGTATTATATATGAGCATGCATTTTTATTCCTATATTTAATCCTATAAAAACACGTGATTTTTTCTCCTATAAAATCCTATAATTCCATAAGAAAAAAATTCCTATTTTTCCTATAAGGAATTTAAATTTAATATTTAAATTTCAACAAATTTTCTTTTATAAATTTCTTTGAAGTTGGAATTACTGGACCTATTTTCGCTAAACTTACATCGCATAGATAAAGACGTGCAACGTTGCGACCGCAATTATTACTACTTTACAAATGAAAATTTGGAGAAATTACGCAACGTAATGTGCACATATGTTTGGGAACATTTGGAAATTGGTTATGTTCAAGGGATGTGCGATTTAGTCGCTCCCTTACTGGTCATCTTTGACGATGGTAAGTTACGTCATAAATAATTGCACGTGACATATTAATAGAGCTTAAAAAGAGCTTCAAAATGAGACCAATAACTCCAAAATCGGACTAAAACTAAGAAAGTTACAAATATTTTTCAATTTTAGGATAATTTTTAATTTAAAGTTAAAAAAAACTTTAAAATTCAATAACTTCCTTATTTTTAGACCGATTTTGATGAACTTTGTCTTAATTTGAAGCTCTTAAACGGTTCTACGTAAATAAATTAAGATATAATTGCTAACGTTTGTAGAAATAACCTAAATTAATATTTAAAAAAAATAATAATGAAATTTAAAAATATTTTCATTGATGGCCCCTGTAAGATAGCTTCTCCCTGAACACCGGTGTGTAGCGTGATAAACATTTCTACAGGGGCTATGGGGAAATACATGGGGTTGTTTCACCCTTAATGTTTGCTTTCCATAAACACATTATATAAATAAATAAAATCAGGAATAAATGCAGCTAATAGGACAAAACTTAATTAAAACATTTCTTAATTAAATTCTATTTTAGAGGTGCTAACTTACAGCTGTTTCTGCGAGCTAATGAAACGTATGGCAGCAAATTTCCCACATGGTGGGGCTATGGATACTCATTTTGCTAATATGAGATCCCTAATTCAAGTAATTAATTAATAATTATATTTAATTATATTTAATTATAATTAAGTTTTAATTTTAATTAATTAATTAATTAATTTAATGATAGATTCTCGACGCTGAGATGTTCGAGCTAATGCATCAAAATGGCGACTACACTCATTTCTATTTTTGTTATCGTTGGTTTTTACTCGATTTTAAAAGAGGTTAGTACTTAATTAACAATTGTAAATAGACCATTTCGATGGAATGTAATGTTTGCCTTTCATAACGCTAATTTTTGTTCGCGATTAAGTATGTAGTAAAGGCTGAAATAGAATAGCTTCTTGCTAATATTGAAATGGGCTATGGTTTAAAGGGGTACTGAAGTGCAGAATTGTTTTGTGAAATTTTCAGAATTAGTCTATGATGACGTATTTAGCGTCTGGGAGACAATCTGGGCAGCGCAGCACATTGCCAGTTCACATTTCGTTTTGTTCATAGCTCTAGCATTGGTGGAATACTATAGAGATATTATTTTAGAAAATAATATGGATTTTACCGATATCATCAAATTTTTTAATGGTAAGTTGATAATTTTTTTCTTTTTGTCACAATATGTGACCATATGATGTGCATAATACTATTCTACGAAATCTAAGCTTCAGTTTGACATGTCACATGACATACTTTAGCTAATTTTATTAATGCGAAATTACCAGTTGTGACATTTTTCACAAATTGAAAAATTCAGTTTCTCCTTCACAATTTGTGACTATGGTTTACAAAATCCTATTCTACGCAATCTAAGCTCCTATTTGATATGTCACATGACATAGTTTGCCTAATTATATTAATGAGAAACCACCAGTTGTGACGTAATTCACAAATATTAAAAATATTTTCAGAAATGGCGGAAAGACACGACGCCAAATCAGTTTTGAAAATATCCCGTGACCTCGTTTTACAAATTCAAACTTTGATAGACAATAAATAGCCCTAAATATTTAAAATTAGGCTGATATTTTGTTCCCCCCTTTAAACAATTTCACAAAAAAATTAGAGATTTGTGAAAAATACAAAAAAAATATTTTAGGCCTATCAGAGAAAGTTAAAAAATAAATAAATATATTATTAAAAATATATATTTGTTAAAAATGGAAGAAAATATATTAATATAAATATATATAATTAGTATTATAAAATTAGCAATTAAATATTAGGCCACAATTTTTGCGCTAATTGTTATAAAAATTAATTTTGAAAACTTAAGTTTTATATTAAATAAATATTAAAATGTAACGTGTATATGTGTTTTTTCAAAATCTAATTTCTTCAAAACTTGTTTTTTGAATGTCGTATTAAATAAAAAAAAAACAAAACCACGTAGATTTTTGTTCTCTTAAATTGTCGCTAATTAGTTTAATTAGTAACTAATTGCAAACTAGAAATTATCTTCCAATTTAGCCTTTATATTCTAGTTAAAAATTATAAATTAGCATAATAGACAAGAATAGTACAAATATTGTCTATTAAAATCATGATTAAAATTAATTTTTCTGATATTATAAATTTAATTAATTTAGTGCTTGTATTAAAATTAAAATGACTATATCAATGTATATAAGAGATAAGAGTATTTTTGACTTTAAAATCAACAAGCGGTATTTTTATGAGCTAAATTAAACCAAAATATTTGAAAAAAAAAATAAACCCGATTTTGCTTCAAATATGTTTAGACTGGCGACGTACTATTACTTAATTATTAAGCTATTTATCAAATTTTAAAATTTCTAAACACTTAAGCCTTTGTTTATGTTAAGTAATATTTGGTGCTAAGTATTTATGTCCATAAAAAAGAATTGTTTCATATTGAAGAAGTTGAAAAATAAATAAAAACGTTTTAAAAAAAGTATTTAATTTATGTTTGTTAAAATTTGTATTGAAATCCGGGGAATGGGTCTCTGTAGTCACGTGATTCATAGGTTTAACCCTTGACCTTCAGAAGGTCACGAGACTCGCGCCCCTTTTGAGATAACCCCCATCTTTGAAAAAAAATGGCGGCGCCAAGGCTTAGCGTATTTTTTAAGAAATTTACCCCAAAATGTCATCTTAAATGCAATTTTAGCTTGAATTACATTTACCCTCACCAAGTTTAACATTTCTTAATTAATTTAAGTAACTTAAACTTACTTTAATTGAGAAGCTGCTTGCATTGCAATCGACGGAGTTGGATACGGTTTTTTACGACGATTCGGATGTGTATTTACAAATTCCTTTTTTGGCGAATGAAACCGATGAAACCAAAGGACACCAGCCATAGATTTTGATCCGAAGACACCCACTTTGCTAATTTTTTTATTAAATAACTTAAATTAAGTACCTATTTAAATAATTAATTATAATTAACGTACAGGGTCTTCGCCGGCAAAGTTTACAAAGAGATAGATAACAATCTACCTACGACTACGAGATTTTGGTGATAGCCACTTGAAATCTATCACATTGCTAATCAGTGAGTCACGGGACTCACGGCGCTTATTAGGTCAGTTCAGTTCAGTTCTGTTTGTGAAAACGTTTTGAAGGTTATTCCCGCCAATTTTTAAAACAGTAAAGATCACACTAAATTAAGATTTATATAACACATTTTATTCACATTTTACAAACATTTTGAATAGCAAAACATTTGAAATAATAAAAACTCATAAATATTAATTTGAGATACTTAAAACTGAGCAAGTTAATGCTCATATTTTTGGAAGAACGATGTTTTTCTCACCTACATCAGACATTTAAGCATATAACGTCAAATAACATTAAAATACTGAAGGCCTTGTTTTTAAGCCTTGGTCATTTCAGGGTCCAGTAGTTTTGACATATATTAAGACTTAAATCTTTGGTTTAACTAGTTAGGAATTATGATTCATGGGACATATGAATAAGCTCCACTTAAAAATGATTAAAAACCGTCCTAAAACTAATAAAAACCGTCAACCAAGACCAGCTTGGTTATGATAATAAAATCGAGGCTAAACTAACATTTGTTCGCATTATCATTCGTTTGAAATGAATTTGAAAACGTCACAATTTCAACTACGGGAGATGATGGGTTAGAACTATCTATCTTTGATGAGATATTATCATTTGTATCATTGGCATTATTAATAATCTCGTTAGGCCTACTATGACTTAAGTAGGTTAAATCATTAGCCGCAGCTAACCAATCAGATTCCAGAATACTCTGTTGGGGTTCATCACTCTGATTGGTTAAATTATTGTTTATAATCTCTGAGGCAGATAATTCATCGGATACTTTTACCCAATTAGGTTCAAGGATCTCATTTGACCTTGCTATCTCATTGGTTGGGGCACCAACGCGTGTATGAAAGTCAATAGGACACGCTGTACCCTTTCCCATTGGTCCAATGACGCACAAATGTGCGTCAAGGCTTAAAGAATGCACTATACGTCTCTTAGCATCCGCTGAAGGCGCGACCTTTTCGTTATCAAAACTAAACGAATGCAAAACCCTTCTTCGAATCCTCATTTCGCACAACTCTGTGAAACCGGAACTGTCTTTCCTGTAAGCTGGCGTCATGACTGACGTATCAGCCGCGTCGAGATCATTGGAAGACGAATCATTTTCGTTGGTCCACTCCACGGCACCCGCGTCTAAATCATCCTTAACGAAACCCTGGTTGACCAAATCGTAGCTCAATTCCTGACCGTTCAATTCGGTCAAAGAACAACGTCTCATAACCGGAAATACGTCATTACCAGACACGGATACACCTTCCGCCATTTCGGGAACTTCGGATAAACGCGGGTGTTCACCGCGTGGTTTACAAGTACCAATCACAGGTTGAGAATGTGATAATGACGACACTAAACCGTTGGCTTTAACCACGTGACCCGATAAAGAGTTTAGTTCAATACCACGACCTTTAACCTTGGGTTTAACTCTGAAGATATGTTTCTTCAACGCATCTCTAAAGTCCCTCATATGGTAGGCGTATAGAAATGGGTTCACAGCCGAATTGGCGTGGGATAATACAATGAAAGTGTCCAGTACTATTTGAGGAAAAGTGCAAGAACTGCAGAACGCTTGTACGCAGTTGACGGTGTACAATGGTACCCAACATACCATGAATACTATGACAATTATGGACAATGTTTTGGCTTTCTTAACCTCTCTCTTAGAGGTACGGTTGACGTGACGATTGCCCATAGGATGACTGTTAATGCTTCCAGCACCGTTAGGGTTACTGCTGCAAGATGGTGGAATGGTTCTGATGGAACTACTGAGACTCCCTGATACGCTGCGATGTCCATTACGGGAATTGCAACGGTTGAGGGTTGTTATGCTGCCATTGTTCGAGTGGTTTAACTGGTTTTCTATCATAGCGATCTGACGTAACTGAAAAGATACATTCGGAAACGTTAGATTAGACTTAGCAAAAAGTTATTGTGTTAACCCTAATTTGAAACCAAGTCCTAACTATTTTTACATTTTTCTCGCTATTATTATAAGTGTTTGGTACAAAACACGGAATTAATGCAACAAAGCATTAGATTAGGCTTAGCAAAGAGTTGACTGGGTTATTGTTTTAACCCTAATTTGAGACCAAGTCTTAAATATTTTCACATTTTTCGCGCCTTCATTTTAAGTCAACAACATTGTGATTTATTAATAGTTTAAATCCAAGTGTACAAAACACAGTATTAATTCTGCAAAGCTATATTACAAAAGTTTTATTTTGGTGCTAAAATAAAATAAGAAAAATAAAAAAACAGGTGCAACGTCAATCAAAGTTCAAAAGAACCCTTAAAAGTCTATTCTTATTTGTTCAGTTGAAAGGAGCTTTCTCTCTCAATGTCACTCTTGAGTGACAGACACTTTAAAACAAAGTCAAACTTGTCACTCATTCTCAATGACTCTAACTAAAACCCTAAGTTCTTTTTAAGCTAAAAAGAATCACATTGCAACAACTTTAGGTCATCATAAAACTCCGCAAGAGTCATCACGTGCTCTGAGTAAATCACCGTAGATCATTATCACCCTAATGATTAGGCTTAGGTTGTTAGAAAAACGTTAGGCTTATCAAACTAACTGAAGTAGGTAGGGATAGGTTAGTCGTTGTCATGGTAGCACCAACAAATTTCTGAAGATTTTATTCCAAAATTTATGGTCTCCGTAATCAGTCAAGTTTAATGAAGTAAGGGATATGTTATTAAAAATAATATTTTTGTAATCTTTTGGATTCCAAGAATAAAGAGTCAATCAACCAGGAGTATCAGGGTGCGAAAATATCTCGTTCGAGGTACAGTGAATCACACGTTCATAAGATATGTTCCATAAGTATGACACTACCTATACTATTCGTAATGCTACTGAGAGACTTACAGTAGCTCGAGATAACTAGTTCGAGAAGGAGAACGACGGAAGCGAGTCAATTGAAGTCCTAAGTACACTCGGTGGTGGTTAATTAATTTTGCAGCTAGGACCTAATAACGTCTAGGTCCTATTTAGTCTGCATTACTAAGCCCAAATTTGACAGCAGCGCCTCACTCACTTACCAGGCCACCCTCGTGCCTTTACCTCCTCGAATCTATGACCTACCTCACTCACTCACTCACTCACTTCAAAATTACAAGACTTTCAGTTTGCCATGACCAGAGATTAATTAAACAAACTTATGGAACATAACATATCCTATAAACTTATGATAAGAAAAGGTTTGGTTGGGATTAGGTTAGGTTTAATTACTCGGTTCAATAGGGGTCAGTTAAATCTATTTGCTTTACCAATATGTTTATACTTCATCTCAATTCACTCTTGCTTTAACACAAATACTATACGCGCCAAAAGTTTGAAGTTTTAAAACTTTTATAAAAGCAAACAGTACATAAGTTTCCATAAGCAAGGAGGCTCAACAAGTAGGTGTTTGAAGGCCATACCATAGCGTTTAATATGGATTTTTATGCACTGTACTATACCGGTTCTCTGTTCCTAGAAAACGACTTATTTCAACATAACAAAAGAGGACTTTATATTGATTTTTGTTAGGGTTGTAAAGCTAGGGCTAATGCACTATTGTTAATGAATAAGAAACTATATTACAATTTTTCTCCTATCTTATTACTGTCATAAACAGACTGTTTTGGGTTTTGTTCCGTAAGCAGCGTAGGTGTTGAGTGGCTAAGCCTTTTCTGATGATTTTGTGATAATATTTGGTAAATTTCACGCATGCCATAGTGTCATTAGACGCAGCTCGGAATGACCTTTCGTTTGAGTACAAACACGTTAAGGTTAACCTTAAGGGAATGCGTTGAAAATGCATTTTTTGTTAAGCCTTGGTTTAGCTAAGCCTAATATCCAATAAAGGTTGATAAACCGGCTTATGTCTATAAATATGATGTTTAAATACTCGTGAATAAAAAATATGTTATTATTTTAGGATTTATTTAGGGTTAACCTTAAGGGATTGCGTTGAAAAATGCATATTTTCCTAAGCCTAATATTAAAAAAGGTTGATAATCCGGCTTATGTCTAAAAACATGCTGTTCAAAACACTAGTGAATGTTTTCTATATTTAAACTTTAACCTTTTTGAAAAATTAGGCTTAACGTTATCCCTATTTAAACTTTAACCTTTCTGAATATATTAGGTCACCATTACGAAACAGTTTATTGACACCTTGACGGCAATCAAAACAACACAAAACAGAACAAAAGTCAAAAACCCATGAATAATTAATCATGGGAAACTTCAATGTGTCACGGTTTAGGTTAGAAAGACGGGAAAACGTTCAAGGTTAATGTTAATATTCCATTTTTTGAAGCTTCATTTCGATCCAGTTTTATTTTCCAAGAAAATCTAATAGTCGTTTTAGATTAATGTATCGTTCATTTACTTTTATGGGCGTTGCTATTTTTATTACATTGGAAATCAATAGAATTCAATTTGTTTCAAGTTGACATGGGCCAAGTCAAATTGTACTTAAGTAAGGAACGACCTAACTTCTTTCTGGGATTAAGAATGCAATCGCTTTTCATTTGATATACATATAACACCATAACCCTATTACAATCCATGTAAGTATAAGTCCCTTGGCTATGAGTACTTTCTTTATCATAAGGGTACAGAGCGACACCTGGCAGTGTGTTTCTCGTAAAGAGGAATTTGCTGCCATCTATATAACTTGTTTATAAGTGATATGTTCCATCCATAAGTATGATTTGCACTACGTATACTTTTCTTAATGCTAAGTACTGAGAGACTTACAGCTCGAGATAACTAGTTCGAGAAGGAGAACGAGGGGGAGCGAGTCAATTGAAGTCCTAAGTACACTCGGTGGTGGTTAATTAATTTTGCAGCTAGGACCTATTCCATCTAGGTCCTATTTAGTCCGCATTACTAAGCCCCCTTTGACAGCAGAGCCTCACTCACTCACCAGGCCTCCCTCCCTGGCTTTACCTCTTCGAATTTATGACCTACCTCACTCACTCACTCACTCACTTTCAGTTTGTCATATGACCTATACTCACTCCCTCACTTCAAAATTACAAGCCTTTCAGTTTGTCATGACCAGAGATTAATTAAACAAACTTATGGAAGGAACATATCTTATAAGCCCATATGGTAGACACACACTTATGGATTTTATAGGGTTACGATGAAACAAGCCCTTTTGCAAAACAAATACCATGCACTTTCCGACTGCTATCGCAATCCTTTCTCGGTATTCATTCGTTACTAGGAAAGTCAGAAGAAACTAATTTAAAGGAAGACCGTCAGTCAGCCGGAAAAACAATTTGCAGTGGCAGAGGTCACGTGATTGTATCGCGCGCGACACTGTCACGCCATCAGAAGGTTATATAGGCATTTACTAGTAGATTGCGCCAATCTAATATCCCTTTGATTTGAATTTCGGTCTTTCATTCTTTCAAGGGGATTAGTTGAGTGACAGAACACATGGGCCTTCAATGCCTAATTTCCCGCCTAGTGTTTCGTAATGGGGTCGTTTAGATCCTTAAAATGATTAGATGACCTTATGCCTATATACAGAGGTCAAATTTTACCAAATAAATCAGACTAGAAAGGTTATAAAAGTTTAAGTTTTACTTTTATGATTGTAAATACTTATTAAGTGTGGGTTAGTTAGTTTAATAAGTACTTATGGGATATCAGGTTGCCAAAAATCAGAAGTATATAATACTTCTCTTCGAGAGAAGTGTACCACCACAAAGCGGGTACAGTACTAAACCGAATCATGCACATACGCCATTTTAAATAGTTCCCTCATCATTACTATATCTATTAGAGCTGCTTAACTATTTGCCAAGGCGCATGCATGCATACGCTTGTGGGTTAATTTTTGTCCCGCCACGTCAAGACAATCAAGGTTTGTGCCCGGTTGATTGCTGAATGGGGATTTTGTAAATATCACCAAACAGTTATAGAATTCACCCTAGCACGGTGCGATGTAATTACACCCATCTTAATTAAGTTTGATGAGCGGGAGAGCAAATTAACAAAAAGGGTAATTCCTTCGCCTGGGAAGAATAATTCATGCTACATAACTAAAGCATATTAAGAGGATACCGAGTGTCCATTCACACTTCTTCCATTATCCCCTTCTGTTAATATAAAACCCATACCGAAAGTTGAAGTCAATACTTCAACTTCAAGATATGAACTTTAACCTCGTTTCCATTTCAGATTAAAACGTGAAAGAACAAAAATTGAAGTTAAGTCTATTTATTTCTACTGGCCGTCAAAATAAAAATAAACAATAAACAGGTCACGTGAATTTTATGTACCTTTGGAATAACTCAATCCACGTGACGTGATCTACTACACCTTCCCCGCCCAAATCAATACCTTTATCAACAGTAAAAGCGCGCGAAAAACCTCTCTTATGGGCGGGCGGAACTAACACGACACCGTTATAACTTCTAAGAGCAATAGGGTCTTCTTACACCGGAATAGCCAAACTAAATATTACCCTTTTTTACGGTATAAAAAGCCGATGTTGGGTCCTTCTTCAATTTAGTACGCAATTCTAAACTCTTCCGGTTTGTTTCTTAAGCAAAATTGCATCTCTACTTCCGACCAACACGATAAAGAGGGTCTTGACATGTTGATCTTGCAATTTTAAGCCGAATTATGGCCGAAATTGTAATGGGAAACCTATTTTAATGGCCTATTTTTTTATTCTGAAGTAAGAGTGGTTTATATTTGCAAGTAATAAAGGGCATATATAGTTTTATCACGGTCAGTATCTAATGTTTTTGAAGTCGTTTATAATTTAAGTTTGATTTTAGTTTCTTTAGATGCAGTTGAAGTAGATCTATCGATTGAGTACAAACAGTGTTGGGTTACTTATTGAACTCTGACCTTAAAGGTGAAATATTGTTAAGCCTTGGTTGATTACTATTTAGGCCTAATTTATTGTTTAAAATTAGGCTTAACGCGAAACACAAATTATCGAGTTTGTAACAAATATAAACAAACTTATAGGTTAAAGTTTAATTAGGGCTAGGTTAGGTTCAGCTTCAATTAGGGCTAAGTTCGGTTTAGGTTCAATTAGGGTTAGGTTAGGTTCAGCTTCAATTAGGGCTAAGTTCGGTTTAGGTTCAACATGTGATAGATAAAATTATCATCTTTATAACGGTACCAAGAACTTGGATTTACACCAATCAGAACCAGACTTAATAAGGTTCAAAGAAAAACTGTTGGGTCAAAACATAAAAAGGCCAAGGCATAAAAATTTCACGAGAAACTAAGTGACAATCAGTAAAGGTTTCGTGTCATGCAGTGCACCTACAACCTTTATTTCAAGAGTCTGGTACACACGCTATGTAAAGTAACACCGTACAAACACGTACAACTTCCAAGAGAAAAACCATAGCCCACTTGATCACGCTGGCTGCACGCGCTATAGAAGCCCGCTCAATCGACCCTAAAAATGAGAATAACATAGGTTCGGTCTAAAATTCAAACCCGTCTGGTTTTAACATGGGCCTCTATGGGAGGGGACCAGTTTTTTCAACGTTTTTGACAATATTAGTGCATCTACTGGTTCAAATCTCTTGAATTTTTAATGAGACGTGTATTGAAAGGTTTGATATTATCCTGTAAAATTTAAAGTCTTCAGCTATAATAGTTTTTTTTATTTTTATAAAAAAAACTATTCAAGCTGAAGACTTGAAATTTTACAGGATAATATCAAACCTTTCAATACACGTCTCATTAAAAATTCAAGAGATTTGAACCAGTAAATGCACTAATATTGTCAAAAACGTTGAAAAAACTGGTCCCCTCCCATAGAGGCCCATGTTAAAACCAGACGGGTTTGAAAGTTTAGACCGAACCTATGTGACGCGCCGTATTCGCGAGTTAACATGTAAAAAAAATCGTTTGGACGGGCTTCTAGAGCGCGTGCAGCCAGCGTGCGTGATCAAGTGGGCTATGGAAAAACCAACATCACTTGACCCTACTCTACAGTACCGTAACAAATAAACCAACCAAGCAGACACACTTAACTCTAACCAAAACGTCTACATCGCAATAAGGACCCAGAACATTGATTTATCGTAGTGGCTAGCAAATTAAATAGTGCCAGGAACAAATTACAAGGCATGGAGCTAAGCCTAATACTCATTTTATGTCACTGCACACATACACCTAAGCCTTGGTCAGGAAATCAAAGTGGCCTTGAAGTTATACTTCAGATTGGGACCGTAAAAAAATAATAGCCTTGTTTGTTCACTTGAGGTTAATTAATGAAAGAATATTGCAGGAAATAGGTTAAACTAATTCTTAGTAAGAATATGATTTTATGAATTAATTATTTCAAGAGTTGTTTTCGAGTCTCACGCGTGTTAGGCTTAGCTTTTATGGGTCTGAGAGCACGCGATGCTCTAAGCCTTGGTTTAAGAACTAGGCACGTTCGGGGGTAATACAGGAAAAGGCCGGGTATAATTAACAGCCAATCAACATTGAGAATCGAGAGATACTTTTTGGGAATGGCGGGAATTGCAAGGCTGCCATAATGTCTTGATATTATTATTATTATTTATTTTATTGTTATTATTATTGTCATCATAAAATCCGAGCTAGATATTAATTAAATTTCAATTTTATGGCCATTTATAGAGCAAACGGGGAAGCCAACAACCAGGATAAATAAACTAATGTATTTTCCCATAGCCCCTGTAGAACTGTTTATCACGCAGTACACCCGCGTTCAGGGCAAAGATGCCTTACAGGGGCTAAGAAATAAATTTTTTCTTAAGGAATTATAGGATTTTATAGGAGAAAAAATCACGTGTTTTTATAGGAAAATATAGGAATAAAATGCACGCTCATATATAATACTATTTTGGCTTAAACTATATTATAGAAAAATCTCAAATAAATAAAAAATTAACAAATTAGGGATTTTACATTGAATTAAATTCAGAGGAACTTATTTAAATTAAATGATATAATATAATTAAAAAATAATCCCGAGCAAACTCCGCCTGATCAATTCGGTCAAATCTAGTCAAATGTCATCTCTATTTTAAAAGAGTCATAACTAAATTTTAATTAAAATAAATTTGATAATTCTAAACTATAAACGAAAACTAAGACCCCAAACTAAGCATCAAAAATATATAGCAATTATTATAGTCTGACCTTTCATGAAATTATAGCACAATAATATAGGACAGGTTCAAATAATTATTTAATTAATTATAGGACAGCTGGGCTTCCTGAAATTGGTGTAAAATATACTATGAAATTTGTGAAATACATAGGATAACATAGGAAGCCCCCTTTTCCAATGAATACTAGCATGTAAACAAAAACCTCCAATAACCCTTTACTAAGAATTAAGTTGCCTACGTGATAGGGGTAACGTATATAGTATATAATAAATTCCGATTAAATTTCATAATTACTACGAAATTGAAACCCTCCCAATGGTTCCACGTAATCGACTTAATGAACTAACAACTAATAGCAGCTAATAGTCAGTAGAGAATAATGGGAAAATAATACGTGCTGCCATTGCTTCAACTATTAGCCTAAAACAAAGAAATTCATTGATAAAATGAACCGCCTCGCTACGTCACACAAAAACCTCTATAAGCGTCACTGGAGAGAGAACTCCAATATGTTTTAAATCATTAACAAAGTGTTTATGTGGTATTCAGTTTCGTTGTTTTTTGGTGGAAATTATTTGTAGTTGTTTGTGGTGTGACCTCGGCCCAAATTGACCTAGCCACTATGGTAAGGGCGTTTACTGAATTTTACTATTTGATATTGGGACAGTTTTAGGTGATTGAATAGTTTATTTGTTCATCAGGGTTATGAATACAGCTCTGCATAAGTTGATAAGATATGTTCCTAAAATAAGTTTGTTTAATTAATATCTGGTCATGACAAACTGAAAGGCTTGTAATTTTGAAGTGAGTGAGTGAATGAGTGAGTGAGGAAGGGGTCATAGATTCGAGGAGGTAAAGCGAGGGAGGCCTGGTGAGTGAGTGGGGCGCTGCTGTCAAAGGGGGCTTAGTAATGCAGACTCAATAGGACCTAGATGGAATTAGGTCCTAGCTCCAAAATTAATTAACCACCACCACCGAGTGTACTTAGGACTTCAATTGACTCGCTCCCCCCCGTTATCCTTCTCGAACTAGTTATCTCGAGCTGTAAGTCTCTCAGTAGCATTACGAATCGTATAGGTAGTGCATATCATACTTATGGAGCGAACATATTACTTATAAACTTATAATAGTACATTTATTCCTTGAATAAACTTCACGGTTTTCTAAGAAAATCTTTAACCTTAGTATTTAAATTTATTTGAATCTCATTAAAATATTTAATTATGAAACGAAAATTCTTATTTATTCTATTGAGACAGGGAAAGTGTTTTAATTTTCTTATATTAATTTCAAGGTCGATTCTAGCATAATTTAAACCTAATTTAGTTAGTTATTTATGAAGAAAAAAATTATAAAAAAAAAATCCAAAAACGACTTAACACTAAACAGTAACACTGCTGGTGGTTGAGTGGCTATTAATTTCTAATTTATTTTTAAACAAAAAAATTAATTGTAATTTCATACTTTAAAGGTCAAAAACTTGTGAGACGCCGGCACTTGAGTAGCGTTTGTGTCAAGAAAGAGGGAGAGAGAATTTAATTTGCAACAATTAATTATAAGAAAAACCGCTTAAATGTCTACAGTTTAAGTCAGGAACCAGTTAAGTTTTAAATAAACTTTTAAATAATGTTTAAGTATGACTTATCTATTGTAAATTATATTATCTTGCTATGGGTTGTTCAAATTCAAAACGTGATTAGAAGTGTTTTTAATCTACATAAATATTTACTAGGCTACCATAAGTTGATAAGATATGTTCCTACCATAAGTTTGTTTTATTAATATCTGGTCATGACAAACTGAAAGGCTTGTAATTTTGAAGTGAGTGAGTGAGTGAGTGAGTGAGGTAGGTCATAGATTCGAGGAGGTAAAGCGAGGGAGGCCTGGTGAGTGAGGGGGGCGCTGCTGTCAAAGGGGGCTTAGTAATGCGGACTAAATTGGACCTAGATGGAATAGGTCCTAGCTGCAAAATTAATTAACCACCACCGAGTGTACTTAGGACTTCAATTTAATTCTCGCTTCCGTCGTTCTCCTTCTCGAACTATAGTTATCTCGAGCTACTGTAAGTCTCTCAGTAGCATTACGAACAGTATAGTTAGTGTCATACTTATGGAACAGAACATATCACTTATAAACTTATGGGCTTAGTTTAAATATATATTTGTTTATTGTAGTAAACACTTAATCTTTGGGTTATTCTACAATATCACACTTGGCAAATAAATTTGGAGGAATCGAAATAAATGAACCCGTGGGAAATATTCACTACGCAGTTGATGAGTAATTAGGCTTAACAATACCGTGGTTTAACCGGCGTTGCTAAGCAACACCGAATAATATTATAAATACATCTACTCGACTAGCTGCTTAACTGTAAAAAATGAAATTGAATCAACACAAAGAATTTTTAGGGCTTCTTTGGAATTGAGATATTTTCATATAAAATTACGAAAAACCAAAGTTAAGCCTTGGTCACTGAAATTTTAACTTCAAACTAAACGAAAACTTGGATTTTGAAACAAAAAATATAGGATATTATAGCACCTTTCATGAAATTATAGGATAAGACAGGTTCAAAATAGGACCGCTGGACTTCGTTCTTAAAATCAAAATACGTAACACATCAACATTGCACGAAACGCAATTTATAACAGGTGCAATACAAGCATCTACTTTCACTTTTGCTTTTAATAACAGAGCGTAGCTTATACGTCGATGGAATTCAGCGGAATTCCCAGCTGTTAAGAATTTTCCGATACATTTAACTGAGTTTTTTCAGGCGAATATAAATCGAAGTTGCGGTGACTGGGGCGGAAAAATCCTTTTAAACGAGAAATAACTTGAAGTCAATTGATTTCAACTACATTAGGATTTAATGCAATTTCCATATAATGCTTTAATCAAGAAGTGATATCTAGTTTACTAGGAAGAAGGTATAAATTCGCGCCAGATTTCTAGCTTTATCTCCAGTCCAAACGTAGACGTGTCCGGAGTAAATCCCCGCCGCCTCTAAATTACAACCAGCAGCATCTCATTGGTTCTTGAAAACTCGTGCACGTCAGCGCGACGCGAATGAGAAAAAAATTACAGTCATATTTTCCGACTGAGGAGAGGAGGCGAAATAGCCCGGGGCCTCCTTTTACGTCCCCCCTTGTATTTTGAAAGGGGGACTGTAGGACTATGGCGCGCGAATACTTAGGCATCTTATACCTTCTCCCTAATGAACTAAATATCGCTTTTTGCTTTAATATAAAGGTAAAATTCAAACTTGCGTTTTGATACTCTGATAGTTGTACTAAATTTAAAAGGTTTTATATGAAAGTGTATGGGAATAAGAACCAGGAATGCATACAGCTACTAGGAATCATTGTGTATCCAGCCAGCCATTTTTACTCAACGTATCTAGTCGGGCTTTGTGGGAGGAGCTAGACTAGACTAATCATTATATATGGCCGAATTTTACCCATAGCGAATTTATAATCTATCTCGCTGCTAACTTTACCTTGAAAAAGTTCATACTTTTATGGAGTACACCAAAATATAATATAATATACACTTTTCGCATATTAATAACATTGTAGACAATTACGTAAAGTGCATATCGGTATTATTATAATATACAGGGTGTTCCTGATAAGTCTGGTTTTTACATAAATTAAGGGGGATGTTGTTAATTGTTCTTTGGGAAATCAATCAATTTTGAGTCGAAAATGTTCTATACTTCTATCTATCTCCATTTTGTTAATTTGCCACAAGGGACACTCACTGTTTTCGAGTTAAGATTGCTGTTGGAGTATTTTACGGGTGACCCCCTTAAATTAAATTTAATTAAGAAACTGAATTAAAGACAATGATTGCTAATTTAATTTAATTGGGGGATCATCCCTAAAATACTCCAATCTAATCATAATTCTCGAAAACCGTGATTGTCCCTTGTGGAAAATTAACAAAATGGAGATAGATAGAAGTATAGAACATTTTCGACTCAAAATTGATTGATTTCCCAAAGAACAATTAACATCCCCTTAATTTATACCATGCAGACTTATCAGAAACACCCTGTACACTCACTATACTATTAAATGCCTCTACCAAAAGTGGGGTGTGTTCCCATATGTAACGAAATTGCATACGTGCATCCAACAAAATGGCAATTGCACTTAAATGAGTATCGGTAAAAATTTCAATTTAACTTGGTACCAAGAAACGTGTTAGTATAATTAGTTTTTACAAGTTTCGAAGCTTCCAATACAATACAAAGTTAAGTTGACTTTAAGAGTTCAAACGGGTCCAGGAGAGGAGACAACCCTTTTTCTGTTAATTCAATTATTCCTGACTGGTTAATTAACAATTTTAATTAAAACTTTTGGGAATTTTATTTTGTTTTAAATCGTTTCATTGATGAACTCTACTATATTAATTCCAAGGTTTCAAGGATTCTAGAAATATTTGGCCTTAGGGCAGCACGATCTCATTAAACCTTCAAATTCAATGCCAAAATATTTTTAAGTTTAAAAGTGATTTAATAATTGAATATAAAGAAAGTTAGGCCTACATTTTTGAAGGTATTTCCAACGTATTATCAGCGGGTTATATGCCTTAGTGTTTAAATGACCATGGGAAGTTAACAAAGGGTGCTACTACCGTATTAAAATGAGCTTTCATATCTTTATGTAACGGATGCAAAGTAAAAAAGGTTTTAGTCAAAAAATTCTGTAACTTTTATCTTCCCGATTACTTAGTTAATTCAATTGAACAGAAGTAAATTGAAGTTGTCAAATGCAATTAAAATAAACCACGAAAATTAAATATTATATATGTATGGGAATAATGAATTTTTCATGATAAAAATGGATGGGGTTATTTGTAAGAATTAACGAAATACGGACTAAATTTACATGCGCGTGTTTAAGGATATTTTGAAAATTTGGGGTTCAAAACACCGATTTCAAGGTGGTTTAGGGGCATTGTGTAAGCTATGGTAAGCCGTAATTAGTGTTTTAAGAGTGATTAGCCCTTCACTTTCTACAGTATTCATGTAAAACACCCATAATTGCTGATAAAAAGACGACAACCATAACAAACATTTATGGTGCATTTGGACTAAATTTACATGCGCGTGTTTAGGGATTATTTTGAAAATTTGGGGTTCAAAACACCCATTTCAAGGTGGTTTAGGGGCTTTGTGTGAGGTATGCTAAGCAGTAATTAGTGTTTAAGAGTGATTAGCCCCTTACTCTCTACAATATTCATGTAAAACACCCATAATTGCTGATAAAAAGACGACAACCATAACAAAAATTATTAGGTGAAATTCAGATTGTCGTCTGCTAGCCCAATAATTCATAAAAAAAGTGCTTTTTTAAACTTAAATTTAATTTAATTTAATTTAAGTGTCTTTAGAGGCAACCTAACTCTATCTTAGAAAGGAATTAGGCTTAAGTATGATCAAGGTAAAAATCCTAAAACTTTAATAAACACTTTGATGATAACTTCTAAACTAATCTACTTTGAAAGAATAAATAAAAATGATTTGACAAACCTGTTTTAAAACGACCAAATAAATTCTTCCATAGAAGAAGGCCATCATAACAGCGGGATAGACGATAGTAGCGAAATAAATAAACACCAAAAAGTTGTAATTCATTATGGGAATAAATGTACACTCTCCATCGGGAGCGGGGCCATTGTTCCAACCAAATAACGGTAAAGACCCTAAAAACGTGCCCAAAATCCAGCAGGCAAATATAATACCGGCAACCGCACGACCGGACATAAGTCTATGATAAGCTAATGGGTGTAAAATAGCCCAATATCTGTCCACTGATACGGCTAATAAGTTCAATATTGAAACGGTACATAAAACTAACAGCATACCCAACATGGCTAAACAAGGTATAAACGCGTTCTTAGGGTACCCTAGTCTAGTCAAAATAGCAGACGGAATCCCCACGAGTCCCACAAGAAGATCCGAAACCGCCAGGCTTAAAATATACAAGTTCGTTAGACGTCTAATCCTTCTTTCAGCCGTGAAAACGATAATCACTAATAAATTACCTAAAATCGCCATAATACCGACACTTATTTCCAGTCCCGTGTAGACTACGTAGTCTAATTGAGTTTCCAGACTCGTGCTTATGCTGGAATTGTTAAACACCGACATTTTGAAGTAACGCGTTTATGCCAACTGACCTTGTACTTGTGGTTTGGGTTTTCCCTGCTGGTACATTCGCAATTTTAGATTCAGTACACTGGTTTTTGTAATAACCGAAATAACCATGTACACCGGCAGATGTTAACATCTGTCCGCCTTGCTCGAATTGCATTTGCCGTTTGAAAGTGAAGGCTCGAAAATGCGCGCAAACGCTTTTACTGGCGGGAAAGAACGTCACAAACGCAACTCTTTGACATCGGTTCGGAACTGGCGCCATCTAGCCTTACAACTTGAGTTTATTGGATATACACGAGGTTTTGGGGGTTTTCCGTGAAAGATTAAGATCTGTTATACTCCCACATGTATATAATTACTTAATTCTGACTTCTTAATTACGTATTTTTACCTTATAAATATAAGTTTGAAATTTTCCATTAATTTGCTGCTTATTTCCGGGCCTGTTACTAACCATCGTTTTTCCCGCCATTTATCTGCAAAACCTAATGCATTGCTAAATCCCCATAAACTAATTTAAATTATTCATCTCGCCAATTCTAGAAACATCTAAGCCTAATTTTTATTAACGATCACATACTAGGCCTACATTCCAATTAATATGTATCGCACGTTTTAATTTTTACATAGGTACTTCCTGAATAAATAATTAGCGAGCGGAGTTTCGCGCCTTTTTGTTCTCAGCTTTCTCGCTAAGCCTAACTATTAGCATATTAGGCCTAATGTGATTTATAAGAATAGGAAACGTCTTAAAAACCGTAATAACATATTATTCAACCAATTTTTGCCATAAATTGTCCAACAAAGGGGTTGTTAGGTGCGGTTTCTTTAATTTAACAATAGATTTCCCGTTGTTAACATCGTTACTATGGCAAGCACGAATGGTTTCATGCAGTAATACCACGCCTATTTGAATTCTAATGACATCTAACTATAATTAAATTAACCATTTCTATAGCATCAAACTTTCCCATAAAGTTGTGTGTTTAACGGAAACATCCGTTAAGCCTAATTACGTCTATATCTTGGAATAAAAACAAATGGCGTATGCCACGAGTTTTCTTTCCACATCCCACGAGCAATTTTTAAAAGCACTAAATTCTAAGGAGTATGCCTGCATTTAAGCCTAAATTAATGGCATTTAAAGCTCGCAAAACATTAAAAAACGGCGCACCAATCTTTAGATTGAAGATTAGGCTATATTTGCCAACATATTAAGAAAACAAACGAGTGTCTGTTTACCCACAATTCCTCGAAAAAAGCCCCGGTTTCACCATCATTTACGTGTAATTAAGACCATAAGTTTATGAGATATGTTCCATAAGTATAAGAGGAATAAAATTATCAAAAAGAAAGAGTCAAATTTAAAAAACCTTTTCAGAAATGACATTTATTTGTTATTTGTTTTTTTTACAATAAAAAGTTTTACACCTTTGTGTCGCAGCTGGTACAGGGTTTATAAATGTCGCGATGATGAATATAAACATAGTTATGGAGAACAAAATGTACATAATTTAAATTTTCGTTTTAAAGTTTTTAAAGAAAAAACAAACGGAAATTATTAAGTGCGTCTGTGAAAGGATGGCGTGATTTAATGATGTTGAAAAAAAAAAAAATAATTAAACCTACAATTACGAATTTTTTTATGTTTTTTCTTACTTAGTAGGGCCTGGACCTCCATATCGCCTCCTCGATCGCCGCTAAAAATAAATAAGTTTTATTTAAGCACGTGTTCCGTCGTCTGCTACTATGATAAGCCTTGGAAGTTGGTATCAGCTCAAATCAGGGTCGGAAAAAAGTAAGGGGCACTAGACATTGTCCGATAAGATGTCCCATAATAGTTTAACAAACTAAAGGGTCACTGGACACTTTGACCAATAAATTGAACAATTCAGTAGACAATGCCTATAAATTTTCCGGTCAAGGGGGGGGGTCACTGGCAAGAGAACAAGGCCAATGGCATAAAGCGCTTGGCAACTCCAAAGATGAAAGACCTCCCCCAAAATGCACACAATAAACGGAAAGCCTACCTCATCATATTCCACCGCCTCTATCGCCACCTCTCGAGATCCTCCCTCTACAAAACCCGCCACCACCTCCCTGTCCATCTGGTGGACTTTACGGTTGAGCCACTAACTGCAAACGAGATTTTGCCAACCACTGAAGGTCCTTTCCTGAAATAATATACAGAAGAAAACAAAGGACTCCAGGTGTTATTCAAGGCTTTTAAAACTTCATTAATTCCCACGGGACCATGATAATA
>JAEQBA010000975.1:38818-84412 GCA_019434445.1 Phalangium opilio | reverse complement strand
AATGGATAAGTGAAAGTATCTCACATCGAACCAATCAATGGCCGATAAGGCAGTTGGAGGGTCATCATATGTTACAGTTGCCTCTCCTTTACCTTTCCCACTGTTTTTGTCGCGATAGATCCAGATTTTTTGCTTGTTGTGTTTTTTATCAATCTGGTGAAGGTTGGAGAAAATTGTTTCAGGGACTTATGGAAAGTCGCTCAAGAACTATAATAGGGTTGCCACGAAATTTTCTGATTCAAATTCTCTAACTTTTCCCTGACCCTTTTATTGCGATTTTCCCTGACGTTTTATAGGCCCAATTGTCATTGTTCTAAATATAAATAAATTCCCAGACCTTTTTGGCCCACTTCGAAATTCCCAGACTTTTCCCGAACCTTTTTGGCCCACTTAATTCCCAGACTTTTCCCGGACCTTTTTGGCCCACTTTGAAATTCCCAGACTTTTCCCTAACCTTTTGGGCCCACTTTGAAATTCCCAGACTTTTCCCTAACCTTTTGGGCCCACTTTGAAATTCCCAGCATTTTCCCGAACCTTTTTGTCCCACTTTCGAAATCCCAGACGTTTCCCGAACCTTTTTGTCCCACTTTCGAAATCCCAGACGTTTCCCGAACCTTTTTGTCCCACTTTCGAAATCCCAGACGTTTCCCTAACCTTTTTGTCCCACTTTCGAAATCCCAGACGTTTCCCTAAGCTTTTTGTCCCACTTTCGAAATCCCAGACGTTTCCCTAACCTTTTTGTCCCACTTTCGAAATCCCAGACGTTTCCCTAACCTTTTTGTCCCACTTTCGAAATCCCAGACGTTTCCCTAACCTTTTTGTCCCACTTTCGAAATCCCAGACCTTTCCCTAACCTTTTTGGCCCACTTTGAAATTCCCCGACTTTTCCCGAACCTTTTTGTCAAACTTTGAAATTCCTCGACTCTTCCCGAACCTTTTTGAAATTGCCTGAATTTTCCCAGACCTTTTTGGCCCTTTATCAAAATCCCAGACTTTTCCCGAACCCTTTTAACCCACTTTCAACATCCCCTAACCTGTGGCAACCCTGTATTGTACAACATCGCGGCAACTAAAATACCTTTATAACTCCGATAGACCCAAAATGATCAGAAATTTGTTGTTCGGTAACTTCTTCGGGTAAACCTTGCACGAAAATAGTGTCCGCTATCTCTTCACCGTACTGCGCAGATTGGCCTACAATTACCCACCAACCCAAAACACAATTTAAAAAAGAAACTCAACCCTGAACAAACGAAAGACATCTATGACAAGATGACTTACGTCCACCCCCAAATCCACCTCCGCCTTGAGAAAACCCTCCACCTCGACCTCCTACATGATCAAAAATTGAAAGATTTCCGTAAATACAAGTGAAAATCTCTAAAAATATTATGTTAACTACAATTAGGCCTAAAACACCGCGTGTAGTTAAGTTAAGAAGTTAAACCCAACAGATACAGATAAACCTAAGGGGATTTGAAATTTATACCAAGGGAAGTTAACAGTACACCTTAACGAGAAGCTAAACTGAAACTGAAGGGGCGTAGAGCTTGGCTGCATTTCTATGAACCTTTACATTTAAACCATTTTTAAGTACTTTTAATTTATTTACACATTTCTTTATTTAAAACTAACTTAACACCAGTTTGTTCATGCTTTAATTGTCACCAGATGATTGATTGAACAAATTTCATGATAATGAAGTTCGTATGTACATTATTACACATTTGTAGCAAAGCGACGTGACCAACTAGACACTTATGTTCAAGACCTAGTTGATGGTTTTGCTTTACAACCATTTTATTAATATTCGAAACTTAAATATCCCATTAGAGGCAATTTGTTTGCCGCCTTATGGGCTTTGGAGAAAGCTTCGATACTTGCATGAGTACACATGGTTTTTTCATGGAAATTTCAATGAAACGATTTGCGAAAATGAAGAAGGGGGTAACCACCACTTAAGGATGTTTGATGATAAGTTTTCTAAATATGTTAAAACTTCGAAGGGAATTTTGAAAGATTGTAGTTATGTTTCTTCGATACATTTCTTGCTGTTACCATGTGCAAAATGAAGCGGATTTTTTTTTTCTATGATAGAATTCTTAAACTTCCAAAGACCATAATTTCTTCGATAATTTCTTGCTGTTACCACTTATTCTTAACCCTACTACCAAAGTTCATAAGTGATATGTTCGCTCCATAAGTATGATATGAACTACCTATACGATTCGTAATGCTACTGAGAGACTTACAGCAGCTCGAGATAACTAGTTCGACTCAAGGAGAACGAGGGGGAGCGAGTCAATTGAAGTCCTAAGTACACTCGGTGGTGGTTAATTAATTTTGCAGCTAGGACCTAATTCCATCTAGGTCCTATTTAGTCCGCATTACTAAGCCCCCTTTGACAGCAGCGCCCCCCACTCACTCACCAACCAGGCCTCCCTCGCTTTACCTCCTCGAATCTATGACCTACCTCACTCACTCACTCACTTCAAAATTACAAGCCTTTCAGTTTGTCATGACCAGATATTAACAAACTTATGGAAGGAACATATCTTATGAACTAGTGGTAGGCAACAACCCAATAACCGATTTTCTTCTACACGTAATTTACACATTTCGATTAGACACTCTTAAACATTTAAATTAAATTATTACATCAGTTTGATTGCCCCGCGATTACCACAAGGAAAATTCTCATTTTACTCTTTAGTATAACACCGCGAAGAATTACTGATCGTAAAATTTCAACTTTACTCATAAAAAACACCTTAATTCAAAGTTGAAATAGTAACGACCAAATTCAAGAAACCGTATGTAACACCGTCGACAATACCTTCTACTTAAAATTGTAATTATACAATCGTTTGAAAACTTAGGACGCAAGAAATGCATTGACCAAGCTCTAGCAATGTTCTTATCAACCAATATCATCTTCGAAACCATTACTTAAGAAAACCCCTAGCACTAAAGACACGGAATTTGCTGCCAAATTTAACTGGAACAAATTCCTCTAAAAGTGAGCTATGTACGTCAACGGAAGGTAACGCATCGTACCTCAACAATCAAGTACATAACTGGCTTTTAGATTAAAGACCATTCCATCAATAGACCTTTTAAAATAAAGGACAAGCAACCTTCAGAAGTACCGGGACATCCCAGCCCCGCCCATGTTGTGGTCTTCGTTTAATGGAACAGTCTATTGCCCTAATCTAACTAAGATTAACTCCCACCCGAACCGTAGGACAGATAAGATGAAAAAGGGGGAACAATTAAATGTGTAATTTTATGTTATGTGAATATTTGATCAGCATTTTGCTGTTACCTTTGTTGAAACCACCTCCCCGTCCACCTGGACCACCTTGATTACTATAAATGAAGATTTGCATTGTTCAGAATTAAACTCGCTCCAACACACTCCTACACAACGAGTCTGAATTACTTAATACATCCCCGGTCACTTCACAGAAGGACCGTACGATGATAAATACCAAAATATTTTCTACCAATTATCTTCTTTTCAAAATAAACAGAATTTAACCATAAATAACACACCTGCTATATGTATATATTATTATTATTGGCAAAACGTTAAAAACAGTAACAAACCATAATTTTAACGCAATAACCATGCAGAATCAAAAATTTGTACCAACCTTAGGGGGGATTTGTTTCGAACAACATTTTGTTGTCGAAAGATTAGAGCTAACTAACCATAAGAACGAAATACCAACCTAAGGGGGTTGTTTGTTACAAAGAACATTTTGCTATCGAAGGATTCGAACAAACTAAATCATAAGACGGAAATTCCTAACCAAAGACCTGTAAACTAAACAATGAACAACTCTTGTGGTTGGACTCTAGTTATTTTACAACATGACAACGCAATCTTATGCCCAACGCAACTGAACATTATGAGAATAGGTAATCATGATCACAGTAAACCATGTTTTGACTTTAGCTAAGACATAATTCATGGGGATCATGGAGCGTTTCCACCACATGTATCATTAGAAAGACTACAAATAGGACTATAACATACTCAAATGACATCGATGTACCTCTAATAGAACCAGAGTTATGAGCCTCCAAAGGTGCGTCTAATTAAGCCCATGTTAATAACAACGAGACTGCTTTTTTTATAGTTGAAGCAACCACTTGGGACCAAACTTAAACGGTAAACCTCACAAATTAACCCTAGTTTTCAAGGTTTGTATAAACCCTGTTAAACCTTTTTAATTCACTTGGGACATGTTGAAAATGGTCGAAACCCAACAACATCGCATGATGAAATAAACCTCGTGAAATGGTACCTACTACATCACTCAACACTATTCATTAACTTTAACCACAAGCTAACTTTGAAAAACACCTTGTGTATCATTTCTGCGAAATTCGTAGTACCATGCTTATACCCGATTATTTCGAAGTACTATAAACTCAAATATATAACCATAAAGGTAACCGTAATGTTTTGTATAACGCGTATTAATGAATGCCGATAAATGTAAGCCAATTAAAATTAAGGTTGAAAAAGATATTGAACTAACCCAAATCCTCCTCCTCGTCCGCCACCTCCTCTGTCACCAAATGAACCAGGGCCACCTGCACGACGGAAAAACATCTTTTAAACGTAAACTTTGAAACAATGTGTCTAAAATCATCCTCGGGCCACCATAATTAACAAATTGGAAAGGTCAAAGGCCAATAGAATAAGCTTAACACTTCTACAAACTCTTTTAAGATACGTTTCACAACTCCTTTTACAACCCTAGCTTTATACTGAACTTCAAAACCATCCTAGTGTCACGATTTTTGTCACAAGTCTCCTTTACAACTGAATTATCGATGAAATCGCGTCCACTAACTTTTCGCGTGCATCACCACTAAATAACAAACTAACAAACTGGGTATCAGCGCATAACTCCCGTTGGTTATAACCACACGTAGTTAAAAGGAAAGGACAATGGAATAAGCTTAAAATTAGGTTAATTTACTTCAAAACTGAAACGTTTTGGCCTATTTTCTTGTCTAAAACCCCTCCCCCCTAAATTATGCCTAACCTTAACTGATATTACGTTAATGTTTAGTGTAAAAACTAAATAATAATCAACATTCAAAAAATAAATCACACCAAAAACACCCCACCACAGAAAAAACCCCAAATTTTTTTCTTTCTTTTTCTCAACAATAGATTACCTGGTCCACTAAAACCTCCTCTCATGGGAGGTCCACCAAAACCCCCAGGTGGTGGACCACCAAATCCGCCTGGTCCTTGTGCCATATTGGGCATTCCTTGAGAAGATTGCAAGGGTGAGGCATTTCCACCTGTGACAGGAGGTCCACCAGCAAAACGTCCAAAATCTTGAGGTGGTGGCGCCCCACCAAACCCACCAACCGGAGGTGGTACTCCACCAGGTAATGGTTGAGATTGTGGTCCAGGAACTTGTTGGGGAGGCATAACTCCAGTAGGTGGGACACCAGCCGGAACCCCAGTTGGAGGCATAGGCGGTGGTTGATTGGGGTATTGTTGGCCATAGTTTGGGGCAGTGCTTCCGGTAAAGGACCCATAAGGAGCTTGGGTTGTGGCACCGTACGCTGGTTGAGCTGGGGTTGTGGTAGCTGTTGTACCATAATTAGCTGCCTGTCCGTAACCAGGTTGTGTTTGTTGAGTGGCGGATGGTTGAGTGAAGGTTGAAGGGGTTACGGGTTGGGTTCCGTACGTGTTTGCAGCTTGGGCACCATAAGCTGTCGGAAATGTTCCAGTTGGTGCTGGAAAAACGGGAATTTTTGGCGTTAATTAAGATTTAAATTGTTGCTAATTATGTAGGGAAAACTATTAAATCATTTTGCAACTTAAGAGATTCATTATTTCGTACGTTAATTATAATTTCAATGTTGATACAATATCAAAGAGAGTAGTAGTAATAGTACATTAGGAAACAGGGACCACACTTTCGAGGTTTGTTAAGTTACTTAACACCAAATGAGCCACAAACAAGGATTTTCTACACCCTTAGTTTGCACCCCGTTTTAGGTGCAAACCAAGCTGCTCAAAGCCTATATATAGATAGTGTGCATGCACAAAAGGGGCCAGGGAAATTCGACCTCCTTTCCCTATCCCTTAACTTTAACTGCAAACACTTCAGGCATAGTTGGAACTGAATGATCCAGTACTGAACTGAACGGGAATTCTACAAGATTTTTAGACTATTGTAGACAGGGCCAGAAATAAGATAATTTTCTTATAGGACATGTGTCCAGTGACCCCCTTTTGACGGGTAAAAATTACAGGACATTGTCCACTGGAGTGTGCAAAAATAGTGTCGCATCTTCATACCCAAGCTATTAAAACTTCGGAAGAATTTATTGGTCAAGTGTCCAGTGACCCCCTTAGTTTTTAAAAACGTTATGGGACATTTTAAAATTTTATTGGACAATGTCCAGTGTCCTGTGCTTATTTCCGGCCCTGATTGTAGATAGGGGTTGAAATGCACTTGCACAAACGAAACTTTTACACCTAAAATCCCTGACTTTTCAAGCAATTTAAGGAGGTGTTCGTTACACTAAATCCCTGACTTATCCAGGTTTCCTACGAACCCTGAAATAACTGGCACCACTTATTTGCACACTATCTATATAAAATATGTTTAATCCCAACACCTGTCACAAAAAAGGCGGGTCTTTCCTCAAACCCCACATAAAACGAGAGCAGACATTTCATAACTTTATTTATTTAATTTTTTTTTTTGCAAATATTTAACGTCTTAATTTTAAAGTTTTAAACAATAATTATTTTAAAAAGCATCACAGGCCATAAAATTATTTCAATTAACACGATAATTAAAATTACATTACCACCCTTACCCAATTAATTGAGTTAATCTAACTTCAAACTTTAAATTTAATTATTTTAGGTGATTAAGCTGATAAACCATATCTTAATTAATTAATTAAGCTTAATTGATTTATAATTTTTTATTAAATCTAAATGTATTTTGGTTTTTTTAGACACTTACCAAATAAACAACGGTAGGAGAGACACGTTTTTTCCACACGAATTTTTAGTAGCAACTTCTTCCTCTTTAAAAACGGTTTGAACAGCAAAATCATTAACATACGTAAATGTCCACTCAAATTTTACGTGAGATTAGGAAGAGACCCGTGAAGACCGACCGTGACATACGCGTGACGCGTATGATCTACCGACAACTCCCCTCCCCTTAAACCAAACTTCAGTGAAATTAAATTATATATGCATGAATGGACAAAGAATCAATGCGAGTGAGGAAATTTGTTTTCACGCTATAGAATAGGCAACTCCCTATCTCGGACGACAGCTTATTCTGTATATACTCTGTTACTACATCAGTTGTCAGCACGCGCAAAGCTAGGTCAGGGTTCATACAACTTTTGAAAAACAAATTTCCCTGAGATTACCAGGTTTTTCCCCATATACTTGTTTTTCACGTAAATTGAGCATCCTATGGAGCACATGTTAACGAAGGAGGGGGGGGGGGACAAATTGGACTACAACATACTCAAAGGACATCCCCGTATCTCTAATATAACCAGAGTTATGAGCCTCCAAAGTATAGTGTAATGTTAATCCTATGGAGGGTACGTTTATGAACATTTTGCTTAATTACTCGGCCCCTGTTTGACGCAAATTTCCCTGAATTTTACTAAAAATTCTAAATTTCCCTGAGTTTTCCCTCAGGTTTTTGTCAACTATTTATTTCCCTGATTTTTCCAGATTTGTATGAACCCTGTAGATCTCTATAAAACGTGGCTTTGTGCGTGCTGACAAGAGACGAAAGAACTACTCAAATTTTCAAGATCTAATTCTCGATAAATATATACTCTGTTCCAACTTCGGTTGTCAGAACGCGCAAAGCTAGGTCTATATAAAACGTCGCTTTGTGCGTGCTGACAACCGACAAAAGAAATACTCAAAAAATTCTCAAGGTCAAAATATCGATATATACTCTCTTTCAAGTTCGGTTGTCAGCACGTGCAAAGCTGGGTCTCTATAAAACATAGGCTTTAGCGTGCTGACAACAGACTTAAGAGAATACTCATTTTCAGGATTTAATCAAAAATCCCGAGATTTAAATCACGAAAACGAGAATTTTACTTTTGTCTCTTGTCAGTACGTACAAAGCTAGGTTACATAGAGACCTAGGTTTGCGCGTGCTGACAACTAATGTTGTAACAGAGTATATAAAGAATAAGCTGTCGTTCGAGATAGGGAGTTGCCTATCCTATAGCGCGAAAACAAATTTCAGCACAAACAAAGCTACATTACATAGAGACCTAGCTTTGCGCGTGCTGACAACCTATGTTGTAACAGAGTATATACGGAATAAGCTGTCGTCCGAGATAGGGAGTTGCCTATTCTATAGCGTGAAAACAAATTTCCCCACACGCATTCTTTATCCATAATACATTGACGTGTATTTAACTAACAAACTTATATCAAAATGGGGTTTTTAAATGAAATTTTAATGGTTAAGTGCATATTGCAGATGTTTAGGACAATTTAGGGGTGGATGTAGCAGGCTTTGTGATCAATTAAGCAATAAATACTCAATCGACGCATAAGAACAAGCAATTTTATCTCCGAAAACTTTTAGCGCCCAAAAAGGTAACAATAAACCTTATGGGTAACTCTATAAGCTTCGAAATTACGGGATTTTTTTTACAAGTACTAAGTGATCTTTGACCTCAAGTGATAGGTGTTAAAATTAATGATAACTTTTGCTTACATACATAATTTTAATTCCATGGGATTTGCAAAATATTATAATAAGGCTTAGCAACAGCTTATTAAACTAAGTAAAATTAATAGAACAATAATTAGGCTTAGCAATTCCTTATCAAACTAAGGAGAAAATTAATGGAACAATAATTAGGCTTAGCAGTTCCTTTTCAAACTTGCAGGGAAATTAATTTATCAATAATTAGGCTTAGCAATTCCTTATCAAACTAGCAGGGAAATTAATTAAAAAATAATTAGGCTTAGCAATTCCTTATCAAACTTACAGTAAAATTAATTTATCAATAATTAGGCTTAGCAATGCCTTATCAGACTAGCAGGGAAATTAATTAAAAAATAATTAGGCTTAGCAATTCCTTATCAAACTTACAGTAAAATTAATTTATCAATAATTAGGCTTAGCAATGCCTTATCAGACTAGCAGGGAAATTAATTTAACAATAATTAGGCTTAGCAATACTTTATCAAACTTGCAGGTAAATTAATGGAACCAAAATTAGGCTTAGCAATTCCTTATCAAAATTTCAGGTAAATTAATGGAAAAATAATTAGGCTTAGCAATGCTTTATCAAATTTTCAGGGGAATTAATTTAACAATAATTAGGTTTAGCAATGCTTTATCAAACTTGCAGTTAAATTAATTTAACAATAATAAGGCTTAGCAGTTCCTTATCAAACTAGCAGGGGAATTAATTTATCAATAATTAGGCTTAGCAATTCCTTATCAAATTTTCAGGGGAATTAATTTAACAATAATTACGCTTAGCAATTCCTTATCTAACTTGCAGGGGAATTAATTTATCAATAATTAGGCTTAGCAATAGCTTATCAAACTTACAAGAAAATTAATTGAATCAAAATTAGGCTTACCAAACATCCACAAATGGCCATTTAAACTAGGCTTAGCAACTCAATCTTTTAGGGCTAATTATTCTACAGTCTATCATATTCTATTAAAATTAACAACTTTATCAGTTTACATTAACATTAAGCCTATATGACCTTTGCCCTTTGTCTAAAAGAAATTGAAACTGACCTAATTGTAATTCTATATTTAATGATTATATATTTAATTAAATAACTATTTCAGCTTTAAACTTAATACTTTTTAAGCCTATGACCTTTGACCTTTCTAAAAATCAACAAAAAATGATGTTCTTTACCGAAACTGAGATTGTTACTATTCTACTTGTAATTATTTTATAGTAAAATTAATAGTTATTTCAGATTTAAATTAAGTCTATGACCTTTGACCTTGTCTAAAATCAAATAGAAATTAATTAAATTTTCCTTACCCTGTGTATAGGCAGCTCCTGCTTGTGGAGGTTGCTGTTGTTGACCATAAGCATACTGTTGGGGTTGTCCTCCTGGTTGTTGACCATACTGGTCTTGACCATAACCACCTCCATAAGCAGCATTAGGGGCATTACCAGTAGGTTGGCTCCAATTACCAGCCTATGAAGAACAAATAGAGAACTTTGTTTGTTAGTCGTTACCCCCAAAAATATATGCAAATTTTGGTGTTTAATTATTAAAAAGCAGCAGAAAGGGTTCTTTTTTGGTGTTTAATTATTGAAAAAGCAGCAGAAAGGGTTCTTATTGGTGTTTAATTATTGAAAAAGCAGCAGAAAGGGTTCTTTTTGGTGTTTAATTAATTAAAAAGCAGCAGAAAGGGTTCTTTTTGGTGTTTAATTAATGAAAAAGCAGCAGAAAGGGTTCTTATTGGTGTTTAATGAATGAAAAAGCAGCAGAAAGGGTTCTTATTGGTGTTTAATGAATGAAAACGCAGCAGAAAAGGTTCTTTTTTGGTGTTTAATTATTGAAAAAGCAGCAGAAAGGGTTCTTATTGGTGTTTAATTAATGAAAAAGCAGCAGAAAGGGTTCTTATTGGTGTTTAATGAATGAAAACGCAGCAGAAAGGGTTCTTTTTTGGTGTTTAATTATTGAAAAAGCAGCAGAAAGGGTTCTTATTGGTGTTTAATTAATGAAAAAGCAGCAGAAAGGGTTCTTATTGGTGTTTAATGAATGAAAACGCAGCAGAAAAGGTTCTTTTTTGGTGTTTAATTAATGAAAAAGCAGCAGAAAGGGTTCTTATTGGTGTTTAATTAATGAAAAAGCAGCAGAAAGGGTTCTTTTTGGTGTTTAATTAATGAAAAAGCAGCAGAAAGGGTTCTTTTTTGGTATTTAATTATTGAAAAAGCAGCAGAAAGGGTTCTTACCGCGTAATTTTGGGTTGGTTGGGCTCCAGGTTGAGGCGCTGGATTACTGCCGTAGTTGCCTTGAGCATATGCATTTGCATCAGCTCCATAACCACCGTAGTTACCATAACCTTGTTGAGGAGCCGCACCCCCGTAATTTTGATACTCTGTTAAGTAACCACCATCATAATTAAGTTTAATTATACCGGAATTAATTATAATTATACTAAAACGTAAGCCTATTTAGGCCTAATAGTGTAGCGAGTTGAAAAAATTGGTTATTTCATAATGAAATCAACCAATGCATAATCAAGCATTTTATCTTCGAAACTTTAAGCGCCCGTAATACCTCTAACCGATGTAAATTGGTTTAAAACATTATGGGTAACTCTATAAGATTCGGTTTAAATTTAATTTAATTGAGATTAAAATAATCTATTCCTAACAAATTTATACGAGCCGGCCCGTTTTTGGCGCGCTCTGTAAAATGGCGGCAATAAGAGAATAAGACAGCCATTTTAAACATAACAAGAATCTGATTTCATCGACAATAATTGCTATTATTAATCAAAATAAACTTAATAAAATTGGTCCGCGATTAATAAACAAGTATTAATTAACACTTACGTGTATCACCCATGATTATTTCCAATTAAAATAATTCGATTTTTAATCCAAAATGAATGCACAAAACGCCTTTGTCGGCGCTTACTATTAATGGCGTCCCGTTTGTCAAAATCTCTCGTGATTGGCCAAGGACTAAAGAAAACTACCGCCGCGGCTACAATCAGTAGACTGGTAACCGAATTTTCAATAAGGGCTGAAAATAAGCAGATTATAAATTGGACATAAAATCAAATTTTGTTAGGCCTAAACAATAACACACGCCTAATAAATATGAGTAAATAATTAAAAAGTTTTATTAATTTAACTATTTTTGATAGAAATCCTCATAATTACAAACATAGATATAGTAAAACTATAAAGGGTCTAGATCCACTTCGCTGGCTTAGGCTTAACGAAAAAAACGTGGAAGGGGCAACGAGCAGACAGCCGCTATTTTCTGGGGGTAGCCGTATAAAACGCCATCTATCGGGAACTTTCGAAACTAAATTAAGGGATGAGCTTAGAGTAGTGGCACTCTATGTTAACCCCCTATAGGGCATAATAAGTCAAACCCTCGGAGATGCCATTACTCCATTTTATACGAGCTAAGAGCAGAAAAACGTATTTTATAAATTTTACACCTGTAAAATCGTTTCAAAAACACTTGGAACTTGTATTTCTACTTACTTTCGAGGAAATACCACCGTTTTCTGAAGGTAAGAGTCTTTTTTTATACATTTATTAGTAATAAAAACATTTAAGGCGAGCTAAGCCTTGGTCATGGCCATAATGTAGATTTGATTTGCACATAGAGAAAAGAGGCTGTACTTTTGTGACTTGGAAAATTTATTTTTTAGGCTTTTCGAACATTTCTATGGCAAAATGAGGTAGGCCTAGGAGACTAATGAAATATTTAGAGGATAATTTTGGAAGCAAGGTATCATTGATGAATTGGTTGTCTTTCACTATCATCAAGATTTCGATGTTATCGGGTGGCACAAATACTGCCCAAAAGCATACGGGTACGTTACACACGAAAAGCTGACCCTGACCCTGAATCTGATGATAGACGTTCCAGTTCATCCGTTTCTTCGTCAATGTAAAGGTAAAAGTTACCCGAAGCTGCTTTTCCTCTGATAGTTTCTTTATTCTTGAAAATAGTGTAAGGGCATTTGATCTCCACTAAGTACAGCTGGTCCTCAACCAGTATAAGGCAATCGGGGCTTGCCCCAAGGAAGAAAAATTGTGGATTAACAATCAAACCCACAGAGGTGTGACACTGGGTATTGATGTGTTGCCTGAATATTTGAAAAAGCAGCGGGTTCATGCTTCAATCCATGATCAAAGGACAACGCTCCCATTTCTTCTAATGCTTCAGATTGTTGCTCGAGAGTCAAATTACGGAGAGTCAGTTTAGGGATAATTTCATCGGTTACATTAATTTGATCTCCAAATTAGGATGGAATCGCGAACCGTACGGTTTGAGCGCTCTACGTAGTCTCTTTCCAGTGGTGGGAAAGAAATCTGATTTTGTAAAATGTTTTGAACAAATCCGTAAACTGGAGATATCAGTGGACAGAGGTCCTACAGCTGTTGTTATAGAATTAATCCACTTCTTTCTAGTGGCAGTCTCTTTCGGAAAGTTGTGGTAAGAAAGAAAACGTTCTTTACACCTACAGTTTGAACGCAGCAAACATGAGTTGAAGCCATGATTGTTACATAAATAAGTAAATAAAAACGTTTATGTTATATTTTGTTTTATGCCTTTAAATATAGAGACACACACTTATCAAAGTTTGTTATGGTGGGCACCATTATCGACTCTTATTTTAAGAATATGTAACAGTTTAATGTCCGGATATTTAAATATCAGTACCTTAAAACGTTGCAAACGTTTTTTTAACATGATAAAATAACGTTTTTCAACGCTGAAAACAACGCTAATCACTAATCTGCCGTGTTTTACAAGACCAAGGCTTAGCTCGCCTTAAATGTTTTTATTACTAATAAATGTATAAAAAAAGACTCTTACCTTCAGAAAACGGTGGTATTTCCTCGAAAGTAAGTAGAAATACAAGTTCCAAGTGTTTTTTAAACGATTTTACAGGTGTAAAATTTATAAAATACGTTTTTCTGCTCTTAGCTCGTATAAAATGGAGTAATGGCATCTCCGAGGGTTTGACTTATTATGCCCTATAGGGGGTTAACATAGAGTGCCACTACTCTAAGCTCATCCTTTAATTTAGTTTCGAAAGTTCCCGATAGATGGCGTTTTATACGGCTACCCCCCAGAAAATAGCGGCTGTCTGCTCGTTGCCCCTTCCACGTCGACCTCCCATTGAATTGTGTATCTTACAAATTATTATTCAAACTGTTACAGTCTTACAGACAACCATGAAGACTGGCAACGGAATTTTCAATAAGGGCTGGAAATAAGTAGATTATAAATTGGACATAAATTCAAATTTGGTTAGGCCTAAACAATAACATACGATTAATCAATTTGAGTAAATAATTAAAAAGCTTTATTAATTTAACTATTTCTGATAAAAATCCTCATAATTACAAATTATTATTCAACCAAAAAGCTGCTTGAACTGGTGGCAACACAATTTTAAATAAGGGCTGGAAATAAGTAGATTATAAATCGGACATACATTCATATTACATTAGGCATAAAATTAAGCCTAATAAATAAAATAATAAGAAAACGTATTAAAAAGCTTTATTTATTTAAATATTTCTGATTAAAATCCTCATAATTACATATTATTATTCAAACAAAATAAATGATTACCGAAGGAATAAATATTCTAGGATTTTTTTTTTCCAAATAATAATAATAAACACAAAATAGTTAACCGCGCTTTTCAAAATCTGTCACAAATATCGCGCTGGCTATTTACTTACTAAACGAACTAAAGTGGAACAAAAAACATTCTAAACTACGCCAAATTCACCAATCCGATTAATTCTTAATTAAAACTAATTAAAAACCCCAAGATATTTAATTTAAATAAGAATTAGTCTTAAGATTTAAATCTGACTAAGTTGCATGTGAAAAAAATATCCTAAACATGTTTTTTTTTTGTTTTTCTTTTTAAACTTTTACAAAACATGTTTTCTATATTATTATTATTAATTTCCCTTAATTAAATTTAAGGCTTATTCTTATCACTTCTTTAACTCTATAATATTGTCACAAAAGTCACAACAACCGCGGTGTTTGTGACAAAGTTCCTTATCTTCCCATATATTTAATTTTATGACTGTTTTTTGATTTTACAAAGCGGTTGATAATATTATTATAAGAATAATGATTAAAATGACGGCAATGATAATACATATTATGATTATCTTTTTCTGGAAGAAGAAAAAATAGAAAAGGGTTTTTGAAAGTAACGTGTTATCATTTTGTTTGAGACCTTTTGTGGTTTTCAATTGGAATATATTAAGTTATATATATAAATCTTTTTATTCTACACGTTGATGTGAAGATTTTTGTGAATTATTTGTGAATTGTTTCTAAAGTAAGTTAGATAAGACTATAATAAGAATTATGATAACTATAACAGCCAGGATTATGCCAATTATGCAAATCTTCTTCTGAAAATTTCAAAATTTATGGGAAAAGGGGCGTTTATTATATTGTTACTGTCATAAATGATGACGGTTATCAAGCAATGGACATAAATGGAAATGGATTGATTTGCTAATGGAAGAGTCACAAATTTTCACAAAGAAAAAAGGTTAGACTAGAGGGTTCATGCAACTTTTGGAAAACCGATTTCCCCAGAGTTTTCCCATATATTCCCCTGAGTTTTAAGGTTTTTCCCAGACTTTTTCGTGTTTTCTTTTTTCCCATATATATTTACTCAGATTTCCAGGTTTTTTCCCATACATTTCCCAGGTTTTTCCCCATAAGGGTCCATATATTTCCCAGGTTTTTTTCCCATACATTTCCCAGGTTTTTTCCCATATATTTTCAGGTTTATTTCCCATACATTTCCCCGGGTTTTTCCCATACATTTCCCAGGGTTTTTCCCATATATTTCCCAGGGTTTTTCCCCATATATTTCCCAGGTTTTTTTCCCATATATTTCCCAGGTTTTTTCCCCATATATTTCCCAGGTTTTTTCCCCATATATTTCCCAGGTTTTTTCCCCCATATATTTCCCAGGTTTTTTCCCCCATATATTTCCCAGGTTTTTTCCCCCATATATTTCCCAGGTTTTTTCCCCCATATATTTCCCAGGTTTTTTCCCCCCATATATTTCCCAGGTTTTTCCCCCATATATTTCCCAGGTTCTTTCCCATATATTTCCCAGGTTCTTTCCCATATATTTCCCAGGTTCTTTCCCATATATTTCCCAGGTTCTTTCCCATATATTTCCCAGGTTCTTTCCCATATATTTCCCAGGTTCTTTCCCATATATTTCCCAGGTTCTTTCCCATATCTTTCCCTGAATTTCCCAGGTTTTTTCCCCATACATTTCCTAGAATTTCCCAGGTTTATTCCCCCATACATTTCCTAGAATTTTCCCTGAATTTTCCCCATATATTTCCCTGGGTTTTCCAGGTTTGTATGAACCCTGAGGATTATAGGCTGCATTAACATATTTCATTTTATTGCGTCACAAAATCATTTACTATAATTGTGACAAAAGCTGCTAAATACTTATCACAATACATAATTACTTACTATACTTCACAAAAAGCAGCATTGTTTTAAAACAATACCAATTGAATTTAAATTAATTAACTTTCAAGTGACAACCATGTCACAAACTGTCACAAATTTAAGCTTACACCAAGAAAATAATTAAATGAACAGAGGAAACTCACCTTTCTTGCAGATTTCTGGAACTTGATGGCTTTTTTAGTAGTTTCTTTGGCGTTTTCAACATATTCAGCGGTATTATGCACTTGGAACTCAATTTGGTCCACCATTTTCCCCTGTGAAACGCATTATCACGTGTCACAAACGGGTGGGTCAAAGGTTATTTAAGAAGAAGAATAGTACCTGTTCTTCAACCATGACTGCCATATCAACAAACATTTCATGTAAATCACGTATGCTCTTCTCAAGTTTCATGATATCAGCGTGCCGCGCTTTAATATCAGACAGCATTTGTTTGGCAACTTTTTCTTCCGTATTAATCTGTGAAAAATGATAATTACTACGTCACAAATTTTGTGAAAAATGATAATTACGACGTGACATATTGTGAAAAATGTTAATTACGACGTCACGAATTCTGAAAATTGTTAATTACGACGTCACGAATTGTGTGAAAAATGATAATTACTACGTCACAAATTGTGTGAAAAATGATAATTACGACGTCACATATTGTGAAAAATGTTAATTATTACGTCACAAATTGTGAAAAATGTTAATTACTGCGTTACATATTGTGAAAAATATTAATTACTGCGTCACATATTATGAAAAATATTAATTACTGCATCACATATTATGAAAAATGTTAATTACTGCGTCACGAATTGTGAAAAATGTTAATTACGACGTCACATATTGTGAAAAATGTTAATTACGACGTCACGAATAGTGTAAAATGCTAATAACGACGTCACAAATTGTGAAATGTGTTAATTAATACGTCACGAAGTGGGAAAAATATTAATTACTACATCACAAATTGTGAAAAATATTAATTATTACGTCACAAATTGTGAAAAATATTAATTACGACGTCACGAATTGTGAAAAATGATAATTACGACGTCACAAATTGTGAAAAATATTTATTTTGTCATAAATTATGACATACTTACACTTTGGGTAAATATAGCAGCATTTCCGGTTTCTAACATATCTTCTACTTCTTCATCAGTTAGTTTTCTACCGGCTGTGAAAAATAATTGTGAATAATGTCACAAAGGGTTGTAAGTAAGTTATAATTTGTAAGTAAATAAATAAATACAAACTTATTTCAAGTTGTCTGATAATACGCTGTTTGCATTTTTCCCTGTGTTCAACTTGAATGCTGTTATAAGCTACCATTATGTCCATGAATTTGTGCGTTAATGTCGCGTGCTGTCAAATTAATTAAATTAAATTTAAAATTAATTAAAAAATTAATGTCACAAAATGTCACAAACTTGAATTCTCCGAATTCTAGTTTTGGCTGAAACTCCATCTTTTTTCTCATCAAGCTCAATGTTATAGTCCATTGCTTATTAGTAATTAAAATTAATTTAAGTGTCAAAATTAACTTAATTAAATTAAATTAATTAAACTTACTATTAAGTCTTTTTCTAATTCCATCAATTAAACTTTTAACATCAGCCATAATTTCCTCAATTTCTTTCTTAAGTTCTTTAATAATATTTAATAATAATTAAAATTAAACTTAATTATGATTAAATTAAGGTTAATTAATTATTTACTTTCATCAAGAGATGGATCAGTTAATAGATCACTTTGCTTTTTATCAACTAAATTAACTTTTTGCTCAGTGAAATCAATTTTGGCAGTAAGATCTTCAACCTTATATCCCAACCAATTAATAGTTAATTTTTAATTATAAGCTTATAATTAAAATTAAAGTTAATTAATTTAAACTGTTACCTCTTGAAAAAAGGCATCCATAAAGCCTTTCTCTTGTTCAAGATTAATTCTAACTTCATTTTCAGATTCATCAAGTGAACCATACTCTTCAGCAGCCTTAATAACACAAATTTAACCATATATTCCTTAATTAATTATAATTATAACCATAAACCCAACTAACTATTCATAAACTAAACAAAATAAGTAAAGAAAATCATAAAAACTAAATAAAACTTACAACACGAAAGGCTGCTGTACGATCTTTAGTCATTTTTAAAGATTTATGTAAAAGGTTTAAGGTAAATAAACAGAAATAACTGAAAAAAGGGTTTACAGTAAAATTATAATCCTATATTTATAATCCCTAATTATTAATTAAGTTTAAATAATATTAAAATCTACTGGTACCCTTATCAAATCAAAGATTATATAGTATTGAGACTTACTTACTTGTTATTGAAGAATTAGAGCAGAAGAAATGGACGAATTTGTTGAAAAATTAATCCACAGGCACAATTAACCACATTACTAATGGTATTTTAATTATTTAAAATAATGAAATTCCTTGTTTGCAATATTGCACCACGTTAACTTAAAATATTACTGAAACTTCCAAGGCACACCTCAAAAAATAAAAGTGGGGGCCGTTCTCTTACTTGCTTATCTAACCGGTAAGTTATTTTCTACATCTACCGAAACTAAAATAAAGATTACTCATTTTAACCCGGACATTATCTTTACAATGATACGGCTAAATTAGAAAATAATAACCAGTAATTAGTTTAAATCATAATTAAACTCAAACATTCTTATCAAAAACAGTCAAAAAAGGCGTTTTTCGTGAGACATTTTTATCACAATTTTCATTCCGGAAGTAAGGCTTAATCTTATTTTACCAGAGAGAATTAAGTAGGGAGCGGAAGCTATAGCCTTTGACAGTGCAAAACGGGATGTAGCGCAAAACAAGTGGGCTACGTTGCTATTTTCTCTGTTTCTGTACAATCTCTTTTCCGGTCACATGACTTTGTTTTAAAAGCAAGTGTTTTACTGGTTGTAAAGTGTTGGGGGTGTGGCACTGTGTGAACCAACCAGCAGCAGCCTCTGGCAGTAGCAGACCTGAGCGCGTAACCATCGAAACCTGTCGGTTCGTGTTTCAATCACATTTAATTTCTCAAATGTTAAAACTAACGTTTAATTGTAACAAGTACTATTTAGAAGATAAAAGGTGACGTTGTAATTACTCCTTATAAAAAGAAGTTAATATTTAATAGTAATTCTAACAGGGGTTAATCGTTGGAAAAAGGTTTTGTAAGAAGTCCAAGGCTTAGAGTAGAGGCTTCTGACAGTGACAGAGAGTGTCGCGATATTTGGATTTTTGACACGGAATAACGTTAAAACTTACGTTTAATCGTAACAAGTACTATTTAGAAGATAAAAGGTGAAGTTTTAATTACTCCTTATAAAAAGAATTTAATATTTAATAGTAATTCTAACAGTAGTAATTCTGACAGTGACAGAGAGCGTCGCGATATTTGGATTTTTGACACGCAATAATAATGCGAATTGTTTGTAAATATGGCTCTTGCTCGTCTAAACAAACTTCAAGCATTAGGGAGGTTAGAGGAGCGCCTGGAGTGTTTTTTGTGAAGTTTCCATCTTTAAACAACGAAAAAGAAAAGTGTCAACGATGGGTTAATGCCTGTAGTCGAAAAGATTTCACCATAGACAAGGTCTCTCGTGGTTCTTATATCTGTTCGAGACACTTTTATGGTTTCAGAGGTCCAACTCCCGAATATCCAGATCCTATTCCGTTAGCATCTGTTTGGGAACCCATTCAAGTAACCTAGTTTATATTATTTGTTTATCTCTGGAGTATTGAAAAACATATTTTTCAGGAAGAAATAACACTTATCGCAGATGTTGAAGAAACACAGGAAATTAATGATACACAAGAAGCTTCTAACAAAGGATATGAAGAATGCAATGTAAGCAGGGATTTGCAAATAGTGAAAACTGCAAGTTATTTACATTATTGTCATATAGGTGTCTGATCAGAAGGGATCCCAAGATATCTTAGACTTGAAAGTATTATCACCACCAATGTCTTGGTCGATGGAAAAAGTAAACCAGGGTGTTATGTTCATAAAACACATAAATGGGAAGATAGTTTTATCATGTTCATTTGTGGGAAATGGACCTGTTACTGTGACAATCACTGCGTTGGGTAAAAACATACCGAGTGATAAAATTGAAAAACATCTGGACATTAAAACAAATCGTGACGTTTACAACTATTTATCACAACTTGATAAATTTAAGATCTGCCCAGGAAATAATGATGGTGAACTTGTCAGGCTTTACAATGTGAGACGCCCAAATAACCACAAACGAAATAGCAATTATTCCAGTGCTTTAAAAGCTGTTTACAGCAATAGATGCGAAGGCCTAGTTCCGGTTAGTAAGAATCGTTGTGCTTCATGCCAACAATATCGGTCAAGTTTAAGAACATTGCGTTGTCGTTACCAAGCAATAAGTAAAAAAGTAACTAAAGATATTACAATAAAAGACAAAACTAAAAGGGCATCCAAGACGAAATTACTCCTATCTGAGAAAGGTAAACAAGACTTATCAACATTGAAGAGACTTTTCAAAGAGAAACTTAAAAAAGAGAAGCCAGGATCCTTCATGGCTCTTTTTATTAAACAACAGTTATTAGCATTGGAGAGATCTAAATATGGCATGAGATGGGACTCATTCTTCCTTAAATGGTGTTCCTATATAAAAAACAAATCCAAATCAGCCTACAAAGCTTTAGAATTGTCTGGAATTATAAAGCTACCCACGACAAGAACATTGTATCATCATGAGCACACTATAACAAACAAATCAGGATTTAATGAAGATGCTATCAATGAAATGATAAATATTACAGACATTGATAACCTTCCAGAACATAAGAAGTACTTTGTTCTTCTTTTGGATGAAATGGCTATCAAGCCAGACCTAATTTGTCATAAAGATACTGGGTACGTCACTGGTTTTATCGATGTCTTGGACCATCATAACTCTCTTAATGACACTGTGATGAGAGAAAAGGGAACAACTGTGCCACCTTTAGCAACAAGCATTCTTCAACTTATGCTTCGTGGCATAACAAGCAATATTAAAATTCCATTTGCCCATTTTCCAACAAAAGGAGTAACGAGCGCTGAATTATATTCAATTGTTTGGGAAGCCATTTCTTTGTTGGAAAACTATGGATTTAGAATTTTAGCGGTTGTTGGAGACGGAGCTTCAATAAACCGTAAGGTTTTTCGCATGTGCGCTGATCACCAAGGAACCAAAAATGTACCTTTTGCCACTAGTAATATACACGCTGCTGATGAAGAAAGGGACATATACTTCCTGTCAGATGCACCTCACCTGATAAAAACAGTGCGTAACTGTGTAAGCAACAGTGGGGCAAATTCCAATTCTCGTAGCCTATGGATAAATGGCGAAGATATTTCCTGGAAAGTTATCTTGCGCCTTTACTACACGCAATTAAGAATGAAAGGCCAATTTAAAAATGTTTCCAAGCTAACATACAGTCACGTTTTCTTGAATGCATATTCAAAGATGAAAGTCAATTTAGCTTGTCAAGTTCTGAGCGAGACAGTTGCGTCTGCGATAGAAGTCCTTTTCGGAGAAGATAAATACCAAGAAACGGTTAAATTTATTAGGACATTTGACAAGTTTTTTGACTTGTGCAATGTTGGAAATTGTTTTGAAGCCTTGGCAAAGAGAAAACCCAACAAAAGAATATATGAGCATGAGCATGATGAACGATTGCAGGTATTGTAACCTCCCGTAATAATCAAGGGACCTCCTGGGTTTCCACTCCAGGGGTGTGCGGTTACATAGAGGATTAACACACCGAGTTACCTCTGACCTTTCCCCGTATTATATAAGCATCGTCTGCTTATGACATAAAGTCAGTTCTCCTTTACTACTAAGATGTAGTAGTCGCTCGAGTGAAGGGCTTTGCCCTAGGATTGGACTTCATCCTTATTATTAGTAATTATGTTTAGTTCTTTAATTGTATAATGCAAGTCGGCATTTAATTATTATTTAATTAGTTAGTTTAATAAAGTATGATTGAATCTAAGGAACAGTAGTAGTTTATTCTTAGTTATAGCCAAGGCTTTTATGGCCACGTGCGAATGGAGCGAGTTTAGTAATCTCGCAAGCGTGGTTACATAAATGGCGAGCTTGCCAGGACCGACGGGTCCTTGGGTATTGTAACTTTGCTTTGGCTATGCTAAGCCTTAGTGTAATCGTAGTTTGTAGTAATTAGTTGTTAGAGTAAAGTTAGGGTAGTAACGTTGCGGTTCCGCACTGCGGATTGGACTAGCCGTGACATGCACTATTGAGTTTGATGGTCGCTCAAAACCTTCCTTTACAACAATTCACTACGATCACAATGTTCAACTCATGCTCAACTCTTCAAAAGCAAGTTTTATAACTTGGCTTATCTCCATGGGACATTCCCTAAAGAGAAGAAACTACAGTCAGCAGTCAACGCCTACAGAGGACGATCCTGAGTCAAGTTCTTCAACGAACGGTGGAAGCATGCACCACCAATCTGCGGAGACTTCCTCAACAATATCGTCTGATACGGCTGCTTCAGATCTGACTGGACGTATTCTAACATGCGAGGATGAGAAAGCTAGGACGAGCCAACCGATGCTACAGTTCCTGCTTTCGTCAATTTACTTATAACTTTAAATGATTAACCTAGTATGATAGTTAACTGGATTCTTTTAATTATCTGTTACATTATTTAAAGTTCATTACTATTATTCTGTTATGTTTAAAGTAGAAAATTTATGTATTTGAATTTTGCCGATGAAGTCCAATCTTTGTCGTCTGGGGGGATGTAACCTCCCGTAATAATCAAGGGACCTCCTGGGTTTCCACTCCAGGGGTGTGCGGTTACATAGAGGATTAACACACCGAGTTACCTCTGACCTTTCCCCGTATTATATAAGCATCGTCTGCTTATGACATAAAGTCAGTTCTCCTTTACTACTAAGATGTAGTAGTCGCTCGAGTGAAGGGCTTTGCCCTAGGATTGGACTTCATCCTTATTATTAGTAATTATGTTTAGTTCTTTAATTGTATAATGCAAGTCGGCATTTAATTATTATTTAATTAGTTAGTTTAATAAAGTATGATTGAATCTAAGGAACAGTAGTAGTTTATTCTTAGTTATAGCCAAGGCTTTTATGGCCACGTGCGAATGGAGCGAGTTTAGTAATCTCGCAAGCGTGGTTACAGTATTAAAACTAATCATGGATGGTTTAATCAAATAATCATGTTATATAATTTGTCATTAAGTGGTTAGAAGTTGACTTTATAAAATACTTGGATGACTGGGAGAGTGATGTATTAAATCGCCCAGGAGACTATTCTAAAACAGAAAGGAGCAACATGCTTTTATCCGCAACAACTATTGAAGGGCTACGAATGACAGGTAATTAATACGCTCTGAATGTAATATAAGCCACATTTAAATATTGTCAACCTTTTCTATTACAGCCCTTTCAACAGTCCAAATAGTACGATTTCTTCTGAAGAAAGGTGCGAAATATGTTTTAACCCAACATTTGAACCAAGACCCCCTGGAACAGTATTTTGGAAGGCAGAGATGCTCAGGAGGTCGAAACTGCAATCCATCAGTTTCACTATTTGAAGCGAACATGGATAAGCTGAAAGCCTTAAAGGGTTTGGTTGTAGAAGCAATTCATGGAAATACAACTATTTCTGAAAAGACGGTTCTTTAAACGTTTATTAGTTAATAAATATTATTAAACTTGTTTGTAACCAGATTTTAAAGTTTAAGAACATGTATCTTGATTTAATCACCAATTTTTGACCATATTAATGCACAAATACAACATAATGCACTGATACAATCATGGAATAGGAACACAATTATAATACTGTTGGTTTACTACAACGAAATCAGCCAATTATTGCTGTGATTACCTTCAATTTTGAAAACTAACGTAGTGTTATATCACTTACTCTTTAAGGCAAATTAAAAAACAATTTCATGAACCGTATCACATTTGTTTTCCTAGATATATAAATTATGTACATTTGTTTCAAATTTATGCTAATTATTCTAAATAATAACAAGTTGTGTGTGAGTTAAAGGGTTGCATGTTTTAGGAACATTTGGTCACGAATGAATTGAAGTGAATATCACATTGGCTTGCTTATTGAGGTAAAAATTGCACAAATAGATCAAGGTCAGGATCATTATTCAGAAATGAATACTCTGAATGTTCATTTATGTTAACTAATGTCTTTGTTGATGTGTCAGTATCGGTAATCTGAATAGTTGGGGTTGGATCTTCTGGTGGTATGAATTGTAGGAATAGATCTAGATCAGGATCACCATTTAAAAATTTGTATTCAGAATGTTCATTGAATTTAACTAATCTCTCTGATGACATTTCAGTATTAGGAATTTGAATTGTCGGGATTTGCCTTTCTAGAACTTTTACTGGTACTGATAATCTTGACTTTTTGATATTTGGTTTCATTGTACTTGTGGGTTGAATTTTAGACTCCTGACTTTTTTCGAGCAAAGATTTTCTTAAAGCTTTCTTAGCTTTGAGTGTTTCTTTCGTTTCGTATTGGTATTGCTCCAATAAGTCACGAACTAACACTTTACCCCTCGTGTTTAAAAAACAATCCACAAGTTTTAAAAGCCATTTTCTACTGTCATTTTCACTGTACATTGAATTCCAGAGTTCATTGATTTCTGAATTTTGAAAAATGTGTTGGATAGTTCGGGTTTTTAAATTTTGGTTCCTAATTTTTGACACATCAGTCACATAGATTAAGTCCGATATCTTTTTAATTAATTGGATTAGGTTAAACATTTCATCTGTAACTGAGATTAATCCCCCCCTAGATAATTTAACAATCCAAGCCCCTGTTTTGTCTGGTTCTGTAACATCGAGAGAAGACGGGATTTTGTCCTTGACTATCATTTTGACTAGGTTTGGTGGACATTTTTTGTTCTTAACCAACTGAAAGGCACAGTACCCTGCTACATATCTTGTCACAGGAGTATTTTCAGTAATTACTTTACTGTTAGTGATGTTGGCAAAGGGGTTTCGTTTCCGATGTTGCGATCCAAGCAGCTCCACCTTTTTCCTTTCCCGTTCCACTTTAGCATTTTCCATGCTAACAGCATTGTCAACCCCAACTTCCATCTTGACCATAATTTCGAGAAAGAAGTATTGAAGAATGCGACTTACAACATTCCTTTTCATTGGTTGTGGGAGATCGTTAAACATAGGGCAAATTGTACATAATAGATGCCCCATTTCTTGTTCCTTCCTTTCTATTTTCATTAAATCATGCGTTTGTTTTAAAAATTCTTCCCTAGTAGATTTAAATTGTACGCATTGAACCTTTGTCACAAGGTATGGTATAAACTGCTCTCTAATGCCAGCGCTGTCCAGATGAGAAAAAAACACTCTCACAGCTTCTTTTTCAAAGCGAAATACGAACATCTGGGTCCTGATCTTCTTTACAGTTAATTGAAAACAATGGTTTACAACACCTAAGTATTGTAATAATTATGAATATTTATAGGACCTATAATTAAAGTAACAAAAAAAGAATAATTACCTTTCAACTGAATACCCTTTAGGGAAGCCATGGCTCCAGCAGGGTAGCGCTAGCGCGTGGCACCAGCGCGCTTGAAATTTGAAATGATTTCCCCCGCAATCCCCAGCCCAACGGTCTTATTAAACCCGCCCATAAAGGAGGTGCCTGTCTACGTCAAACCGGAAAACGGTTTGTACTACAATTTAAGTCACGTGGTTTTTAGAGCTACATTTTTCAACCAGCCTTCCGCTCCCTACTTAATTCTCTCTGATTTTACTTGTTGTTCTTCTTAGGGTACCGTTTTTCGCGCCACATTTGAGCGATGGCGGTACTAAAACTTAATCGGTTCAGTTCTGTTCATGTATTTTGGAGTGGATGATAAAATGCATGGAGGAATGACAACTGGTGTCGCTGTAAATGACTTTCTGAAGGAAGGATGAACAACTGGTCAACGGGGATATCTTATTTTTGGATTAACATCCGAGCAGGACAGAGAAGTTTAAAATCAGGGGCAATGGTTAAAAGTAAAGATCTTGAAAATCCAGTAGCTTCGGGTAAGTTTTTAAAAGATTTTGAACTATTTTGAAATTTTAAAAGTAGCGACGCCATTTTGAAATTAAAATTAAATGAATTAACTTAAAAAAATTAGTGAAATGAATCAAATTAAATTTAAAATGTATGACGTGACGTCATTTTTAAGACTAGATTAAGTTATAAAACCGCGTGAAATAATACAGTGACGTCACAGTTGTAATTATAGCAGTAGGACAAATTAGGCTTAACAGGTGGTTGCTACTGCCGTTTCGTTTTCTCTTATAAGTTATATCTTTTTAATTAAAATCACGTGCACAAATTAATTAACGCTAATGGAATTGATTATTAATCCCCAATAGAACTTCTTATAATTAATGAACGTTAACGCCCCTCTAGAGAATAAGGCGGGAACCTTTTTTTTTCAAAAAAGGCGTTAAGCCTAATTAGAAATTTGATGGGATCAAGGGATAAGAAGGGGGTTGTCATGGCAACTGTTCTTACCCAATGGTGCGACGCAACACCCTAATAAAACACTATCTCGGTCCTTTTATCCGGATATTTGTCCAAAGTAATGGATATTTAAAAGGTTCCAGTAAAGAACGAGCTAGAAAAAAAATTGACCAAGGCCTAGCACGCGATAGTCCATCTGCTCATCAATTTGCGGATGGCGTCCCAGTGGGTGACACGCAATAAAACGGAAGTCGCAATTTCGTTCGCGTGCCAAGGCTTAAAAGCTTTGACAAGGCTTAACAATGTAAAAACCTCATTACAGTTCAACGCGAGGCTTTTAAGAAAGCGGCGTTGTTGGCCCACAATTACTTAAGGTCCCTGCATGGTGTCAAAGCTTTGATATTGTCACCGGAACTATGCGAGACTGCGCAGTTGTCAGCCGAAAAGATAGCCGAAAGAGGTCACGTGATTTACAGCGATAGCATCGGTATTTAAATTGAAAATTGGTACGCCATTTTAGGGTAAAAGTCAAGTTTCAGTTTGGTTTCAGCCATTGGAGAGAATATAAGTATTCTACCAATGGAATCACGTCGCTTTTTCGCTAATGACGTCATTCAACATTGGTACGATGAAATTGTGAACTACGATTTTGCCAAACCTGGTTGGAAACGAGGTTTGTGGACTAGCTTATGTCCGTCTGAACTGCCCTTTAACCTCCACATAGAGATTTAAAATTAGGCTTAGCCAGTTTAAAATTAGACTTAACCAGTTTAAAAATTAGGTTTAACCAGTTTAAAATTAGGCTTAACCAGTTTAAAAATTAGGCTTAACCAGTTTAAAAATTAGGCTTAACCAGTTTAAAAATTAGGCTTAACCAGTTTAAAAATTGGGCTTAACCAGTTTAAAAATTGGGCTTAACCAGTTTAAAAATTAGGCTTAACCAGTTTAAAAATTAGGCTTAACCAGTTTAAAAATTAGGCTTAACCAGTTTAAAAATTAGGCTTAACCAGTTTAAAAATTAGGTTTAACCAGTTTAAAAATTAGGTTTAACGAGTTAAAAATTAGGCTTAACGAGTTTAAAATTGGGCTTAACTAGTTTAAAATTGGGCTTAACTAGTTTAAAATTGGGCTTAACTAGTTTAAAATTGGGCTTAACTAGTTTAAAAATTAGGCTTAACCAGTTTAAAAATTAGGCTTAACCAGTTTAAAAATTGGGCTTAACCAGTTTAAAATTAGGCTTAACCAGTTTAAAATTAGGCTTAACCAGTTTAAAATTAGGCTTAACCTGTTTAAAATTAGACTTAACGAGGTCGTAATCTTCTTTAAATGTTTTTGAAGGAGCAATCCGATTTACCCAGTTAATTTGGCGATCCAGTTGCGAGATGGGAGTTGGTATTGTACGTCAGGAAGATAAGAAAAAGGCCGTGGTTGTTGTCCATTATAGACCAGCCGGAAACGGAAATATGCCCGGGGAATTTGAGCGAAATGTCCTTCCTGTCAAACAAGAATCACCCAAAAAATTAAGCTACCGCAGCGGATAAAGAAATAAAATCAATAATTATGTACCCATCTGTAGATTTCGTAGATTAAAGTCGATTAAATAAATTAATTTTTGTTTTATTTTTGTTGTAAACATTTATTATTGGCGGGAAAAGCTAATATTATTTTTGGCGGGAAATGTTAATATTTTTGGCGGGAAAAAGCTAATATTTTTGGCGGGAAAAAGCTAATATTTTTGGCGGGAAAAGCTAATATTTTTGGCGGTAAATGTTAATATTTTTGGCGGGAAAAGCTAATATCTTTGGCGGGAAAGCTAATATTTTTGGCGGGAAAAGTTATTATTTTTAGCCGGTACAGAAAAAATTTTTTCTGGAGAAGACAGCATTCAGGGAGAAACGAACTAATGTATTTTTTACGAGCGCCTGTACAAAAGTTTGCGAGCATAGCGCCAAGGCCTTCATACTTAGTAGACTAAATAATATTATTCCAATATATTTATAATATATTAAATACCTCAAACAGTCTCAGAAGTCATCAAAAATATAATATACTAGTGAAAATTTTCTTTCTGTTTTTGTTTTTCGTAAAAACCTCGAATTTATAAAGTTGAAAATGCTTCCTGGTGCATGATTAATGACTTAAAAGGTAAAAGCTAACTGACACCTAGAATTATACCAAGCAAAGTGTAACCGACAACAAAGCATTTTCATTTACACGCTTCGTACAAAATCCCTGCCAACCAATGAGAGAGTTGAAAAGTAAAGGTGTCGTGTCATTGTTTAGAAGCACACTGAAGCTTGCTACACTTTTTGTATAAAAAAGACGATATCCCAAGCATACCGAACATATCCAGCTTGAAGGCTTCGCTATTCAACTTCTCAACTTCAGTTACTTTTTGACGACTTGCAACAGAAAAATGGGATTCAAAACTCTATTCTTTGGTTTGGTATTAGTTACGGTTGTCGTTTCGGCTACTTTTGCCCGGGATCCACCAAAACGTAAGAATACCTTTAGCTTTTAATTAATCATGAATTTCTAAAAACTTATATGAATTTTAAAATCATTCAATGTTTCAATATACGCAGATTCGTCTTATAATTAGCAATATTAAATCTATCCCTGTAATTAGTAAAAGAATCGATAAAAAAAATTACTTGAATTTTAAAGCGTAAACTTAAGGCTCTTTCAGACGATCCAACTTTTTGACTCAGCTCGATGGGTCAAAAAGTTGTATAAACTTGCCCAACTTTTGAAGGGAAAAGTGAAATAAATCCTTCCTATTCACGCGACTAAACTTTTACCGCCAAATGAAACTTTTTAAGCGCCACCTACCGTGGAACTTACGAAATAGCCCGTGAAAAAAGCTTTTTTTGGAATTCATTTTGATTGGCTGGAGAAATGAACTTTAAAAGTTGAGTCAGCACTGATCCAATTTTTCCTTGCCAACTTTTTTGGTGACTCAACTCATCCAGCGGCGTCTATTCACACGATCCAACTAATTAATTCAACTCGAGTTGACCCATCAAGCTGAGTCAAAAAGTTGGATCGTCTGAAAGAGCCTTTAGTTATGGGACCATAAAAATAATAATTAAAACTATGTTTATATCTTTATCACGTGTATCATATAAAATTAAATTCTCTTCACTTTTAGCGTGCACAAGCGATGGTCAATGCAGTGATCTATTTTGTGGATACTTAGTGGGGATGACTAGTAACTGTAAGGGTTCAGTAAACGGAGTTTGCCCGGCAGGTGCAAAGTGTTCATGCGTCTGTTCTTAAACTGCGATTTAAAAATGTAAAACGAAGAATAGAATATATTTGAATTTCAATACTCTTGTCTATAACAGTGTATTTTAATTTGAACATGAATAAACAAAACATGATAAAAAAATAAAACTTTGTTCATTGTTGGTACATTTTCCAAAACGCAAGACTTGATTGATGAATAATACTTTTGGCGAGAAAAGTTAATACTTTTGGCGGGATAAGTTTTATTTTTGGCGGGATAAGTTATTATTTTTGGCGGGATAAGTTAATATTTTTGGCGGGATGAGTTAATATTTTTGGCGGGATAAGTTAATATTTTTGGCGGGAAAAGTTCATATTTTTGGCGGGAAAAGTTAATATTTTTTGGAGGGAAAAGTTAATATTTTTGACGGGAAAAGTTAATATTTTAGCGGGAAATGTTATTATTTTTGGCAGGTACAGAAATATATTTTCTCTGGAGAAGCCAACATTTAGGGTGAAACGAACTAATGTATTTCCTACGAGCGCCTGTAGAAAAGTTTGCCTGCATAGCGCTGAGGCCTTTATACCTAGTGGACTAGATAATATTATTCCAATATATTTATAATACATTAAAAAATTTAAAATGAAGTCTTGACGTTTGAACAAAACATCTGGCGCTCTGCTCAACTGAAACTTCTTTTACCTAAATAATCGCACTAAAAACGAAGACTCAGCAAGGATTTTTCACAAACGAGTTAAATATTTAACAGAAGACTAACGTACCTCGTACAAAGTACTACAGTTTTAAAATTTGACACTAAGATCAAGTAAGCATTTTAAACTCTTCTCAAATTATTTTAAACTTCGAGTACTTGAAAACCCTTATCGTTATAATAAAAAAAAGTTTATTGAAGCATTGTATCTTGCAGGACATATCTTAAAGAAAATGGTATCTAATTTAATCTTAGCCTTAATTCTGATTGCCGCGACTTTTCAATTTATAACGCTTGAAACTTTAAAAGATACAAGTAAGAACTACTCATAAGCATGTAATATTCTCCTTAAGTGTAGGGTGACCATTCCAATAAGGGACATTGTAATTGTAGTTTGACAAAGTACATGTTCATGCAGTGGTATGCATGCGTGTTCAGTTCTATTTGAAATCAACGAATCAATCAATCTCGAGTCCGAAAATGTTCATGATACATCTATACGTCTATGACCACCCATAAGATTTTGTTTGACCCCCCATAAGGGACATGTACTGTACACCCCCTAACAGAAGTTAAAGTTATGAACATTGATTGGAAAGTGTTTTACCTTTGACCCCCTTAATTAAATTTAATTATTAATCAACGTCTTAATTTTAATTGGGTCATTGTTAATAACTTTAACTTGTGTTAGGTGGTGTACAGTACATGTCCCTTATGGAGGGTCAAACAAAATCGGTGTGGTCATAGAACTGGTATAGATGTATTGAACATTTTCAGACTCGAGTTTGATTGATTGATTTCCCATAGAACTTACCACACAAGCATCCCACTGCATGATTGCACTCTTGGTGGTGTGCATCCAAAACAGCAGACACTTACTTACGGAGATTGTTACAGGGTAATTAGTTAATTATCTAGTATTTTTAGTAACGCTTAGTTTTTCGTACAGAAAAGAAAACGTGTCCACCAAGCTCGACTCTCACAAAAGCCAGCTATTACGGAGACTTTTGCACGTGCAATGACGAGTCGGGTTGCAAAGGATACGGACCGTGTAAGGACGGAGATGAACCAGTCTGCTTTGAGCAAAATTTCTGCCTGTGTCCCCTCGAAGTTTTCAACTGCACATGCAAAACTACATATGATTGCAACGAGGATTGCAAATGTGACCCAAATTGTAATACCCCTGTATCTGACTATTATTAGACGTTTTAGTAGTTCTTGAAGACGCCAATAGGTTGAAGAGACTGATGCACTTTATTTCGAGGTGCTATTCACTCTCTCAAATGTTTTTTGTCACTGGTATCCGGTTGGTAAAATTGCCGCACCGTCCGCACGTTTATTTTTTTGTGTTTTTCATTGTGTATTTCAACTTGCAGGGGTTTATTATTTACTTACGAATATCATAAGTTTATAAGATATGTTCCTCCCATAAGTTTGTTTAATTAATATCTGGTCATGCCAAACTGAAAGGCTTGTAATTTTGAAGTGAGTGAGTGAGGTCATAGGTTCGAGGAGGTAAAGCGAGGGAGGCCTGGTGAGTGAGTGAGGCGCTGCTGTCAAAGGGGGCTTAGTAATGCAGACTAAATAGGAGTGCCTAGATGGAATTAGGTCCTAGCTGCAAAATTAATTAACCACCACCGAGTGTACTTAGGACTTCAATTGACTCGCTCCCCCTCGTTCTCCTTCTCGAACTAGTTATCTCGAGCTGCTGTAAGTCTCTCAGTAGCATTACGAATAGTATTGGTACTAGTGCATATCATACTTACGGATGGAACATATCACTTTTAAACTTATGCTTAAAGTACAATAAAATCTAAAGACACGTGCTGCATTTATTTAGGCCTATGATAAAAAAATTAAGTCTCTCAGTAGCATACGAATCGTATAGGTAGTGCGTATCATACTTATGTAGCGAACATATCACTTATAAACTTATGGAATAATAATAATAATATTAATATTAACAGTAACAATAATAATTATAATAACAATAACAATAAAATATAATTTAGAGTTTGTAATAAAAATAAATAATTTTGATTATTTATAAGTGAGAAAATATTAACAGAGAGACTTAAAATTCAATTGACTTATTCACTTTTGAGGATTAAAAATTTTGGTTTATATTATTTTGTAGAATTTAATTGATTGAAAAGTTAACAAGAAATAAAATAAATTTAATGGAATTATTAGTTAAGAGTTTTCAATTTATTTAATTCGAGAAAATATGATAAAAAATTAATTATTTTTATTAGTTTTGAAATAAAGTTAAATAAATTTAAAATAATTATTATTTATAAGTTTCCAAACAGCGGGCTATAACTTAAGAAAATATATTACATAGGCATATATTCAATTGAATATTAATTAATTTTAAAATATAGGCAGTAAATTTGAAAAGACCGAACAATTATAATAATAAATATAAAAGAAAATTTATAAGATAAGATATTTTATTGAGATATGAGAACATAAACAAAACGAAACGAAAAACAAGTCCCTAATTTTAAAAATGACATTTAAATTCAATATAAATTTTAAATTACGAAGTAAATTATGGTCGAGATTTTGTATATTAACAACTTACACGGTCCATCTTGGCTGTGAAACACTAAAAAGCCTTTCATTTTACGACTCTAATCCTAAAGTTTACAACGCTGAAAGTCCTAGCTAACGAATATTTAATTTGATTAAACTAAGTAATATGACTTCGATCAAGTGGCCGTCTGCATTCCTCATTCTCACCTTTATAATATTAACTCTGAACTTCGAGAGAGTTCAAACTGGTCTTTATAATCATGCCGACGATAGTAAGTTTTTTAAAACACTCCTTCAATCAATGTTCATATGGGGTCAAACAAAATCGGTGTGGTCATAGAAATATAGATGTACAGAACCAAGGATGGATTTAATTTTAGAAGTAGGAATGGAGAACGGAACGGTTAGTATTTACTTCAGTTATTCCGACTCATAGACCACCCTGTATAGAGCCCCTCCCTCCAACCAACGCGTAACGACGGAAAGTTAAAATTATCTTATTGGCTGCTCACTTAAACCCTACGTTTTGATGACGTTGCTGACGGGGACAGCGGTGAAAAATACGTAGTAGTTCCTTTTTACCTCTGTTGCTATGACCCAACCGCATCTTCTTTCATACCCCCCCCCCCCCGTTCCGTGGAAGGGGGTCCGGGACTTTGACGCGGGCCCAGATTACTCTGTTCTCCATTCCTACTTCTTAAGTTAAATCTATTCCTGGAAGTATATTTTAGAAATACGTCTTAATTAAAACAAATTTTTTCTTTTTTTAATTATAAAGAGGGTCGAAAGTGCGTTGGAGAGAACCCATTAAAAGCAGTAGAAAGTGACCCTTACACGCGATATTTCTGCGCATGCAGTCGGAGTGGCGAATGCAAAGACTACCATTGCGGTCTAGAAATCGTCTCTGGAAAATCAAAGTGTCACAATTTTAAGGAATTTGACAATAGCAAAGTTTGCTACTGTCCCAAAATGGAAAGACCCATGGTAATGGATTCGGCTTATTTCTTTATCGATAATGGTCCCTACACTTCCCTACAGGGTAAATAACATTATTTACTCCTGCTACGATTAAAAAAAAACCGATAAACTTAAACCATATTCTTTAAATTTTCTTTATACCATAAGTTTATAAGATATGTTCCTTATAAATGTGTTAGAGTCAATTGAAGTCCTAAGTACACTCGGTGGTGGTTAATTAATTTTGCAGCTAGGACCTATTCCATCTAGGCACTCCTATTTATTTAGTTTGCATTACTAAGCCCAAATTTGACAGCACCACCTCACCACTCACTCACCAGGCCTCCCTCGCTTTACCTCCTCTCGAATCTATGACCTACCTCACTCACTCACTTCAAAATTCATTACAAGCCTTTCAGTTTGTCATGACCAGATATTAATTAAACAAACTTATGGAACGAACATATCTTATGAAGTTATGCCTTTATTTTCATTTAAATGTAATCAATAATTAATAAAGTTTTATTTGGTATCAATAAAATAATTTAGTTTTTTGTTCAAAATACGATTTTTTGAAAAAGGTCTATTGAAGGAATATTGGAAAAAGGTATCCAGGTAAAGGTACAATTATTTGAAACCGTATTTTTCGCTAACAAAAACGAAGCGTTATTCGCTTAATCGCGAGCGAGGCACTCGTGTAGATGCACGCGCGCGTTCGACTCTGTTCCATTTCATCGCCAATAACCCCAAAAAAGCTGGTATATTTTTTAACCTAGTTCATATTATAGCGTTAACCGAGTACGTACTTCTGTATGCCTAAATATTCTTTTTCAAACCAAATAATTAAAATATTTTCAGTTTTTTTGGTAGGCGAAAAGGAGACTTATTAAAAATAAACTAATTAAGGTTATTAAAAATTCTTAAAACAAGTTGTAATATTAATTTTGAAATTCGGGAAAAATTCAGTTTCTCGACTAAGAAATTTATTTATATAAATATTTGTGATATTACCTGATTATCATACATAAACTTTATGAATGACGTCACGCATTATTCATGAATCTAATATATTAACTTGAAAAAGTTGCTAAGCCAAAGTATCAGAAAAAAGGGAGGTATGGTCTTATTGGTGTACTTGTCTGTTTTAATTCGCGGTTAATCTTGGTATGAGAGTGACCTAATTTCCTACATTTAGGCCTAATACATTTACCAATTTTATTTTCTCACGGCTATACCCTAAATTCTTACATAAAAATTTATCTATATTATTTAATTTTGAAATTAAATTATACTATTTGAGAGACTTGGAAGTAATTAAATTATACTATTTGAGAGACTTGGAAGTAATTAAATTATACTATTTGAGAGACTTGGAAGTAATTAAATTATACTATTTGAGAGACTTGGAAGTAATTAAATTATACTATTTGAGAGACTTGGAAGTAATTAAATTATACTATTTGAGAGACTTGGAAGTAATTAAATTATACTATTTGAGAGACTTGGAAGTAATTAAATTTTACTATTTGAGAGACTTGGTAGTCATTAAATAAGTTTTCAATATATAAATTCGTGATGTCACAGCCCATGCTCAGTGTCTTAATGAATTTTAAATTATATAGAAAATATAAGACATTAATTGAGTTTTTAAGTGTGGGGCACTCCTGTAAGCCAAGGTTTTGGGCGACAAAGTTTGTTTGAGGGAATACGACACCTTGAAGATGTCGACTGCCCCGTGTCCACCGGAGGTCACTTGACCTCAATAACCCTTCTAATCGTATTTTCTAACAAAGTAACCTCAAGAAAAGTACGAACCTTCAATTTACTTAAAGTATTAACGAAATTGAATGGTTTTTCAAGTCAAATAAAATATAATAAAAACTCAAATGTTTCTGTTTGAATTTTGTAAACGCAACAATTCAAGAAACCCTGAACATATATGTCCTATATTGGATTTCGCGTGTTGGTTTGTTATTGCAATCGAAAAGAACAACTTTTTCTTTCTGATCTGTCAGATTTTAATGCGATACCCGAGAATTAATGGGACAAAATATTGGAATGAGAGTTTTAATATAGTTCAGTCAAGGTCTCTTAACAACTGCTAGTTTCACGAGTCACACGGCGCACTGCAACGTGACACCAACATTTACACTCCTCGCTCGGTTCTACTTCTCTTTAGTCTTTTGACCTTTCTAAATTATTAAATGACCTCTAAAGTCGCCCCAAATTGGTCAGTTAGGCCCTAACACACACATAAACAAAATACTTTCAACTGGGTTCTAAAAGCAACCCCCATCCCCCAACGCTAATATTAACAACAATATTTACACCTTTATCCACACTACTTCTCTTTAGACCTTTCTAAACTATTAATTGACCTCTAAAGTCGCCCCCCAACTTGGTCAGTTTTCATATACACATGAACAATTTACATTCACCTGGGTTTTAAAAGCACCCCCTCCCCCCAACACTAATATTAACCACAATATTTACACCTTTAGTTACACTACTCTAGAAAATATAAAATTATAAAATTGAATTTGCGTGTTTATTAAGAAATTTTCCTCAAAACTTGAATAACTAATTTTAGGTTATAAATCAGAGGCAATGGTCATTAAAATGGTAGTGGGTTTACGTTATTGTCCTCCGTTATTTTGGATAGCAACCTTCGGGGTCACCAATCAGGTCAAAATCTACAGGGTGTCAGTGAAAAATTGGTGTTAAGGTCTGTCCAGACTGACACATTTTGCGAGTTAGCATCTTCGCTTTGCTTGTTTGCAAGATCGGGCGCTACTGTCCACATTGGGTTTTCGCTACTTTGCGTCCTCACCTCGCGAAGATACAAATTTCTCGCGACAAGGCCAAGAATTTCGCGCCTTCTCGAGAAAAGCACCAATCACAGACGAGATGAAGGCAGGGGAGATTAGTTTAGTTTTGTTGTTTGGACAACGTCGATGGAGAAGGGCAGATGGAGAAGGGCAGATGGCGCAATGATTGCTCAAACTTTATTGGCTCTCAGAATGGGAAAAGCAAATTTTTTGCGTGTATCAGAGCAGAAGTGTAAATGTTTTTCGTGATCTGTTGCGAAGATGTGAATAGACGAAGGCGCGCGAACACGCGAACGAGAGCTCAATATGGACAAAGCTTTAATCTTAGAGAATGTATATTGATATGCAATGAAATTAGAGACGTGTTATGCGTTTTTAGTCTAAAAATCACATAATTTTGACCAAAAACACGACCATTTAAGCTTGTTATTAACATTTTCATGTTTCGTATTCGATAAGAGATGAATTCCATAAATTGGTCAAACATTATAACGTCATTTTTGATAAACCAAAATGAAATGATGATGTTTTTTGTTCCACATCAACCAAATATCAGAAATTCGTAGAAAACTATACATTTTTTTCCCAACTATTAAAAAAAATAATTGGAAAAACATGTACTAGCCTACATCCTCGAACTGAAGGATAAATTTCACGTGCTATCGAGATAATTACAGACATGTCATGTCACTTAAACTGCAGCGGAGAAATACAGTATATAAAAAATAGATCGAAATGAAATTAATTTCAAGTAATTACAAGCTTCGTAGAGAATTCGTGTCAACAATTCAACCAATGAGAGAGCTGAACGAATATGAAAAAAATAAGTGTCGTGTCATTGTTGAGAAGCACACTGAAGCCTGCTTGACTTTTTGTATAAAACGGCCAGTATCGCACCATACTAAGCATATCCAGCTCTAACAAGCTTCGAATATTCAACTTTGCTCAACTCAACATTAGTTACTTCACGACAACTTGAAAAAATGGGAGTCAAAACTCTATTCTTTGCTTTGGCATTAGTTACCGTTATCATTTCGACTACTTATGCCCAGGGTAAGTATATTTAACGTTTAAGGTCCATTCAGACTGAAATCTTAAGTTGCCGTCGGTGAAGTCCCTGAACATCGACTACGAGAAAAGATTCGTGGGTTTAAGTTTCGTCGGGCAGTCCCCACCTCGTTAGCGCCTTTTATTTAGCATTAGCTTACTCAAATCTGAGAAATAGAAAGAACAAACTTCACCTAAGTTCAAAGCCAGTTTATTAATTGCTTGGTCTAGTTTTTTAATTCAAGAAGTTGGGGTTACTGGTCCTCGGGAACAGTTTATTAATTGCAAATCTATAGGAGAACAAAGGCGGGGACAAGTACAAGGACCAGGTTATTATTTAGGGGTGCACTAGGGGGTCACTGGTCCCAGGACTATTTAAAAACTAATCTTATATCCCTGACTGGCTCACTCGATCATGCCTTATGATTATGACGCTTGATCGAGTGGAATATCCCCTGATTTGAAATGGTCTAACCATGTGACCTACGTTTCCAATCGCGCCAGACGCCTCTCCAGTTTTATTAGACGCAACACTGGTCATACTGAAGCTTCTACAACTCTATTCCGAACCTTTTGTTTACCAATCTTGGAATATGCCTCCGAAATCCCATTCTAGCTAAGGATGTTCGGGCTTTAGAATCAGTACAGCGGGGGGGTTCACGCGTTTCTCTCTGATGTGCCCCAGGGCCAATAGAGCTGGCTATGTTCCCTACTCTGAGCGATTGAAAACGATTGGTCTTAGTCCCCTTGAGGTGCGTCGTGCAATTTCCGATGTAGTTACACTTTGGCGTCTCCGGGGTTTTTTTGGATTTTAAACTAGAATCTTTTGTCCGGATAAACCCTAGACATTTAGTTCTCACATATTCTTTACAATTTGCTAGGTGTTTATCGCTTCAAAATTCATTTTTCTATAGTGTTGTGAGGACCTGGAATTGTCTTCCTGATGATCTTCGCCGGGAAGAGTCTTTCCAGGCCTTCAAATCTGGGGTTTCTAAATTTCTTTACACTAACTGGCTTAATTCTTTACTTTAAAATAATTACTCAAAATTTTAGTAACTCATAGATATGTATTTATAATGTTATAATTTAAGTTTAAGTTTAAGTTTTATTTGTCGTTTTCCGTGTTTCTGTCCCGGTAACCACAATTTGCAGGCCTAGGCCTTCTGTGGTTGCCTGTAACGTTGGATTAAATTCAACTATACGTATGGATATAGCACTCCCTCGAAAACTTGACTACCGTTTGTCCCTTAAACGGGGCGCCATCTAGGGCGGGCTAATTTCTCGCGTCTGAACAGGGAAATGAACGTAACGCCGCCTCCATAACGAAACTAAAGAAGCGATTGACGGGAACGTTAAGATCTTCACTGTATAGTCTGAATGGGCCTTAACTTTAAAACAAGATTGAACCAGAAGTTTATAATCATATTGATATAATTATAAACTTCTGATTTAACCTGAACGTTTTCAATTAATGAAATCATTTTGTTTATATATTATTTTAGGAACACCAGGAGGAGAAGATGATATGGCACCCTCTCCACCCACTCCATCCTTACGTACGTAAATTGAAAATAAGTAATTAAATGTAACTTGGGAGGTTATAGTTACCCCGATCAGTTTTCTCACTCTTTTCTCTGACCAATTTAACTACAACTTTGGCTTGATTATCTTAACCCCTAGTTAAATTTAATGAAGGGAGGGTGAAATGGAAAAATCGTGAGCGGCTAAATGTGCGCCTGTTTTTGTTATTATCAAGGTTTATCAACTGAATAAACTTCCCCCTTTTCCAAAATATTATTGAATAGGGTATGTTTTTACCTCAAAATATTGGTATTTTTCCAATTTATTGCTAATTACCTTGTTTATTGTCATATTTTTCCACAACATTGTTATTTTACGTCATTTCTACCCTAAAAAGTGGCGCACTTTTAGCCACTCGTGAAAAATCAAGTGAATTTTTTAATCGATTCTTTAATCTATATCTATATAAATCAAAGTCCTGACTGACTGACTGACTGACTGATAATCAACGCCTAGCCCAAACCGCTTGCCCTAGAAGGCTGAAAATTTGCAGGAACGTTACTCATACGTAGTAGGCGCGTACTAAGAAAGATTTTTCCAATCCGCCGCCATCTTAAAAAATGGCGCCCAGAAATGTAAAAAAATCTTCTCTACGCAACAAAGTCCGCGCGTTTCAACCGATTTCACAAAAATTTAGTACACTGGTTTCCTTTAACCTATAGACGGGCTGAATTGTCGATTTGTTGCCATCTTTTTAAATGGCGGCCAAAAACATAAAAACCCTTCTTTATGGAATAATGTCCGCGAGAAAAGTAATAAAAAATGTCCCGACGGGCTTACGGGCAACCCCGAGTGCCTTCGCTCCTAGGGTGCTACAAAAATATTAGTCATCAGTAAGATCTAAAACCATTAACAACCCCCGGGACTCGCAACGCAATAAGATCCTCGTATTGAAATTTCCGCCTCTAGGAGTTACGGCTGTTTTCGCGACAAGGGTGCCACCAAGCGGCAACGGATAGAAACTTACAGGGTGTACAGAACTTCCGGTTCCGGATATCGCTTAAAAAAGAAATAAGATCGCCTTCTTCTAAATTCGGAGGCCGAGGCCGCAACGGTTTAATGTAAAATAATTATAAAATATCAAAATAATATATCGCTAAATTAGCTTGATAACTGCAATATGGTAGTTTAAAAAATATGTACACCTACACCTTAACATTTTCATTCTCGTCTTCATCGTCGTGATCCGCCATTTTTAAATAGTAAAGAGGAACCTGTAAACCGGAAATTCGGTACCCCCTAAAAGTTTCATCAATATACCGCAAGGGTCGCTAGGATCGCGCGTAACAGAAAACCACGAAAAGTAAAAAGCTGGCGTTGCGAGTCCCGGTGGCTGTTAATGGTCTTAGGTAAGATCTACCCTTTCTTTATAACTTTTTGATGGAAGTTCTTATTACACGTGAGCGACGCCGCGGGTAACAGCTAGTTAATTATAAGACCAATCTGCGTATAGTGAAACAAAGGAAATAATAATTACGAATGATTTTAAAATTAAAATTTCATACATAATTTGAAATTTGCAACTCCGACCAATCGAGTAACGCCCTACCAACCATCTTGCTACTGATATAGATTACGCATTTAGTAAGGTCAAATTCAGAAATTAAGGAATTTTTTACAATACGCGTAAAAACAAATACACAAACAAATAATTAAACAACTTTTTTAGCACAGATGATAGATAATATAATCTGGTTATCTAATAAGAATTAAAATCTATCGTTACATATCACTCTTAAAAAGTAAAATAATTAATGCTCGGTTTGACGACTCGAATATTTGTTTGAGGTTTCTTAGGAACATAATTAAAAACGAATTTATATCTTTTCACGTTAAAGGTGTCAATCTTAGGCTTCCAATAGATAATTAAGTCACACTGTCGACGCCTTCCTTGTACACTTTAAAATGAAATTTCATCTATTTTTAGCATGCATAGGTTGCGCGATGATGGATTGCCCAGATGGGCAAACAGGCAAATGTATGAAAGACAACGCGCCGTGCCCCACAAGTGACACATCATGCACTTGCGTTTGCTCTTAAACAGGGTTTTAAAAGTGTACGAGGATAATTAGGATATATTTGAATTTCAATACTCTTGTCTATAACAGTGTATTTTAATTTGAACGAATAAAAAAATAATTATGAAAAAATGATAATAAATCTTATGTTTGTTTCTTTGTTCTTAATATTATGAGACGGATGCATTCTTCGCCGAGAAGGCTAAGATGAAAATTCAAATTAATTATCACAATGTAGATATTCACTAATTAATTAAAATATAATGAGGTCAAGAGGGAAAGCTGACCTCTAGGATGAAAAGATCTAATGTATTTTCTACCAGCGCCTGTAGAAATGTTTACACTGCTACACAATAGTGTATAGGGGTAAAAGCTGTCATACAAAATAGGTGTGAGGTTTATTCCAGCAGGGATAGATTTAATTTTAGAAGTAGGAATGGAGAACAGAGTATTCTGGGCTCGCGTCAAAGTCCCGGACCCCCTTCCCCGATACGGTGGGGGGGGGTATGAAAGAAGAGGCGGGTCACAGCGACAGGTAGAAAGGAATTACGTATTTTTCGACGTCCCCGTCAGCAACGTCATCAAAACGTAGGGTTTAAGTGAGCAGACAATAAGATAATTTAAACTTTTCTTCACGTGTTAGAGGGAGGGGCTCTATACTGGGATATGAGTCGGACTAACCGTTCTCCATTCCTACTTCTAAAATTAAATATATCCCTGATTCCACTAAACGTATCAAGAGAAACAAGGTGCTCAAAACACAAAGCCTATACATGCGACTTTCCAAATTGGTCTACTGGCAATATACTAAAGGTAAAGGTACAATTATTTGAAACAGTATTTTTCGCTAACAGAAACGAAGCGTTATTCGCTTTATCGCGAACGAGGCACTCGTGTAGATGCACGCGCGCGTTCGACTCTGCTCCAATTCATCGCCAATAACTCCAAAAAAGCTGGCATATATTTTAATCTAGTTTCTACTATAGCGTTAACCGAGTACGTACTTCTGTATGCCTACAGTTTCTTTTTCAAACCAAATAATAAAAATATTTTCAGTTTTTTTTTGTAGACGAAAAGGTGACTAATTAAAAATAGAACTATTTTAGTTTCTTAAAAATTCTTAAAACAAGTTGTAATATTAATTTTGAAATTCGGGAAAAAATTTGGTTTCTCGACTACGAAATTTATTAATAAATATTGGTGATATTGGCTATTTTCATAACTAAACTTTTTGAACTACGTCACGCATGATTCATGAATCTAATATATTAACATGAAAAAGTTGCTAAGCCAAGGTATCAGAATAAAAGGGAGGTATGGTCTTATTGGTGTCCTTGTCCGTTTTAAGTCGGGGTTAATCTTGGTATGAGAGTAGCCTAATTTCTTAAATTTAGGCCTAATACATTTACCTATTTAATTTTCTCACGGCTATACCCTAAATTCTTACATAAACATTTATCTACATTATTTAATTTTGAAATTAAATTATACTATTTGAGAGGCTTGGAAGTCATTAAATTATACCATTTGAGAGACTTGGAAGTAATTAAATTATACTATTTGAGAGACTTGGAAGTAATTAAATTACACTATTTGAGAGACTTGGAAGTAATTAAATTATACCATTTGAGAGACTTGGAAGTAATTAAACTATACCATTTGAGAGACTTGGAAGTAATTATTATACAATTTGAGAGAATTGGAAGTAATTAAATTATACTATTTGAGAGACTTGGAAGTAATTAAATTATACTATTTGAGAGACTTGGAAGTAATTAAATTATACTATTTGAGAGACTTGGAAGTAATTAAATTATACTATTTGAGAGACTTGGAAGTAATTAAATTATACTATTTGAGAGACTTGGAAGTCACTAAATTATACTATTTGAGAGACTTGGAAGTCATTAAATTATACTATTTGAGAGACTTGGAAGTCATTAAATTATACTATTTGAGAGACTTGGAAGTCATTAAATTATACTATTTGAGAGACTTGGAAGTCATTAAATTATACTATTTGAGAGACTTGGAAGTAATTAAATTATACTATTTGAGAGACTTGGAAGTCATTAAATTATACTATTTGAGAGACTTGGAAGTCATTAAAAAAGTCTACAATATTTAAATTCACGATGTCACAGTGTCTTAATGAATTTTAAATCAAATAGAAAATGTGAGACATTAATTGAGTTGGAATTGTGTAAGCCAAGGTTTTGGGCGACAAAGTTTGTTTGAGGGAATACCACACATTGAAGATGTCGACTGCCCCGTGTCCGCCGGAGGTCATTTGACCCCAATAAACCTTCTCATCATATTTTATAACAAAGTAACCTCAAGAAAAGTACGAACCTTCAATTTACTTAAAGTGTTAAAGAAATTAAATTGTTTTTCAAGTCAAATAAAATATGATAAAAACTCAAATGTTTCCGATTGAATTTTGTAAATTGTAAATTGTTTGAATATTAAATGCAACGTAATCAAGTACTTATTCACTGATATTAATCTTAATTAGTAATTAATAATTCTGTTTAATTAAAGTACGGTTGTGTTGCGCAACATTTCCAGAAATAATGTTGGAATTCGCGTTGACGTCAATGCGAATTAATCCGCAAGTGTTGAGTTGTTATTGGAATCGAAAAGAACAACTTTATCTTTCTGATCTGTCAGATTTTATTGCGATATCCGAGAATTAATGGGAAAAAATATTGGAATGATAGTTTTAATATAGTTCAGTCAAGGCCTTAACAACTGCTGGTTTCACGAGTCACACGGCGCACTGCAACGTGACACCAGAAGTAAGATGAGACTAGAAGTACTGAGCTAACCAAATTCTTCACTTGGCGAAAGTGAATATTCTTGATAACACACCAACGGTTGGCCCTCTGGTAGCGGTTTCTGAATTTCCCCTACAAAACGTGAGACGCTCGCGGGCGGCGGTAGAGGGCCGAACTAGATTCAAGCACCCGCGTCCGTGTTCCGCGGCTTTAGGTTGAGGGGAAGGGGGTAGGAAATTTTTTTTGAACTCTACCAATTTTTTTCTCTCTAGTGTAGGCGCGATGGAAGCGGCATAAAATCCTCAAATTTGTTCACTAGTGCCAGGATCTATTAGTACCAATGCTAGAGCTCTTCACTTCTAGTCTCATCTTACTTCTGGTGACACCAACATTTACACTCCTCGCTAGGTTCTACTTCTCTTTGGACCTTTCTAAACTATTAATTGACCTCTAAAGTCGCCCCAAACTTGGTCAGTTAGGTCCTAACACACACATAAACAAATTACATTCACCTGGGTTCTAAAAGCACCCCTCCCAATACTAATATTAATATTAACAACAATATTTACACCTTTATTCACAATTTATTTAGAAAATATCAAATTATAATATTGAATTTACGTGTTTATTGAGAAATTTTCTTCAAAACTTGAATAACTAATTTTAGGTTATAAATCAGAGGCAATTATCATTAAAATGGAAGTAGGTTTACATTATTGTCCGTTATTTTGGACAGCAACCTTCGGGGTCACCAATAAGGTCAAAATCCACAGGGTTTCAGTGAAAAATTGGTGTTAATCTTATAGAATGTATATTGAGATGCAATGAAATTAAAAGACGTGTTATGTGTTTTTGGTCTAAAAATCACATAATTTTGACCTAATACACGACCTGACATTTAAGCTTGATATTAACAATTTCATGCTTGGACACGACAAAAGATGAATTTGATAAATTGGTCAAATATTATAAGGTAATTTTTGGTACCCCAAATAATATCAAAAGGTTTTCTGTTCCATATAATCATAAACCGAATATCAGAAATTGTCACGCAGAAAACTATACAGTTTTGTTCCCAATTTGGCCCAAAAA
>JAEQBA010000975.1:17623-38681 GCA_019434445.1 Phalangium opilio | reverse complement strand
TTGTCGGGTCTGTGGTCGTTTGTTTTGAACCACGCCCATTGGCAGTGTTTTGGGACGGTTAGCTTGACGATTACGTCGAAATTTTGATGAACCATACCCATATTTTCTATGGGTTGGACATATGTCGGGTCTGTGGTCGGTTTGTTCCGTACCACGAGTCCACGACCATTGCCAGTCTTTACGACTGTTGCCTTGACGATTTGGGTTGGACGCTTGTTGGATAAGTGATCAGTTTGTTCCGTACCACTCCCGATTTTCAAATTTCAAGACGGTTGGCTTGGCCATTCGTCATACTTTTGATCCTCCATTTTTTTAGTAGATAGAATAGCGGAAAACCTTTTTCAAAAATACAAAATATTTAAGTTTAGAAGCACCAATTCAATCGAAAAACCATTCCTGTATTTTGCTCAATATTAAAAAAAAAATATATAGGCCAAACCATTATAGGACAAACCTTCAACTTCACTGTAGAAAAGGGAGTGTTTAAATGGGCCTAGATACTCTAATTCTAATAATTAACAAATATTTGCGAGGATTTTGGTTTTTTCAACCAACTTATTTAACTTCAAAATAGATGGTATAATAATTGAGTTACGTGGTGTAAACATTCTTCATCGATAGTTTTAATTTATTACTATTTAGGCCTTCATAAAACCTATGAGGTACAGAGGGAAAAATTAAGAATTATAATTTTGAACAAGAATACAATTATTACCAAAACAATTTATTCCTGTTGGAAATAGCACTGAACTTGCAACTTGCTTCAGGAATAACTTTAAAAGTAAATAATAAAGTAAGAAGATAATTAAAGCGAGCTAGAACGAAAAGAAAACCAAGCATCAACGTGGAAGGGTTGCAGATTAAAACTCAACAGTTGGCCAGGATTTAATACTAACACGAAGAAAAACAGCTACAGACGCTTAATGAGCATACTAAAAGAACAATTATTTTTAAAATTAAATTACTTTGTTCACTAAATTGACACTAATTGATTACAGGTTGTTTAAATTAATAAACATTTTAATCACATGAAATTTCAAAAAAAATTAATTTTGCTTGTGCATATTCATTAATAAACATTTTATCACATGAAATTTCAAAAAAATTAATTTTTGCTTGTGCATATTCATAAAGTATTTATTAAACGTATTTGAACAGCCCTGGTTGCCACATTTAATACTACAAGTTATCAAAATCTGTGGGATCATTAATCTAGCAGACTAGTAATATTTTCCTTATACATTAATTATTGCAACCCCGTAGAATTATTAACCAATTAAAATATTGTGATAATGTGGGCCCACGTGGGAAATATGGCGGTGGCACAGGGGAAATGACCAGTTTCACAACTATCTTCTCTAGTTTAAGAAATAAATCTGAATTTACTCAGTGGTCCACGTAAACACACTGAAAAGTCAGGGGTGATGAGAGTCCAGAGATTAACTGAAATCTTTTAATTATTCAATTCTCTAGTTTAGCATACGCCTTGCTCTGGTCAGGGACCATTTTATTTATTTGAGGCCAAGGGGTCTCGGTCAATTACCTAATGTCCTGTTTAAAAAAAATCCTTATTTCCCACCCTGATGTGGACTCTGTTCCCCACTAATACACCCTTTCGACGGGAAAAGGGGGTTGGCAACCCTTAGTATCGGGAGATACAGTGAGCACAAAAATAGTGCTCCCTGTAGTTTCACGTCTGTAGTGTGAGCCTCTAACCTGTTTAGTGTTTACCCTTTTTGAATTTCCTTCTCAAAGGATCACGTGACGTCTTATTCCTCGGCTGTCCCGGAGGTAGGTGCGCGTGAGAACCATGGTGCCCGGCCGTTATAGCTTGCCTTCCCCCTTCCATCTTTGACTCTCTAGTCTCCTCCCTTGTTATCTCCCTGGGAGATAACAAGAGTGTTGCTCCATTGCCGTGTTTGCGCACTCTCAGCTCCAAAACGTGTACAACGCAGGGGCTAAAATGCGAGATGGAAGGCAGAGTTTTACCGTAGCGACTTTCCCTCTTAAACTGGTCGAAAGGGTGTATAGAATATCCTTATTTACAGCTCTACTAACGTCGTTTGGTTTTTAAACTACTGTTGAACCCCCGTAGAGCCATTCTCTTGCTAAGCAGCTCAAGTTAACGTTCGTGATTTCATTCTTTCTTTGTTCTTCTTGCCTCGTTTCACCCGTGTGTGCATGGATGGTGTGTGGACTGTCAACGACTCCGCTCTCTAATACGCTCGTTTTCTTTTTAAAAATTGGTAAAGTGATAGTAATTAAAAACGTAAACGACGAATATGGATTCGAGGTGCAGAAAGAGGAGGCGAGAAAATACAAAAGAATACAGGCATGACGCTTCGAACGAATACAATAGTGAGTTAAATCTTAAATTTTAAATTTCGTTTGGCATTTGCATGGACATCGCGTGTTGGCCACTGTTGGGCTGCTTCTGTCAAATGAAGCTTATTTATTTGAATTAAAGTAATGTTTCTAAGGACCTAATTCTCATTTATTGATACCGAATTATTTAAAGAAATATCTCTATGTCAATACAGATCTCTGGGATATAATGACACTTTTATTCTCTAACGATAATCTATGAAAGCAGTAGTATGTCTTTGCTCGTTTAAAGCCATTACAATTTGTTTTTTAAAATTTAAATATAATTTCGAGTAGTAACATTGGATATATTTTTGAAGAGATGGTTTACTCACATGGAGTATCCATATGATTTGCACCGTGAAGCCTGGCTAACTAGAGGACAAAAGCCGGTCTGCTATTGTCCTCCAGGGAGCCGGACCTTCACGTGTAAATGGTTAGAATCCTTCATGTGGGTAAACGACCTATACTAATAAATTAATTTCTATGAATTATTGTAGGATATGTTTTGAATAATAACACCGAAGAAAATGAAATGGAAAGCCCAAGTAAGAATAATTGTCTCTTTTTTATAATGCATGTATAAACTTCTTAGTTTGACGGGTGAATGAAAGCACATGTTATGACCGAAGGGAATAAGAGAGAAGGGACACACTTTATATCTCCATAATGCTTTACACTCGTAACAACAGTCTTACTAACCTCAAATCAACTACCCTTCACTGATTGGCTATCTAACTTCTGTCTTAGCTGTGACGTCAGATAAGAAGGTTGACGTATAAAAAGTAGTTTTGTTTACAACTTTACATTGAATGAGACAAAAATGGCCGAATTTCATGTTGATAAACGAAATCAAGCTGTGCAATTAATTTAGATGCACGGGAATTGAGAACATACCAAATTCAGATAATTTGAAGGTAATAAATAGATGAAAACTAATTATTCTGAATTAATATTAAAAAATTAAAATTAGTTTCAATAAAATACATACTTGAGGTTATAATTACACAAGAACGAAACATCGACAGCCCTAAGCCTTTGAAGAATGAAAATCTAGCAGACAAATAGGCCGCCTGATACCGCGGAGAACTTAAAGAACTATATTTGCAGTAAATTGGTTAAAAGCTGTGTACTTGCGCAAAGTTTTCGCGGTTTTCTTGAGGTTGGTCGGACTCTCGTTACCATAGCAGGCTCTAATGTCTCCCTTCTCTCTTATTCCCTTCTGGTTATGAGTATTAAAATTTCTGATTTTGGGTAGATATTGGAGATATTAGAGTCCTGGGTTTTACGTACAGGTTCAAAAAGAAATGTCCTATTGTCATTGAATCTAATTTTTAGTCTTTAGAGATGCGGGGCTGATACCGTGTGACTTTTCACTTAAAAGTAAAACCGCCGCATCCCAACCTTGATATTTATTTTTTTTCTTTGGTTTCGGCAAAGTCACTTTTGCGAAAAGTAGTAAGTATTTATCGCTATAGATCTTTTTTTTTGGTATTATTTGTCTTCTCGACAGCAACGTAAAAACGTAATATATTTCATTCATTAAGGTGCCGGACGGTTTTAACGCAAAGAATTGGCCTTAGACAAGCATAGTAATTAGTTCTGTGTGTGAAAAAAAATAGTGTTTACAACCAATGTTTAGGCGTTGTCATGAAAATGTTAAGAAAAAAGATAAATTTTACATATTTCAACAAGGGCTAAACAATGACTGACTTGCTTGAATTAATTATTCATTATGTAGGTGAAATTCCTAATTTCCTGGGGTTTGTAATGGTGGGAGACTTTGTAATCCTAGTGTTGTTGAAGTGCATGGGCTATGAAGAAAGTAAATAGTTTTGAGTAGAAAACCATTTCTTTATTTCAAAATGCACGAGTAATCTGTATTTAACCGGAGTAATACCGTAAAAATCGTCTGTTAGCTTTCTGCAAAAAACAAGAGGATCCTAGGGCTCGTAATAGTAGCCACATCGTACCGTACTTAACAGGCATACCTAAAATGTATGTGAATAGCCCTTCGATGCGTTACTTCTAACTGTGGTAAAATTTTTACCCGTAATCCTTACTTTATAAATTTGTTTATGTTATAATTGCAATGGTGCGACACTAAGAGAAATGTTGAGTGAGTAGCGCCTCGATGCGCTACCCTTAACATTGCTAAAATGATAACCCGTAAGAACATTCTAAAAACAAAGCTAAAATGATTATACAGAAGTAACCCTTAATAGAAGAACAGACAGTTTTAATGATTACCCCTCGATAATCGAGTTACATTAATGATTATGTACTTAACGTTCGATTACAGAAAGTTTTAGATTACAACAGACCCATGCCGAGGCATAATTTTCGCATCTTATAAACTTCCAACATGAACTCATGGCCAGAACCATTTGAAAGAGAAAGAATTCGGTAAAACACCCAATAATTGTAATATCCCGGTATCTTAAGACCATTGTAAAAATAACGTCTGTAAATACACGCTTTTGGTTTCAAAATGCCCCTCGATTTCTTTGAATGTTGAAATAGGGCAACGGTTTTGAAAGCGTGAAATCGCATTGACGACGGTGAAAGGAATTCTAATGGGAGAATATATAGCTTAATCTTACTATCATAATTCCCTTCCTTTTAAGTAGGCGAACGAAAAATATTACCTTCACCACAATTCTCTCCTTTTCACTTTCCCTTCTATGACGAAGGAAAAATTTTATATTGCCAAAGGCGCTTCTGTGACACCCTTACTACTATTACAACAGGGCAGGTCAAACTAAGAGCCTCATCGTAGTTGTACATCATACGATGTGGCTAAAATATCATTTTAAATAATATTTGACTATTTCCTAAAGGAAACGACACAGTTTTGAAGTCTCCGTGTTGCTTTAGTTATAGTATTGCATGATAAGTGCAATATTGCGCCATAAAGCACAGCCTCTGACTATCGGGAAGCCCTCACATGAGCAGTTCTCGTATGAACGGATTTCATAATAGCGGTCCTCATAACAGCAGTTCCCTAATAGCGGTTCCCGAAATTGCAGTTTACCCGTTACAGCAATTACCGATACAGCAGTTCTCTAAAGAGCGGAAAAACAGATATGCGAAAAACGATAGATGGTTATTATGGTGTAAGCTGGTTTGGTTTGGTTAAAGTTGATTATTTCAACTAAAAAGTATTAGGTTAGGTCAGGTTAGGTTTTGTTTCGTTTTCTTAGACTTAGGTTAGTAATATTTTGGAAATAGTGTAAAAATGTTTCGCCTTTTCTTAAATATTGTTGTTTATCTTCATTGACTTCCCAAATAATAATATTGTTTTTCCAAAAAAATTACAGTTTACAATTACCGACTTCCGAAATAAAATAACCTTTCTCGAATTGCAATATACCTTTAAGAAAACGTTACTGTTTACAGTTATCGACTTTCAAAATAAAATAACCTTTCTCGAATTATAATATGCCTTTTCCAAAAATAACTGTTTACAATTATCTAAACTAAGTGGGTCACTGGACATTTTGAATAATACATTTTCCGTAGTTTTGAAAATGCCACACTATTTTTCAAATTCCTGTGGACAATGTCCTACAATTTATCCAGTCAAAGGGTTTTCACTGTACACATGTCCTATAATAGCTTTTCCTTATTTCCGGCCCTGCAGATGGTACCCTATGTTTTGTCGCATAGCTTACTCGATTACGCGCATCACGACGCTAGCTGCTCGCGCTACTATAGCGCGAGTAGCGCAGCGTGAGCGTGGATCGAGTGGGCTATGCCCGGAGTTTGTGTCATTTTCCTTTTCCCAATCCAATTCCCATTATTCTGCTGGTTCTTGGTGAGTTTGGATGTGCGACGTATTTTAGGATTAATCTTTTGCAAACTGTGAATGATCGTTTTTAAAATATTCGTAAAAGCTAAAAGTTTAAAGATTTATAAACGATATTCAAGTGTTAATTTCTTCCTTGAATGATGAATAAGTTGGATTACAATAGACGTTTGAACGTCCGAGGCTTAAGCTTAAAGTCGTCGCCATGATCCCACATCCACATGGTTCATTGGAAGGGTCGAGCTAGCCAAGTTCAACAGCCAGTGTTTTGAGACGAGTATATTTACCTCCTCAACTATCATTCTCTTGTGGTGTGAGTCAATCTAAACGCTACACTTTTGTTAAGAATTGTTATTTGTTGCGTCAATATAAAGAAATTTGAATGCTATTATTTATAAATATTTAATTATACTTTTTAGAGGATGATTGTGCATTTGATATAATTCAAACATTTGATTTCAGCAATCATTTCTGTAGTTCTCCTGAACTCTCAAGGAGTAACGATCAAGCATCAGATTTACAGCCAAGAACTGGAGTTTGAGCCTAGTATTGGAGTTGCTGTCAAGCACCTCAGTTTTCTGGAAGATTGAAATTACCATCAACGACCAAAGCTACCGTCAAGAGACAAAGTTACCATCAAATAGCGAATTCACCATCAAGTGCCGGAGTCAAGAGTCAGAATTACGGTCAAGAATCCCAGTTTCATTCAGTTATGGCTTATATTAAGTCATGTAGTTTTAAAGTGTTAATTAGATTTGCCCAATAATTTTGATTGAGATTGAACGGTAACACGAGAACATTTTGCTTCAGTCTTTGTCAGTTTAGATCAGGGTTGCCCGACTCCTATAGAGTAATACATAGTTTACACTCAAGGAGGATGAAAACTATTTACCCCAGAAGGTCAGGATATCTAGAGCGCAAAAGCAGACGGCTTTCTGTCCTCCAGGTAGCCCGGCCTCCTGGTGTAAATGGTATGAATTCTCCATGGGTGTAAACTGTCTATGACAGTGCTATTTATGCTGACCAAATATATTTCTACCTCTTCATACAATATCTTGTCCCATTAACAATTTATGGTATCCGTTCTTACTCAATCGTGTTTAAAGGAAGGAATATTGTATTTCCATCTCTTCTTACCCAAAACTAAACCAGGCTCATTCACTTACACGGAAATTCTAATTGCTTTAGCTAAATAAGAGGGATTGATAAGTTTGTGCTAAGCCTTAAACGGTTATCCACGCCCTGAAAACACCTACTAACATAGTTATTTGTGTTTGCTCAATTTAAAGCCAACTGCACACCTTTAAAATCTTAATGTTCTATCTCTAATAATAAATTTTTCTTTTGCCTATAGAACGGAAAAACCTCCATATCTGGTCAGAGTGAATGTAGGAAACTCAAAAAAAGCGTGTGACAGTACTATCCGCACCGATCGTTATTATTCTAGATTGCCACAAAACATTTGGGAAACATCGAGTGACACACCATTCCAACGTTTAAACGAATCAATCAAATCCGTAGAAGGTTGGAACAACACTAGTGGATCTCCAAATCGAAAACAAAACATTGCATAAACATAAAGTGTTAATAACATCTTCAGAATAAATTCTTTCGTTGGGAACAATTACCTTGTTTGGATTTGGAGCAAACATTCATTTCAGAACGCAAAAAAATTTCATCATCTACAACGTTTCGCAAAAGGTGTTTTTCTTCTGATGATTTTGGCCACTTGAAATATAATTGTCCAAATGAGGTTTCTAAAAGTAGAGGAGGTCGTGAACTACCATATGCACGTGATGTCACATCTACTGGTCCGAGGCGTCAAAATATAAGTGTGATAACTCTAGATGGCAACGAACGTGAAAATCCTATTTCTCTCCGTGAACATTCTGCTTCTGGTAGTCAAGGAATATGTCTCTCAACTGCTTCTCCAATTCAAAGAACTCTTTTACCAACTGCTACTCCAATTTGAAAAGCTAGTTTATTAACTGCTACTCCAATTCAAGGAACTCGTTTAAAAAGTGACACACTCAGTTAAATAAGCGTTCCCGAAAGTCATATGAGCGTAAGCGCTGCTCTAAGTTGGTTAAATGTTCTTCGGAGTCAATTAAGCGCTTTGGTGTACGACAACCAGTACGGCATTCCATCCAGTGATGCAGATACAGTTATTAACACAGAAGAACAAATTTCACGAGATGTTGAACAACGTCACAAAAAGGAACAATTAAAACAGTAATTTTATTTGCGTACACAAAAGCCGTACATAGAAGAAAAGAAATACTTGGTCAAAATAACTTGAAAAGTTTGTGCGAGTTCCAAAACAAAGTTACATAGCAAAGTTCTAAAAGATAATAACATAACCTTGCCTTCCCAAGAATAACTTAACCAAAACTTTAGTATCGGTTAATTAAAATTCAATACTTTATAGTCCAGAACCAAAAATATATTTGAATAAGGGACTCTATGCTACAAATATATTTTCTTAGGCATATATGGCGGGACAGATAACACTATTTATACAGTGTCGATAATTGTTACGGTGAATCATATAGCGGGGAAATGTCGCATCAAACACGACAGCGGCCACTGGTGAAAGTCTGCCCTTTTCTACAGTTACAATTATTCCTGGTTACTAAAATAATAACGACAACTTGGGCAAACAATCAATTCACGAAGATCGTAAAAATGAGGACGGAATCAAAAGTACTTCAAAAAGTCATGACTGCGAAGACGACGGAAGGGAAATGTTAGAATCGTAAGTTTTGAATGTAAAATGGGGAAACTTGATTTATTTTGTTGAATTATTTAAAATGGGGAAACTTGATTTATTATGTTGAATTATTTAAAATGGGGAAACTTTATTTATTTAAATGGGTGTAAATTTTCCATAAGACCATAAATCTATATTTAATGGTCAAAGTACAAAAAGCAACTAATATATTTTTATTATGAAATTAAAAACCCCACCAATCTCATTAATTTAAATTTAAAACCCCCCACTAATATAATTTGTTATGAAATTAAGAAAACGTACTTATATAATTTATTATGAAATTAAAAAAACTACAAATATCATTATTATGAAATTTAAAATAAAACATCTTGTATATCATTATTTCTCATTAAATAAAAAACGCACACTAATATCATTATTTGTCATGAAATAAATAAAAAGAAACTAATATCATCATAACGAAATTTAAAAAAGCCACTAATATCATTATAACGAAATACAGAAACCCACTTATATCATTATTGGTTATGAATTTGAAAAAACCAACTAATATCATTATTTATTATGAAAATAAAAAACCCACATCATTATTTATTATGAAAATTAAGAAAAGAACACTGATGTCATTATTTATCATGAAACTTAAAAAAAATCATTATGAAATTTAATAAAAAATATGCCCCCGCTAATGTCATTATTTATTATGAAATTTAAAAATTAAAACCCCCACATATCGTTATTTATTGTGAAAATTAAAAAAAGAACCCTAGTAATGTCATTATGAATAGTTTAGTAGTAAATACAAATTATTTGACAACCTTAATGCCTGCGTTTAGTTTAATACACCCCTAGACGTATTTTGAGTAGAAACGTACCAGTCGCTCACCCCAATTGTCAAAGTGAAGCCCGGAGTAAAAAGCGTGGCTGAAATGTAAATGAGATGTGTAAAATATGGTTTGATAATTTTGTGCAGAGTTCCAAAAGATGGTCTCTTTTTTGGCGGGAAAACTACCCCTTATTGAGGTACCAAGCGATGGGGCAATCGTTCCTTGGCTTGTTATAAAGAGGATCGTCAGTTTCTTTGTTTACAGGATTATTGTTGTAGCCGAACAACGTTCACCTCTTCGAAACAGGGCGGCTTCCTTGGCAGTAAGCTCAGCAATGAAGATATGAAATACAAAAACATTAGGCTATATACATTTGATGTAATGAACTTAAATGAAAGTGAAAGTCCGCCGAGTTACGGAGAGTATGAGCCCCGCCAGGCTTTTTTTCGCGCTTACCACGTGCCCAGGATTTTCTTGATGTATTCTTTGGGCCATTCCGTAGTGGTCAGTTCTAGCACCTCGGCCAAAGAGTGGTCAAAATATTTTTCCCGCTAATTTAGCACAACCGGATCTTGGCCAGTAGCGTCACATTCAAAGAGAACATGGCGATGGTCCTCAGAAGACTTGTCACAAACGCGGCATATGAAGGAGAGGTGGCGATAAAAGCTAAAAGAACAATAGTTATATTCGCTCGCGGCCTGGAGGGAAAGGAAGGCAACGCTTTCTTATTGTCCAAATTCTAACACTCTCAGTTACTTTTGGAAAAGAGTTTTTTGAGAAAAGTGTATAGACACTAGGTTAAGTAGAGGTGGGTGGTCGGCCCCTTCCCTCAAAAAGTCATCCTTCTCGTTACCGAAGAATTGCAATAGAGGCGTATTGCTTTGGAAAACAGGGAAAATGACTAAGACCCCCCAGACGGTTTTAAAAGCTTTAGCGCCGAAATCGACCTGTACTCCTGTAGCAAAGAGGAAAGGGCTAGGTTGGTGGAAGTGCTGTCTAAATTCCGAAGTTTATTCACAAAGAAACCTGGCGAAACCTCGCTAATTGAGCAAACTATAAAGACGGGCGACGCTAGGCCTATAGTGTGTCATCCCCAGTCCGGTTACCAACGAGAAGAGGGACGAAATAGAAAGGCAGGGTTGCCACGGGTCAGAGAAAACCTGGAAAAGTCAGGTAATTTGATTTAAGTGGCTAAAATTTCTGGTAATAAGTCTTTGTTGAAAGAGTAATGAAAGTTTCTCCTCATCATCTCATAACACAGAATACTGTAGAGCAATCTTTAAAAATGTCTAGAATTGTTTTTACAAAGTCAATGCATTTAAAAAATCTCTTAGACTGTTATTCATATTTAAAAGGATTCTTATTCATTTTGGTGCAACGAATACATTGTAAAACTTAATGTAGAGAGTTTATTTAATTATAAGCAATTAAAACGTGCTGTAAACATTTACACTTTTGGAATGGAAAAGTCAGGGAATTTTGTTTGGAAAATTCCGTGGCAGCCCTGACAGGGCTTTTGATGAATTGTTGCAATTGGGAGTTATACGGCCATCGAATCGTCCCCCTCTAATAGTACTTACTAGTCCAAAACCCTGTGAAATGAAACGGGTTTGTGTAGATGTGCAGAGGTTAAGCTAAGTGACTACCGCGGACAGGTATCCAATTCCTTCGATGCCTCCATAATTTTCTGACAGTTACAATCAAAGAAAGTTAGTTCAGACTAAATAGGAAGGTGGACTGCAAAAATAACTGAGTTTAGTCAATTCTGGCGTGGTTCTCGAACTACATTTCAGTAAGTCTCTAGCATTGCGAAGTAAAGGTATTCTCATACTTATGGAACATATCTCATAAACGTTTGGTTTTATTAATATTTTGTAGCATATTTTGTCATTCTAAATAAATTAACTTGTTTGAAATGAAATCTAATGCTCCATTTAATATTTCATTTCGCTAATCTACACTTTGGAAACATTGTGTAGTCGCGGCAGTGTGGTTGCGTTTCTCGATGGTGGGGCGAGTTTCTACGTCAGAAAGAAAATACATTCTCTGAGTCCTCACGGAGGCATCGTCTTGAAAATTATCGAGACGCCGGGAAAAATCTAGACTTGCGCATAAGCTTCCGTCCTCTAAAGTCAACATAAAAGATTCCATTTTCAAATAATTTCAATTTTCAATCTGTTAGTTTTTTTCTTTTCCTTGCACATATAGTGGTCCCCGGGGCTAAGTCACGTGACTTGTAAGCCCCGTGCCTCTATATTTAATTTAATTTTCTTCTTCCGCGGTTGGTCTTAAATGCTTTAAAAGGCTTGAAGCGTGATATATGACTAAGGACAAAAATTATTAATTGATTGTACGCTTGTTAAAAAGAACACAACCATTGAATAGTATTAGCCCCTAGGCATTATATAATGATCTTCCCTCCAATTTGGTAACGTAAAAATAAATCTGCCTGCAAAAGAAATAAGAATTGTATTAACTATAAATTATATTAATAAACATTGACAATAGATAACATAGAATTTTTGAATGCTGAAGGCTTTAGATCTATTATGAATTAGGGCCTCAAATTAAATGATACCCTGAAAGTTTTATTAAATCTGACAGAGCATGCATGAAACACAGTTATTGACGCTAAAGTAAATTTTTTGGGGTTTTTTATTTATTTTTTTCCTCTCAAACGACGCCTACTTCGGCCACAAACATTAGGACCGTTTCAGCCTAATTACTCTCTTCCCCCTATACCCGTGCAAAATCTATACATTATGGAAAGAAAATTCGGCTAAACTCTGTATGAGGCCCTCTTCAAAAGGGACGCCTAGGTCCATCATTAGTGCTGTGTTATTTTGGACATTTAACAGCAAGATGCGGTCAATACATCTTTAAAAAAAAACATAGCATGATTGCACGGAACTGCAATATTTCTCTATTTTCCAATTAACATATTACGCACAACATATTATTTTGGGGCTCAGAATTCGCAATATCTCTACTTCCGCCCACCCCCCTTGTCCCTGCGCCACATTTACAACCACCTTTTGTCCTTCTGCCCCATCATTAACCACCTCTTGACCTTCCGGCACACCAGCACCCTCCCTTCTTGACCTTCAGCTTCAGCACCACCCTCCCCTCTTTGAGCCGCTTCATTTTCTGGAATTTGAGGTGGGGCCTTTTTCTTAAATTGGTACAAGGACTTTACTACATTATCGTACAAAATTGAAGCGTTGGGATACCTTTGTAATATTGGGGTTCCACAATCACACTCCAGAAGAGGATGACATACGTACGATGCGATTCAAGAAGGCTGCGCGAGACACCGCTTCGACCAGTCGTGGGAGAGGACTTAGAATTGGATTTGACGAGAACCGTCGAAATAATAATAATAATTTATTTGCAGTTTGGGCTAAGTACAACTCATTGGGCAGGGCAAAGTCGAAAACGACTTTTTTGCCCATTTGGTTAATGGTTAATTGTTATTAAAATATATGAAGTAGATAGTTTAGTAAGTAACATGAATTAAATTATATGTTTTTTAGCTTACATTTAAATTTAGCAAAAACGATTTTACTATATTTTTATAGTTATTTATAGTTAGATTCGATAGTGGGTTTAGCTCATTATATAATTTAACAGACTTACAAAATATAGAATTTAACTTTAACGTTGTGCGCGCATGTGGGGGCTCAAGGATATAGGTTTTCCGCGTGAAATGTTTTGATAGTGTACTATATCGAAAAGGATTATATATAGTAGATGTGATAGACTTAAATATAAAAATCAAACAAAGGTATTCTTTAAGCATAAATAAGTTTAGTATTTCAGGCGATTTGAAAATTGGAGAGGTATGCGCTAGGAAAGGTTTGTTTTCTATTATTCTTAGCACTCTTTTTTGAAGGACTAGTATTCTATTTAGGTTTGCCTTACTTGTGTTGCCCCATATGGATAAGCAATACGACAGATATGGGTAAATAAATGCATAGTACAATTGGCGCAGTGTATTTTCTCCGAATGAGTCACGATTTTGGTGGACTAGGTATATTCCATAGGAGATTTTTTTGCACCCTGAGTGGTGTGATAGTTCCATTTTAGGTGCGGGTCGTAGAAAAGACCGAGATACTTATACATATTTACTTCTTCTAGGACACTGTTTCGCAAAACTATAGGTTCATTATGGTGACGTGATTTATTTATGTTGGAGAATATCATATAGACTGTTTTCCCAGTGTTTATCTCTATGTAGTTATCTGTTAGCCATCTTTCAATTTTACTAAGTGTGGTGTTTACCTCCTTTATTATGGTACCTAGATCAGGGCCTGCACATAGGATAAGTGTATCATCAGCATATAGGGTGATGGAATCGTCATTATCAATGCTTGTAATGTCGTTTACGTATAAGTTAAAGAAAAGAGGTGAAAGTATTAACCCTTGGGGCACAACCCTGGAGTTTAACTTATAATCAGACACTTTCCTGTTTAATTTAGTTCGGGCTTTCCTATCCCTAAGGTAGGACTTAATCCATTTATATCCTGGACCTCTAAAACCCATGGCATGAAGTTTTTCCAGTAGTTGTGCTTGGTTAACCGTATCAAAAGCTTCTTTAAAATCAAGGAAACTCCAAGGGCGTAGAAAGTAGCATCTAGGGCTTCTATGATTTGCTTATAAACCCTAATATTAGCATCCTCTACACCCGATTTCTCTCGAAATGCAAATTGTTTAGGGGAGATTAAGTTGTATTTATTGCAAAATTTGGACATCCTATGGTAAAAAACTAAAAACATTTATCGAAAATTTTGGCTAAGATTGATAGAATCGATATCGGTCTGTAGTTAGACGGAGTATTTTTATCTCCTTTTTTATATATTGGTATTATAATAGCTTCTTTTAGGGAGTTGGGATATTCCCCAGATCTAAAGGAAAGGTTAATTAATGACGTAATGGGCGTTACAATATAGGATGGTGCCAATTTTATTATTTTTGGTGGGAGATCATCAAATCCAGGGGCTGAGTTAGCTTTAAGGTCTTGTATTATTCCATATATTTCAGTAGTATCCGTTTCATATAAAACAAAGGTATTTGGGAGATGCTTAACATTTTTTAGGGTTCGATATCTTTCATTTTGTTGTTGATAGTTGGGCACCGCGGGATTAAAGGCATCATTGAACGTGTCCGCCGAGATATTAATTACATTATCATTAGCTAATTTTACCTTTTCCAAGTAAATTGTTTATAAGTTTCCAAGTTTCTTTGGGTTTAGACTTAACCTTTAGCAGGGCGTCTTTATAGTAGGCAATTCTGGCGTTTCTTATCAGGTTATTACATCTATTGCGGGAATTTTTGTAAGCCTTACTGTTTATTGCTGTGGGGTTGCGTTTGAACGTTTTTAATAGTTTTCATTTATTTCTTATTTCTGCTAGGATTGTATGGTTGATCCATTTATAAGAATCTTTTCGGGTTGCATTATAATAGGGGAACGCGTCGTTAACAATGGTAGATAACTTATTGTGAAAAATGTTAAAGGCTTGGTTTATATCCTCATAATCCTGCAGGGGTTTCCATGACTCCATACTTATATTGGTGATAAATTTTGCAATATTATGTTTAGACAGATTTCGTATGCTAATGGTTGTTTTGATTTGGGTAGCTACTTTAAAGTTCAAAAGTATTGGTTTATGGTCGGTGATATCGATGCCTGTTAAAACTTTGGTTTCGACTTGAAAATTTGAATAGCAGTGGTCGATTAAAGTTGCTGAGCTATTGGTCACCCTAGTTGGGGTTGTTATGAATTGTTTTAGTCCATAGCTAAGAGTTGTGTCTATCACATTTTCTGTTTCTTTGTTTTGAGATAGGAGATTGATGTTCATATCCCCAATGATAATCATTTTACTATTTGGTGGGCCCATTTTCAGGATCATGTGTTCAAGTGTTTTTAAAGATTCACTAACCTTATTACCTGACCTATACACAACAGCTATATATATATATTTGGTCTATTATGATAGTGAATATTTCGAGAAACTCATTTGAAGTACATGCTTCATTAGCGATTTCATATTTTATATTATTTCTAAGATAGAATCCTACCCCCCCCTCCTTTGCGTGTATCACGACCATGACCAGCAAAATTCAACCCAGGGTAGCTTTCAGGGAAGTCTTTCTTGAACCATGTTTCAGTTAAAGCGTATATATGAATATCTCTGTCTATCAGATCACATGCTGCGATTAGTTGACCAAAATTCGCTTTCGCACTTCGAATATTAATTGAAATTATATTTAACATAAAGAGTGGGTTTTAGTAGATGTACAATAATAAATAGAATAAATAGATAAATAAATAGTTTTAGATATAGTTAAATTTTCACGACCGAGTCGCTTGAGAAATCAAATTTAAAGCTATCGGCTCCCACTTTGATGGAGGTACTAGATAGCCAGATGTACTTCTCAGGGTGTTTGGTCTTTGCAAATTGACGTAACTTGTACCTTCCGAATAGCTGATTTGCCGTACAATCGTGTTCAATAAATATTTGGGTGCCTTTTAATTTAACATTTTTCGTAAGGATGGACATTTTAACGTCATAGGTTTCAGCGGGTATGCAATAGATCTAGATTTATTTTGTTGATATGGGCCTTTACGGAAGATTTGCGACAGTAAGATATTAATATTGACGTTTAGTTTACTTGAGAACAGGTTCTCCACGGCATTTGCTAACTCCTTTCTAGATTCAGTGTCCTTATCTACTAGCCCTCTGATTATTAAATTATTTCGCTTAAGCATTATTTCTAAGTTACCAACTCTCATTCTAGTGTCTTCGTGATTGTCTTTGACGCGTTTCTCCAGTGCTGAAGCACCTGATTCTAGGGCAGTGACCCTGTCATCCAAGAGTGCAATACTTTGCATGGACAGCTGGACATCGTTAAGCGATCTTTCCATGACCAATTGCCTAGCTTCTATCGCGTCTATGGATATTTTTGTATCATTGACGCTTGTTGTTAGGGAATCTATTTTTTTAGCTATAACGTTAAGCGCTGTTATGACGTCCGGTGAGGTTGCATCGTTTGCGGGATCAGCAACTGGCATTTCAGAGTTCGATTTTGATCTAGTCTTATGCATTTTTAAAGTTTGATTGAGCTGGCGAAGCCCACAGTAAGCTTAGGTCAAAATAGATAGAAGTGGTTTTGTACCAACCTATTAAAGAAAAACAGATTAGCGTCTTGGGTAACGTCTTAAGGGTATTGGGCTCCGCCAGTAAATGGAATTTCAGCTTCGGAATCAATCGTGGTTTAGTTGTTTGTTCTTGGTCACGTGTTGGAGTTTTTTAACTGGTCGACGTTGAGCTTTTTAAGGTAGAACGCACTTAAGTTGCACTTTTTAGAAAATCGTTTTTTTTAAAGACGTTGGACGCGTAGTTCGGCGGTACTTATCGGTGTCGATACTTTAGATTCTATAATTCCTTGATGATACAGCAGGCCAGCTGGACTGGTGGCCTTACATAAAGGTGGCAAGTCTATTAAAGAGAAACAGATTAGCGTCTTGGGTAACGTCTTAAGGGTATTGACAGTTTCAAACGTTACCATTTCCATACCACTCTTGTTCATATTTTTTTTACCAATTCCACCCAATGGCACCCATAGATTTCATCAACCTCCCCATCCGTTACCGATCCGTGGTTTCCAAATACCAAACATTCCCATTCCCGATTAAGAAACGTTATCACATTTCCAACCATTACCGAAATCAACAATAGCAGAAAACCATTTCCATACCATTACCGATATTCAATATTATATATGAACAACGTAATTAGTACCATTATTACCTCAAATCCTTGTGGCTGAAGAAAAATTACATAATTAAATGACAAACAAGGAGAACTCACCTGCAATTTCTACACTTGTCGAAGCATTCTTCTAAAATCTGCCCTATTTGTCCTTCAAAAAGTTCACAAAATTAGCCACAACAAAAATATAAATTTATTTCGAATGTTTTAACAAAAACACTAGTGGTTATCTTTAAGGGTTTCGTGGAAAAAAAGAAGAATGTCCACTTTATTTGGCTTTAACTGCGTTCTTCTTTCCTCTAAAATCCTACCCTGTTTGCTGAAACAACGTTCGCTGGTTGAACTTGAAGCGGGAATTGACATAATTCGCTTAAACAAGGACTTGACTTTTGGCAAATTTTCTTCTTTCCACCAATCTTCAAGTGAAGTTGACGTTGTAGGTAATGACACAAGTGACTGATAAGTCGACACTTCATCCTCATTTACGTTACAACTAGTAGGCTGCTCGTCCAGTAGGTCTGAAAATATGTCATCCTTTTCCTAAATGAATTTAGAGTTGCTTTTGCAATAACTCTTTTTTTAAATTAATTTATATATTAAAAATCAGCTAACCACGTTAGTTTTGGCTATTTTTGAAAGTGGCTGCGTGTCAGAGCATTCATCATCATCATCTTCATTGAGTGTAGTATCCTGCTCCAGTTCATCACGAATATAACTGATCACACTAGGTCGTTGCTCTTCAGGAATTGCTTTCATTAGTTTTATTTTAGGGTTTAAGAAAACTGCCATTTTATGGTACTTGTTTATCGTGCACTTTTGAAGCTCTGCAAGCAGTAACTCTTTGCACTACGAAGTACAATTATAATAAGTGTTTCGTTTTACTGTACGTGAAGTTCTTAAACCACCAATTTTTGGAAAAGAACTATACCTTTTTAATTTCTTGATGATCATCTTCACAGAAATAACATTGTTTTTTGAGTCTGTCCGGCCATGGAATAACAAGGTGCAAAGTAGGTTTTTTTTCCTGACAAAGATTATTACTGCAAGATCTGTAACATTCCAGTATCTTGATGGTGGATTTTAACAGTTCCATGTCTATTTGGAAAAAAAGTCTCTCCTCGTTCTGACAATAATTTTCTAATTTGGTCTTTCGCCTCGTACACGGACTCAATCATTTCCAATCGCGAATTCCATCGAGTACACTCTTCCTGTTTCAGAGTTTTCACCAACTTTCTTTGCAATCCAGACTTTTTGAAGTAGGTTACTAGCGCTTTACACTGATGAAACATTTCAGTTATATCTGGAAGCTCGTTTACATAATCGGGCTTATCTCTTGTTTTCTTTTTTTGGTAAAAACGTGGTCCAAAATCAGGTTTAATTGGTGTGCGGTGCACCAAAACCATGGATACTTTCTGAAACCTGATACCATATTGGCAGCACCGTCCGTAACAAAATAAATATCCTTTCTTCTCTAATTTAAATTCTTTCAATACCTCTAAAACAAGCTCACGGATATTAACGCCTGATTTTTTTTTGTCAATTTCTCTTGTACCTAAAACTTTGCACTGAAGTCTAAAGTCTTCCTGGTAAAAATGAGCCGTTACCGAAATGTACGACACCATTCTGAAGCTGTCTGTCCAGCCGTCTGTTGTGACAGCTATAGATTTAACTGAATCCAAATCCAGAATTAGTTTCTGCTTCACTTCACGGTAGAGATCCTCGCAGTTTCTGCTAACGGTAGTTGGGTTTGGAAGTACTAACTACGCGTCGATATTTCCATGCTGAGAACCAACAACAAGTGAATTTGCTAATATGCGAAAACCTTCACCTTGGATTGATCTGAAGGGTCGAATGTACATTGTAACCATTTTGGAGAAAGCTGATAGTACTTTTTTTTTTGTTCTTGAGCTTATTGACGATTGTCCATGACTCAGAAAATTTGTAATCTTAAACCATTTCACATGGTTATTATTTTATTATTTTATCACTTAAACATAATTAGGAAGAATTTCTTTCTTACCTTAGACTGTGCTTTTATATTTTGTGAGTTGCACTTATGGTTTTTCAGGCCACTCGTCCCATCTTTGGATTTGAAATTGAGAATCGCGTTGCATTTTGTGTCCAAACACACAACATACGGGGTCAGCACATTATTAACCTTGATTTGTTTAAACCGCTTCCAAACATCGGAACGCGCATTTGGCGGACATAAAAAACTAACCGTTTGATCCCTGTTTTGAAGTAAATGTTTTAATTTTTCTTTTGTAATAATTGGAGAACTTTCTTCGTTTGAGCTCATAGTAATTTTGGTATCCAAATTCCAAAGCACCGCACTAGATCTACACCGCACTAAGTGCACACGCCTTAAACGCCGGTAGCCGGACTCGAGACCGAGAACTAAAGAAAAATCTAGAGCGTCTTGGTTCGGGCCAAAACTACCACTGCAATTAAAGATCCCTTTTGTAATTTCGAAATTTGAAGGTCAAATTTCGAAATTACAAACCTTTACTCATAGGGTTTCTCGATTCAGAACATCAAACAATCTGTGGAAGTCACAGAGAGGAAAGATATGTCGAAGGTCTCAAGATATAATAAAGCTTAAAAACTCTTATCTACCTATCAATACATGATATAAATTTTGATATTGGGCCTTTTTCTTGGAATACTGGATCCCCAGCCTCTACACCTTCGATACATAGCTGCTTATGGTTTGCACTGCCTTTACTTTAATTTTTTGGCTTTAAAAATGTATGTGAAATTTCGTAAGCTTATTTGCCGAGGTTAAACCCTCGTAATCTTGGTAGCTATGCAAGATGCCGACATGTCCCCAGTCAATTCGCTAAATAATTACGCGTTGTTATTTATATAACTTTAAAAAGGGTTTATTTTATTGTACTTCGCCAGTGCGTTGGTCAAGCAAAACACCATAGTGCTCCCATAAATTTCTCAAGAGTTTCAGCATGTGGCATGCGTCGAGAATAGAATATACCTTCTCATTAGGATCTGCTGAATAGTGTAAAATAATTGAGTCAGAAACAGTGTAGACCTAAGTAAAGGCTAAAAACCAGGTCAAAAACAAGAAGTACCAGGGTTATAACTCAATGTAATTGAGCCATTGTGAGGTTACTTTTCAGCCCATCACACACAAGAGCGATACATTTAGCCCCTGTTTGTGTATATTGAAAATACACTCTGTTAGCAGAGTTTTGAACATAACTCTGGGGTTCAAAGGAACCAGGAAATAGCCTACTGGCAATTTCCAATGTGCATTTACAGCAACAGCTATAAAACTAGGGCTGATGTTGCGATCTCGGCGGAATCTTGAGCGCAATGGCCTAACCCCAAGATAACATAGCCAGAAAACTCTTTTCCTGTCCATACCGTATGTCTTTCAATAGACATTTCTTCCAAGGAGAGCGCTATTAATATTGGATGTTTTGATTTTTCCACCTCAGATTTGATAAACCCGAAGCATTTCGGCAGTGAACCCGGTTGGCCATCAATTTTATTTGTCCATCACGTAACGTGTTTGGATGGGCAAACAGAACGTTTT
>JAEQBA010000975.1:0-14339 GCA_019434445.1 Phalangium opilio | reverse complement strand
AATTTAATGTATATTTTAATTTTATAGTTTAAATATTGATTATTAGAATGAAATTTAAGTAATCAGTCCTATTTCTTGCTTAACACTTAAGTTTTGAGCTAATTTCTGGTTTACAAGTGGGGACCTAAACAGTCTTCCAACCTTATATCTGGGGACATTTGGGTATAAATTTTTAGGTTTTTTTAATTAGTGTCAAGCCCATATGGTTCAATCAAGTATTTCAATTTCATTTTCACACTCGATATAATTTACAGTGGGGACATTCACCGTCATTTCAACAGACAAGTGGGGTCTTTTAAACACACATTTTCTAATTTCATGTATATTTTAATTTTATAGTTTAAATATTGATTATTAGAATGAAATTTAAGTAATCAGTCCTATTTCTAGCTTAACACTTAAGTTTTGAGCTAATTTCTGGTTTACAAGTGGGGACCTAAACAGTCTTCCAACCTTATATCTGGGGACATTTGTGTATAAATTATTAGGTTTTGAATTAGTGTCAAAGCCTATACGGTTCAATCAAGTATTTCAATTCATTTTTCACACTGGATAAATTACAAGTGGGGTCTTTTTAAACACACATTTTAAATTTCATGTATTTTAATTTATAGTTTAAATATTGATTATCAGAATGAAATTTAAGTAATCAGTCCTATTTCTAGCTTAACACTTAAGTTTTGAGCTAATTTCAGGTTTACAAGTGGGGACCTAAACAGTCTTCCAACCTTATATCTGGGGACATTTGTGTATAAATTATTAGGTTTTGAATTAGTGTCAAAGCCTATACGGTTCAATCAAGTATTTCAATTTCATTTTTCACACTCGATAAATTTACAAGTGGGGTCTTTTAAACACACATTTTCTAATTTCATGTATATTTTAATTTTATAGTTTAAATATTGATTATCAGAATGAAATTTAAATAATCAGTCCTATTTCTAGCTTAACACTTAAGTTTTGAGCTAATTTCAGGTTTACAAGTGGGGACCTAAACAGTCTTCCAACCTTATATCTGGGGACATTTGTGTATAAATTATTAGGTTTTGAATTAGTGTCAAAGCCTATACGGTTCAATCAAGTATTTCAATTTCATTTTTCACACTCGATAAATTTACAAGTGGGGACCTTCACCGTCATTTCAACAGACAAGTGGGGTCTTTTAAACACACATTTTCTAATTTCATGTATATTTTAATTTTATAGTTTAAATATTGATTATTATAATGAAATTTAGGTAATCGGACTTTTAAAGGCTTAACACTTAAGTTTTGAGCTGATTTCAGGTTTACAAGTGGGGACCTAAACAGTCTTCCAACCTTATATCTGGGGACATTTGTGTATAAATTATTAGGTTTTAAATTAGTGTCAAAGCCTATATGGTTCAATCAAGTATTTCAATTTCATTTTTCACACTCGATAAATTTACAAGTGGGGACCTTCACAGTCATTTCAACAGACAAGTGGGGTCTTTTAAACACACATTTTCTAATTTCATGTATATTTTAATTTTATAGTTTAAATATTGATTATCAGAATGAAATTTAAGTAATCAGTCCTATTTCTAGCTTAACACTTAAGTTTTGAGCTAATTTCAGGTTTACAAGTGGGGACCTAAACAGTCTTCCAACCTTATATCTGGGGACATTTGTGTATAAATTATTAGGTTTTAAATTAGTGTCAAAGCCTATATGGTTCAATCAAGTATTTCAATTTCATTTTTCACACTCGATAAATTTACAAGTGGGGACCTTCACCGTCATTTCAACAGACAAGTGGGGTCTTTTAAACACACATTTTCTAATTTCATGTATATTTTAATTTTATAGTTTAAATATTGATTATTATAATGAAATTTAGGTAATCGGACTTTTAAAGGCTTAACACTTAAGTTTTGAGCTGATTTCAGGTTTACAAGTGGGGACCTAAACAGTCTTCCAACCTTATATCTGGGGACATTTGTGTATAAATTATTAGGTTTTAAATTAGTGTCAAAGCCTATATGGTTCAATCAAGTATTTCAATTTCATTTTTCACACTCGATAAATTTACAAGTGGGGACCTTCACCGTCATTTCAACAGACAAGTGGGGTCTTTTAAACACACATTTTCTAATTTCATGTATATTTTAATTTTATAGTTTAAATATTGATTATTAGAATGAAATTTAAGTAATCAGTCCTATTTCTAGCTTAACACTTACGTTTTGAGCTAATTTCAGGTTTACAAGTGGGGACCTAAACAGTCTTCCAACCTTATATCTGGGGACATTTGTGTATAAATTATTAGGTTTTGAATTAGTGTCAAAGCCTATACGGTTCAATCAAGTATTTCAATTTCATTTTTCACACTCGATAAATTTACAAGTGGGGTCTTTTAAACACACATTTCTAAGTTCATGTATATTTTAATTTTATAGTTTAAATATTGATTATTATAATGAAATTTAGGTAATCGGACTTTTAAAGGCTTAACACTTAAGTTTTGAGCTGATTTCAGGTTTACAAGTGGGGACCTAAACAGTCTTCCAACCTTATATCTGGGTACATTTGTGTATAAATTATTAGGTTTTAAATTAGTGTCAAAGCCTATATGGTTCAATCAAGTATTTCAATTTCATTTTTCACACTCGATAAATTTACAAGTGGGGACCTTCACCGTCATTTCAACAGACAAGTGGGGTCTTTTAAACACACATTTTCTAATTTCATGTATATTTTAATTTTATAGTTTAAATATTGATTATTAGAATGAAATTTAAGTAATCAGTCCTATTTCTAGCTTAACACTTAAGGTTTGAGCTAAGTTCAGGTTTACAAGTGGGGACCTAAACAGTCTTCCAACCTTATATCTGGGGACATTTGTGTATAAACTATTAGGTTTCAAATTAGTGTCAAAGCCTATATGGTTCAATCAAGTATTTCAATTTCATTTTTCACACTCGATAAATTTACAAGTGGGGACCTTCACAGTCATTTCAACAGACAAGTGGGGTCTTTTAAACACACATTTTCTAATTTCATGTATATTTTAATTTTATAGTTTAAATATTGATTATCAGAATGAAATTTAAGTAATCAGTCCTATTTCTAGCTTAACAGTTAAGTTTTGAGCTAATTTCTGGTTTACAAGTGGGGACCTAAACAGTCTTCCAACCTTATATCTGGGGACATTTGTGTATAAATTATTAGGTTTTAAATTATTGTCAAAGCCTATATGGTTCAATCAAGTATTTCAATTTCATTTTTCACACTCGATAAATTTACAAGTGGGGACCTTCACCGTCATTTCAACAGACAAGTGGGGTCTTTTAAACACACATTTTCTAATTTCATGTATATTTTAATTTTATAGTTTAAATATTGATTATTATAATGAAATTTAGGTAATCGGACTTTTAAAGGCTTAACACTTAAGTTTTGAGCTGATTTCAGGTTTACAAGTGGGGACCTAAACAGTCTTGCAACCTTATACCTGGGGACATTTGTGTATAAATTATTAGGTTTTAAATTAGTGTCAAAGCCCATATGGTTCAATCAAGTATTTCAATTTCATTTTTCACACTCGATAAATTTACAAGTGGGGACCTTCACCGTCATTTCAACAGACAAGTGGGGTCTTTTAAACACACATTTTCTAATTTCATGTATATTTTAATTTTATAGTTTAAATATTGATTATTAGAATGAAATTTAAGTAATCAGTCCTATTTCTAGCTTAACACTTACGTTTTGAGCTAATTTCTGGTTCACAAGTGGGGACCTAAACAGTCTTCCAACCTTATATCTGGGGACATTTGTGTATAAATTATTAGGTTTTGAATTAGTGTCAAAGCCTATACGGTTCAATCAAGTATTTCAATTTCATTTTTCACACTCGATAAATTTACAAGTGGGGTCTTTTAAACACACATTTTCTAAGTTCATGTATATTTTAATTTTATAGTTTAAATATTGATTATTATAATGAAATTTAGGTAATCGGACTTTTAAAGGCTTAACACTTAAGTTCTGAGCTGATTTCAGGTTTACAAGTGTGGACCTAAACAGTCTTCCAACCTTATATCTGGGTACATTTGTGTATAAATTATTAGGTTTTAAATTAGTGTCAAAGCCTATATGGTTCAATCAAGTATTTCAATTTCATTTTTCACACTCGATAAATTTACAAGTGGGGACCTTCACCGTCATTTCAACAGACAAGTGGGGTCTTTTAAACACACATTTTCTAATTTCATGTATATTTTAATTTTATAGTTTAAATATTGATTATTAGAATGAAATTTAAGTAATCAGTCCTATTTCTAGCTTAACACTTAAGGTTTGAGCTAAGTTCAGGTTTACAAGTGGGGACCTAAACAGTCTTCCAACCTTAAATCTGGGGACATTTGTGTATAAACTATTAGGTTTCAAATTAGTGTCAAAGCCTATATGGTTCAATCAAGTATTTCAATTTCATTTTTCACACTCGATAAATTTACAAGTGGGGACCTTCACAGTCATTTCAACAGACAAGTGGGGTCTTTTAAACACACATTTTCTAATTTCATGTATATTTTAATTTTATAGTTTAAATATTGATTATCAGAATGAAATTTAAGTAATCAGTCCTATTTCTAGCTTAACACTTAAGTTTTGAGCTAATTTCAGGTTTACAAGTGGGGACCTAAACAGTCTTCCAACCTTATATCTGGGGACATTTGTGTATAAATTATTAGGTTTTAAATTAGTGTCAAAGCCTATATATTTCCATCAGGTATTTCAATTTCATTTTTCACACTCGATAAATTTACAAGTGGGGACCTTCACAGTCATTTCAACAGACAAGTGGGGTCTTTTAAACACACATTTTCTAATTTCATGTATATTTTAATTTTATATTTTAAATATTGATTATTATAATGAAATTTAGGTAATCGAACCTTTTAAAGGCTTAACACTTAAGTTTTGAGCTGATTTCAGGTTTACAAGTGGGGACCTAAACAGTCTTCCAACCTTATATCTGGGGACATTTTTTGATTATACACTTTCAAGATCCACGCAGTGACTTCATTGACAAGTGGGGACTTTCACCTAGCGACATCTATATCTGAAATTTGAAAGTAATCTGGAATTAAGGTCCCCATTTATGCGGTGAAAATATCGTGTGTTTTCAGGTCCCTACATATAAATGTCTTGGGTTCTTTTTCCACAGCGAGTGTTTAATTATATGCTTTACGGCGCTCAACTAATTATGAAATCCTCTTTTTAATGAACTATAGTTAATTGGGTCCTCAGATGTCAATCACTCCTTACCGGTCCCCAAGTGTCAATCGTGTGCCCGTATGTGTGTGTCTGTCTGTGTGTCCGTTGTTACACCCACGTGACCGCGTTCGCAGTTTGCGTATCGGAGCAAACGTGTTCGCCATTTCCGAACTGCTTTCACAGTCACGGAAATGGCTCCTCTACTTGAGTTCTCACACCACCATCTTCTGGTCTTTGTCCATCCCACACGAACACCAGTCTGTACTTACTAGCTTCTAATCACCCCACCATCTTCTGGTCTTCGTCCATTCCACTTGGACACCAGTCTGTACATACTGGCTCCTAAACACCACCATCCACTGGTCTTCCGTCTACTCCACATAGACACCAATCTGTATCATTGGCTTCTAACACCACCACCCACTGGTCTTCCGTCTATTCCACATAGACACCAATCTGTATCATTGGCTTTTACTCCATTATCATCGTTTGGTTTTAGGATATACGCGGCGATCAGCTAGGGTTACGAGAAACGTCTAGCCTCCCTAAGGTGGGATCGCCACCAAAGGTTTTCGCAATTGCGCTTTTTCCTTACTATTATAATGGAAACGAATCGTATATATACCCCAAAATCTGAAGAAAGCGGGCAAGAGGGGTACCCTTCACTTTAAACGTCAATATTTGCAAAGTTTGAGATGATAATAGGTATAACTTTATTTTAAACGATTTAACTATTATTAATGTTAATTATTGAAGATTAAAATAATTAAAAATAATTATATTTATTTAATTATTAAAGATAAACCTCTCGTGCAAAGAGAGAGATTATCATTGCCTCCTATATCTACCAAGGCCCGTGCATGCGATATATTTCCTTCATTGCCTCCTATATCTTCCAAGGCCCGTGCATTGTGATATATTTCATTCATTGCCTCCTATATCTATCAAGGCGCGTGCATTGTGATATATTTCATTCATTGCCTCCTTTATCTATCAAGGCCCGTGCATTGCGATATATTTTTCAAAACAACAACAAAAATGGGAAGCTCCTCTCAGAAACATAATAATTTCTTTTCTCTGTATACGAAATGAAAATATGGATAATATTGCGCTCCTTCTTTAACGGTATGAATCCTTGCCTGTCTATTAATATTTTACGTAGGAGTAATACGTTTTTAGCGAAGTCTAGAGAGGATAAACATAAGCGAAATTGTTTCGAAAAAAAAATACTGCTTCCACTAATGGGTTTATACTCCTTGTTACTGTTGTATAGAGTAATCATGATAAAAGCTTAAAAAATACGAGAGGACAGACCTTTTTTATCCTCTTGTTTTATTCTTAATAAGAATATAAAACATTTATTTTTTGATGCTAAGATTGCTTTAAAAAAATCCAAACGGTTAGGCATTGGTAAAAAAGACAAATGATATTTTTCAAATCTAATGAGATAACGCACACCTAGTTGAAAATTGGCCTTTTTTATCCGCGGGAGCCATTCTTAATGAGAATTTCGATGCTAGTAGGTTGTCAATTAAACTACCGGTATATTATTGTTGTTGGAAATTGGATATTAAGTCAAATTAAGTGGTTGTAAAGAGCCCGCAGGTTTTTGCCACTTCTTTTTGTGAGTATTTGATTTTTGTATGTAAAATGGAGGAAGATAATGTTGAGAGTAAGGATGAAATGCGGAAGCGCAAAGCGCGGGGAAAGGATGAGGGCAAAAAGGTCGACGTTTTCATTGGATACTTAAGTTTATATAATCTTCTCGACACGGAGAGGTAATATTTTGGTTTTCCCAACTTGTTCATTAATTATAATTAAATTAGAGTCAACCCTACTATGGTGTAGGCTATAGCCGGGAAAAACAAGTTTTGCCACACCGTATAAAATCTAGCTTCACCCTAGAACGTAAACTTATACATTTGCAATGGAAATGTTCACTAGTTCTCTAAATCGAGGATATTTGTTGAGACATGTGAAGGTGGAAGGGTTGACTAATGGGAGACGTCTGGAAACTTGAATTTCGTTTCGGTGGCGCTTACTCACGTTTTCGACATTAAAGTCTCAAAGAGTCATGTTGGTAGGTGATTCGCAAATTTGAGAATCATCCACGCTTTGGATGACTGAAGGAGAATTGAGTGCTTACCGATTCATGATCGACAGTGTTTCATAATGGCTGGTTGCTGGTCGGGGTTTCTAGACAGCCGGACAGAATCAGAATGATTTTGTTTGGGTGACTACTGTTCAATAACAGTGATAGAACTGGACAAGGCGAATGTTTATAGAATGGGGTAATTGACGAAGGAGGTTTAATGTGGAGTTGTGGCTGATATTGATCCTCAGCATGACAAAATATGCACACGGCAACGTTGAAACCTCATTGCCAGCTTTTTTTGCCAGGGAAAAACTACAAGGTAGGACACGTGTGACACGTGATATTATTTAAGCAGACAGTGTCTGTTGCATTTGGACAACCGCCACTTGTTTTTGGAGCGCCTAGAATGTTGTTGCGCAAAGATAGGGCAAAATTTGTATACCGGCGCGTTCAAGCTATATCAACAAGTAATGTCGAAAGCACTCACGCACTGTTTGTAACGCGTAAGAGAATTTAGAAATAAGAGAGAAGCAACGGTTTTAGGCTTTTACCGGCTTTACGTGTTTTTCTCTTCGCATTGAGTTCCGATTTTAATTTTTTTTGCCTTAGACAATATAAGGAAGGAATAGCAGACAGACCAATTTTTGAAAGGTTTACTGTTAATTTCAACCTCTCACGGCTTATACAACTCTGCTGCTGGAAAACGACTCTTATACTACTTAAGAAACTGTGTTTCACGTTTTTACCAGTGGGCAGCTGTCCGAATCGTGCAGGGCGGCTGAGCCGCTCCCAAGCAAATTACCTTGAAAGATAATAGGCCTATTTCATGTTTTTATAGATTGACCTTTCAGAAACAGTACGAATCTGTTTGAAAGAGTATAGTGTTGAATCGCCTCTAGTTGGGTAGATTTCCCTTTTCGAAGCCCGATTTCTCCTCGGTAATCTTTACTATTTGCCTAGTAAATTTTAAATTGTTAGGCAAAAACTAGTCTGTTGTCAAAGCTACTTGAATTAAGGATATAGATTAATTTCAAAAGAAGGTTCGCATGCGGTTGCAGAGTTGTAGGATTAAGTTTCCGCTGGTGTAGTATTCCGCTTTCAAAACGGATCCCTTCTTACAAGTCAGTGGCGGCTCCTTTTTACCCGCCTTTCAATGTTTATCAGTAGGGTGTTTTCGTGGTTCAATGATTAGAAGAAACGGCGATAATAACGTTGGCCGAATCGAACTCAATTCGGTTTTGGCAGAATTTAATGTGGCCGCAATATATTTATATTGCAAATGTGTAAAATCAGTTTGGTGGAATCTGTTTTAATTAATTAATTCCGATTCTGTGGGCATGCTTTATTTATATATAGACCGAAAAAATAACACAGTTGGAAAATAATGACAATGTTTATTCAATTTTATTTTGTTTTCTACTTCAACCTTTTAGTTAATGGTTTATTTTATTTGAAGGTCATGAATTGGCCTGCTAAGGAATGCGACATGAATCCAATTGAGAATCTTTGGGCGGAAATGGTTCGTGTTATTGATCACAGAAACGTGAGAAATGTCCAAGAGTTGTTGGAGGCTGTGCAAAATGCTTGGCGAGATCTAAAGCTGAAGGAGGAATTATTCCAATCCTACAATGAATCAATGCCCAATCGAGTAAGAGAAGTATTCGATAATGGCGGTTACTGGTCACAATATTAAGTATAAATTGTAATATTAGTTAATTATTAACACTGATTCCTTTAAAATGTGCCGAATGATTATCATTGAAGTAGAAACCAAAATAAAATTGAGTAAAAATTATCATTATTTTCCAACTGTGTTATTTTTTCTGTCTATATTTAAATATAGCATGCCCACAGAACCGGAATTAATTAAAACAGATTCCACCAAACTGATTTTACACATTTTCAATATAAATATATAGCGGCCCCATTAAATTCTGCCAAAACCGAATTGAGTTCGATTCGGCCAACGTTATTATCGCCGGTTCTTCTAATCATTGAACCGCGAAATACCCTACTGATAAACATAGACAGGCGGGTCAAAAGGAGCCGCGACTGACTTGTAAGAAGAGATCCGTTTTGAAAGCGGAATACTACACTCTAAAAAATAAGCGTTCAATAGGGTTCAAATTTGAACTGTACGATCCTTCGTTGAACATTTGCTGTTCAGAGGCTCATTAGATTTCAAAAAGCGTTCACGCTGCATCTTTTTAAAGATAAGCGTTCAACGTAGAACACATAATAATCGGCCTGGTGGGGTTTTCTAAGAAACCCAGGAAAGGGAGGTGTCACGGAGTGTTTAAAATAATTCGACCCCTATCACCAATATCCCCCCTCTTGAAAAGAAATGTAAAAAGGGGTGTACTACCCCGTTCTCCCCATTGGAAATGTGACCCTCTCCATTCCCTCGAGCCTTCATCCCACGTCACGCGGTCCAGGTTACCACTGAAAAAAAAACTGAACTGCAAAAAAACCCGTATTTGTAAAATATGCCCTCGTGGCATTAAGACCGAGGGGTCGAACATAATGTACAAACACGTACGTTCTGGATATACTTCCCGGAATACTCGAATATGATTTTAATTATGCCTATTATAGCCACATAAAAGTAAATTCTCCTACAACCACACGCCCTAAATTTACTTTCTGTCCGACCCCTCGATAGACCGAGTACAAAGACCCTTAACCCTTTGAAGGCTTTCCCCCTTCAGTGGACGATGGGGATGGGCCAGGTTCGGTTCTTTGTGTGTTTGTTAAGTGGTAAACGGTTACTAAAAATTTCCACTGTGCTTCACGATGTTTTCGAAAAGCGGTTTAAAACGGTTTTACTACAGTACGCTAGCTAAACCGATGATTTCAATCTGATGATCCATTGAAAAGTCTATATAAAAATTGTTTTATTGAAGATATAATTCAGGTATGTAATATTTTATTTTATTTTCTAGCTAATTAAGGTATTAAAACTTAAAATGAGTACAATTTAATTGGACAATAGGGCTATTTGAATATAACGGAGCTCAAAGCCACTATAAATTCTACCAATTAGCTGAACCAGTCACTTTTTGTAAAGGTCCTGTGTTAAGAGATAACGCCTAAGTGTTTTTTCAGTAATAAACAGAAAAAATGTCCATAATAATATTATTTTTCACCTTGAGCTCTTGTTTAAAACACTTCTAATTAACGTGGTCATTTAGCTAGTGCTAAATTTCAAATATAATTAAAAATCATTAATAATAAAGAAAAACCCTAGTACTGGTAAATCGAACCTTTCCTACTGGTACTTTTCCTAAGTTCCCCCCTCCCCCAATAGCGTGGAGTCGCGCCTTAATGTCGAAAAAACCAGGCTATTGTGGCCCAAAGAAAAAGTTTTTAAAAGCCTAGTGGAATGAAGTTTTAAGTTTATTATATATATATATACTATTAATTTTATGGACAATTTTGAGTTGACAATTTTCTTGGATATTTTCCTTAAGCGCCACCGTTTACAAGTTGTGATCAGTATTTTGCGTATGAACCGTTAAATTAGCATTATCTTTCAGTGCTCTACTTAAATTTGCGGGACCATCCCTAATCATAACTCGTAAATAATTGTCCCTAAGTCAAAATGTCAAAGAAAAGTTTCGACTCAAAATCGTCTTTTGAAAAACGGTATTTTGGTCCTAGCCCCCATTTCGAAACACCCTGTATATGCTCTTTTAAATATATATAAAACTCTCCATTATAGGTTGAACTTCTCGACCAATTTTTTAATTTGGAAAATGGACTGGCAATATCATGTAATGTATAAGAAAAAATAATTATATTTAACTGCAAGGAAAGCTGTACACGAACTAATTTACTACAAATTTTTGGAAATTTATTTGAAATTGATGTTAAGGTGGTCCAAATATCTTATTCTCAATGACATTCAAGAATTTATCATACCGCAAATGGATTTAAATTAAATCCATTAAATCTCTAATGAGGACTTCAGTAAGTTAATAGCCATGATATCAATTCACTCTTCCATTCTAGTCGGACCATACTCGGAATATTTTTAGATGTCCAAAAGGTTTGACTACTCCAGAATCTGTTTAGCTCTAATTACTAAACACAAGTTTCTAAAACATCGACTTCCCAACACCAGTGGCTACGTAAATTATGCATATAATTATGCCACGAAAATTCTAGTATAGTAATTAAAACTAATTATTCTAAGGGACTGGTAATTAAAATATGAATTATCTTTTATTAGATGAATTCGTTGAAAATGAAATTTCGTCTTGAAAGGATGCAAATGGGAAATTTAGTCGTTGTTCGAGCTATGAAGTTCCTACAGAAAGTTGTTCTTCTTCTTCAATTTATAACAAATTATAGATTTATAACGGATAATTTTATTCTGTAATTTACTTTGGTAAATCAAATAAAGTGGATTGAAATTCTAGAAAATCTTGGGTTTTTATGTTATGCATTCTACTTTTCTTTAAACTATTTTCAAAAGCACACTTTTTTCAATATTGAATTTAAATATGGGTTCTAAATTCAGCAAAATCATTCAATTTTGAACGCTGTATATCTGCTCAATAAAGCACCTACTCGTTCACTGTGGAACGAAAAATGCGAGTTCGAGGTATACCAATATCATTCTGTGTTGAACGCTAAATATCGGTTCAATCCACATAAATACTGTTTAGAATTGAACGCTAATTATGAATTCAAAATACACCAATTTCGTTCAAAAATGAACGTTAAATATTTGGTCAAAATAAATCGGTTTCGTTCAATATTGAACGTCCATAGAACGTTCGAGATTTCTCAGTAACGTTCAAAGTTGAACGTTAAATGTGCGTACAAGATATAACAATTTCGCTCAGAACTGAACATTTTAAACTCAATCCAAAAAACAATTGCGTTCTTAAATGAACCCTAGATTCGCATATAGTATGGAACATTTGTGTTCTTGAAAGAAAAAACTCCTTGCGTTCAGTTTTGAACGCTATATAATGAGTTCAAAGTTGAACAAAAAGTGTTTAGCTACGGGGACAAGCCTCTGAACAACATTTTGTTCAGATGGGAACGATATTTTTTAAGAGTGTACACCAGCGGAAACTCAATCCTACAACTCTGCAAACGCATGCGAACCTTCTTTTGAAATTAATCTATATCCTTAATTCAAGTAGCTTTGACAACAGACTAGTTGTTGCCTAACAATTGAAAATTTAGTGGGGGTCCCCCCCTGTACGCCAGGGCGTATGTGCAGGGCAATCGCCTCGAACAGGCAGTGATGCGGGCATTATCCTTCTCAAAAATTCGAGCAGTAGGGGCCATCGGCCTCGACTATTCCAGACCCATTGACCTTTGTCCCTCGGCCATCCAAAGAGTGGCGTTTAGGGAGCAGTTACAATTAGCCACTCATTTTGGCTATCCGGTCTTAGTCCAGTGTCGGGAGGGCCGCCCGTCTCAAGGGGCCTTTTCAGCCTGCCTGGAGGACCGCCCGTCTCAAGGGGCCTTTTCAGCCTGCCTGGAGGAAATGAAAAATAAACTAAAAACTGATCATGTCATCGTAATGGTAAATTTTTCCGGGGCCCTGTGATGGCGGCTAAGTTTTGGGGGTCTTCTCGAAACTTTACGTGGCCGTATCGCCAATGATGTTACACTCGGGCCTTCCCCACCTGATCCGGGATATTCCGGTACACCGTCTGATTGCCCAGTCCGGGGCCCCCATGTTTAACATGAACCGGGATCAACCGATAGATACGCCCGTCCCCGCCCCGGGATTAGCGTTGGAGGTTATCAAGGCCATAGCGGCCATTAAACAGGTACCGGTGGTAGGAGTGGCAGCCACCATGTTGAGTACGTGTAATAGGATCTTTCGTTTCCCCGGTTAACACCATTCACTGATTTTATGCGTGGGGCGCATAAACAAAAAAAAAAACCTTTTCGACTTGTTGTTTTGCTAGATTTCAAATTCGGGACTAAGTTCTCCTGTTCTTCCTTTTCAATTCTATTTTTTATATTTTTTGTTTTTTCCATTAATATGTGATTTTTCGACTACCACCATTAAAATACACATGGTCTACCTTATGTTGTGTGATCTTCCTGTGTTTCTATCTGGGGAACCAGGGTTTGGGGTATTTCCCGTTCTCTTTTTCAGATATTCCCAGCGGCCTTACACTGCTGTCTTCCCCTTCACTGGGGCCGCTGCTTATTTCTTGCAGAGGGGGAGGATGTAACGGGAGCCAGGTGGAGCCACCTAAACTACTACCAGGGTTCCCCGCTAGACGGCCCAGCAAGCTGAACCTTGGACCTGTCGTCTGCTCGACTCCCGGATTGGCTGAGCTCTGGAGGCCCGAGGGGATATATTTGAAAGGCAGCCCGGGATCAGGGCAGTTGGAGGAGTACCGGGATCATGATCAGATAATCGGACTTGCTTGTTATAATTGATTTGTTATTTAATTACTTAATTTACTAACGGATGTATATAATTTAATTAACCAGTTTATTGTTATAATAAATATATTTGATTTATTTAACTACGTAGTCGTGTGTGTTTCTAAGTGGAAAGCGCGCGATTACATCATGCCAAATAAGCTTTAAAACAATAAAAAACTGAAATAGCGGTCTCTTTAGCCATGACCAAAACCTTTAAATCAGTGTTGCCTGTTAGAAAGTGGATTTTCCCACATTTCCCACACCCCTTTTTTACAGTCATATTTATCTGGACTATTTTTTCCTACTAATATTAATATGGAATATCACTCCACATGGCTTTGACAATATGTACAAATGCGCCAAAATGTTATAAAACTTAAAAAATTCTTAAAATATGCTTTCTTTTTTAGTACCAAACTTAAAATCATCGAATTTATTTCAAAAGTCCTTGAATTATTTAACTGGGCAAAATTTTCGAAAATGCACAAAATTTAACTGCAGAGTCTGCACTATTAAACCTTAACAGGAAAATTCCGACATTTTATCGATTTCGGAAAAATATTGCCTTTTCCACACAGAGCCTAAAGCGAAAC
>JAEQBA010000974.1:0-77583 GCA_019434445.1 Phalangium opilio | reverse complement strand
CACAAATTCTCAATTTTCTAAATGAGATTATTAAACATGATATTTTTTATATTGGGGGTTGGGGCAGGAGCGAAGTGTAGTTTAAAAAAACGTTTTTAAAAATCTTGGCAGGGGTTCAAAGGTTGAGGAGAAATAAAAAATATAACAGAGTAGTCGCGTCGCGTCACGTGATGGAATATTTGGCGCGCCATTTCTACACAAAGGATCATTTCATATAGACGGTTGTTTTTACGCTAAAAAATGTTCTTTTAAATGTTTAGTATTTGCGTTTTTCTCAAATTTCACGGTTCCTTGGTGAATTCTTGATGTATCGTGGTTCTTGTAACGTTAACGGAGGACAGTAATAGCCCAGCTGATTTGAATAACGGGTCCAATAAGGTGTGAATAGACCTCCCCAAACCTGCAAGTAACACAATTGTGAACGTTAATACATGGAAAATACCAGTAATTTGGAAATGAAGTTGAAAACACGATCGACTAAAGGTACGTCTAGAATTTTTATAAGTTTAAATTACCCTTCGGACAACGTAGAAGACAATGTCCAAGGTACGCAACAATGGACTCAAAACCCAAACATGTACGAGGGTCAAGATAGAAAAGATAAGACCCCAAGCGATGCCGCATGGTAGAGCCAATAGGGCAGATAGAATTCGGTAAACCCATTGTTTAGTGCCAGAAAACACGGCGTAGGTCAGTTTCCAAACGCCATCGAAACCTTGAGTAGAGTCAGGCTCGGCCAATATGTCTTCGAAGACCAACTACAATAGAAAAATAAATACCATCCATTAAAATACGTTCCTTAAAAGTAGGCTTAGAAAGTATCAAAGTCACGTGATGTTTTGATATAAAGTTTGCAACCTCTTTGGGGGGTGTTCTCCAACTTACAGAAGAAAGAAGCCCCGGAATCCGATTGGGGAGAACGTGGGAAATTCTTTAGCATCTAGTGGAAAAATATTTACCACTTGCAATGTCGGAGGGGCTCAAAGACTCCGTGGTGGTGGTGGTAGTAGGCTTAGTAGCAGTGCGATTTTATGGATCGTATGTCGGGGTTGTTCAATATTAACGAAGAGGGGGTTGGGAAGGTCTCTATGGCTTTATATAAAGTTATATTATAATAGTATCCTACCCAAGGGGTAGTGAGTGGGACTGTGTGGAATTCCTTACAAAAAAGACATTCCGAAGAGCAGGGGCACTGACTGATCTTGGAGCAATGGAAAAAGAAAAATATAAAAAATGGCGTAGGGGGAAATTTCTATAGGGTTGTAATATAAATAATTGACACTGTTAACTTAGTCCAAGGATAAAACTCTTAACCTTTAGGCCTACGGTCGGACTGAGACCGTTAGACGTGACCATAAAAATATTGTCTGGTTTTTATCCATGGGTATAGATAAACCAAAGACTATTCCATAAATCATTTCAAGTGAAACTAAGGCACAGTCCGGAGGGGGGGGGTTGCTCTCTTAGGTTATTTGATTTCCCTCGTGCCAACCAAGAGGTCAGAGTTCACTACACGTCGTAAGCTAACCGACTCGCACTGCCTGCCTTTAGAAGGTGACCCGCCCCAACCCCTGGTGTTTGTACTTCACTGCAAGAATTAATGAGATGGTCTATAGGCTAGAGAGTCACTTTGCTCTTGATCTTCCTGTCGTCAAGAAGGCGAGGAAAGTTTTGATGTACCAGATGAACTTTGTATCTTCGATCATGCCTTTTAGAAAAAGAAGCGAAAGCGCATTGATCAGTCTGCCGTCAGACCAGTCAAGACTCGCAAGTGTATGTGTGGGATAATAAGCTTCTCTTTGTTAGTAGACCAAAAAGATTTTTCCTTTTATTTTCCCCATTGATTGGTGTTGATGGTTCATCAATCGTTAGTCTTTTTGGGGTATTTGAACTTAACCATTCGATAATTTAGCGCCTTTACTGTGATAGGGGGGGGTGAAACAGGAAATTAACGCCCTTAGGATATGCGTCGAGGTTTATTACGTCTTCCCGCGATTTTTTTCTAATTAAATTAGACTAGCGTCTGCTCCTAATTCGCCGTGATGCGATGGTAATTGAAAACACGTGTCTTTCACTTTCTATTCGCGCCTTCCTGGTGCCTATCTTACGTTCTTTTACTAAGCCTAACTAACTGTGGGTGAATGGAATGTGTTTTTTGCCGAATTTTTAATGATCTACGTCAGATATTTTCCATTGAAAGTTGTTGTTTTCAATGACATCCATGTAGTATCTCAGTCCCGAGTGCTTTAGTTTTGACAATACAATACATTTAAACTTTCAAACCGACTTTTAGTACCCCCAGTGGAATTTCGCTTTGAGTTTCGACCTTACATAACCGCGGGAAAATAGAAATGGCGCGAAAAGAGGTCGTGACAAGGAGGAGGGGGTCAAGGGCGAATCGTTACTGGCGAACCATCGTTACGCACCTCGCTGGGTCCATCCATTATTCTCAGTGCTAGCGCACTTTTCCTCGTGCCTGATCTTACCCTCCAATTGTACCCCGCCCCACTATACGGACCTATAAATTTAGTAAGTGGCACCAAGGGACTTAATTCCTTTTCAAACACGCAACATTATGTATAGTGTAACGTTTTTTTTTCTCTCACTTTGAAAAGAAACATAATTGTCTGTAGAAATATGCAAACCCGAGTCAGATTAAGATGGAACCGAATTCCTCCGTTCCTACATTGCAGATTCCTAGAATGCTCCTCTCCGTGAAATAGTTCAAATAAGTTGAACCGCTGTCATCTTGAATTGTCCTAGACGACCTAACTATTATACTTTTCGACAGACATTTTTTTACTCTCGCCTTGTCTGTATGTCCTATATAGATATCTTTGTTGTTACCCGCGACTCTAGCTTAAGTGAGGCCTTGCTCGGGATGGCCCCAATTTTTTTTATGTATTATATAACATTCGTGGACTATTTCAAACGTTTGTCGCCATGTTTTGACGATGGGGAACCCATCAGGGACAACTTTGACGACAGAAATCGAATCGAAAGGAATGTTTAGTATAGTTGTACTTCAGGGTTATTTACTTCTGCAGAAATACATAGTTCATTAACTTCATTCCATTGGAAGATAGATTGCTTAGGATTTAGGGCTAAAGTCTTATTGTGGCTATCAAAGAACCATTAACTTTTACAAAGTTTATTCTGTTCATGTCTGCGAAAACCATTTGTAACGTAATTTTGCCTCCCAAGTTGATGTATTTTCTTATATCTTTATCTATCTACAATCTAAACCTGAATACGTTCAACCAATTTGAGTCAATATAGCGAATTTTGACGATGTACAAGACGCCGGTAAGCGGTGTTTTAGTAAACCCAATCCCTTCCTTTTGACATTATTGCCTCTAAGATGTTGAACATCCAATCTAGAATAAACATATATACACTTGGTATTTCAAAGGAGCTAATTGGATCCTGTCTTTAGCAAGAATGTCTCGTTTCCCTTCAAAAAGAAACCCAAATAAGCATGGTCAATGAAGGGGTTCCCTCGAGGTTCGTATAGTTCGTCTAGGGGTCGCCGATGTTATTTATGGATTGCTAGCTTAACTATATATAAGGGTGATCTGTTTTTCGGGGTCTTTTTTGCTTGCGAAAACATTTTAAGCCTTGGCTTCGAGAGAGAGCAATCTAGAAAACGACACCCATGGCCATTGGTATTCGGGGCTTGTCCCAACCTCCCATCTTTAAACGGGACACGTGGGTCTTGTCAGTTTGCGCCTAGATACGCGTAGATGCGGCTGTGACGCGCTAAGAGATACGCTCAGATGAGTGTACATGGTTCGTTTTAGGGTCCACTTTTTTTCCCCCGAGATTAGACCCCAGAACGAAGCTTACCACGTGAGGTTAAAAAGGTTAGGTTTAAGAAGCGTGAACTCTAGTTTTAATCTCTGGTACAGATTTAAGTTGAAAAATAGCGCGAGGGGAAGGTCACAGAGAGCTATGAGATGTGTAGGAGGTACGGATCGAAGCCAGCTGTCCCTTTCTGGATGCCTGCGGCGCTGAGGTTAAAGATACCCCCTAGTTGAATTCCAGAAATAATTAAGGCGCATAGGGTCCGCCGAAAACGACGTTAAAACATTTTTTTTCTTCTTCATCTTATATTTCTATCTTCGGTAGACATAGTTGAAATGGTTCTCGCATCCGCCACGCCCATTAAAGAGGTTTAAAGTTATATTCCAACTTGTCTCCTGCTCTTCAACTATATCTAAATTCCAACCGAAGTGACGTGAAATTGACAGGGCGCAAAAATGTCCAGATTAGCTTGTTCGGCTCGCTGGAGTATTTGGTATAACTAGGAATATATATGGCTACGAGGAATCATTGCGCTACACTCAACGTATCTGGGAAAAGCTAGACTAATCATTAAGTATATGACTAAGTTTACTTCACGAATTATCTATCTCGCAATGAGTTTTTGCCTGACCTCGCGTTGTTACCAACCAATGAAACGACAGTTAGAATAAAGACGTCAGTCAGAGTTCTCAAGCCCGGTATACCCAGAATACCCACGTCGAAATTAACACGGGAGATATTATGGGGGCACAATTATTCCTAGTAGCTATATGTATTCCTGGCATAACTGAGCGTGCGTACACTCGCTCTATATCGGCGCACGCGGTCTTTTATCTCCTGTCAATGATGGGACTCCATTGGACATGTCATACGTCTCGAAGACATGTTTAAACGCTTCTATGAATGGTAAGAATAACTTCAATCAAGAGTAAACAACAGCGTATTAAAGAAGGCATGGTTGGCGTCTTTAAATCTAATAGTAAATTTAGTTAGCTTTAATTCAACCACGAGGATTTAATAATAGGCTTCTTAAAATGTTTTAGCAGCGCTTATTTCGGAGTCAACCCATAGTTTGAATTCTTTAGCTCTACTTGATTCCATTATTCATTTCAATTCGTATCTGCCCCTCGCTCCGCTCATGAATCTTTTACAATTACCAAACGTATGTATCCCGCGCCTTTTAAAATTCCCTTCTGACGTTTCTGGGTAGATTCAAGAGGGAAATACTATGGAGGGGGAGGAAGGGATGAGGGAGGGGTCCAACACTTATTATTATGAGCTACAATTCGTGACTATTTTAATAGAACTTGCTATAAATGAGCTAAGGAATGAGGGAGAGTTTTAGAATTGAGAAAGTGTATTGTGTGCATGGTGTGATCTGTATCTTGAACTTCTGTAGGGTTTTCTGCGCCCCATTTTTGATGATGTAAAAGTTATTTTTCTGTTTTAGCGTCTATAAAATCTAGCTTTTCATGATTTATATTATATATAGTTTTCAGACAAGGAGGATTGGTACCATTTACACAAGCAGGAGGCGAAGCTACTTTGTACTGCCTTTTGTTCACTAAGTACTATGGCCTCCTGGTGTGAATTGTATCAATCCTCCTTGTCTGGGTTCGTATAATTTGTTAGATACCAATTATTTGATAAAAAAGATTGGTTTAAATTTTGAAAATTAAGAAAGGATGGGTTTGTTTTTCGATAACTAATTACTTGTAAGATAAAACAAAAGGTTATAGACCTTGTAATTCTTTATTCGCGACATTTTTGACCTTAGCATTGACCTCTTTGAGTCCAGTGACGTGACATAAACGTAATAGCTTTGCGCAGAACTTCGGTTTCAGTTACGATATTAGTAGAATAATAAATATTAATTTGGGCCTAAAAACAACCTTGATTTTCATTCATTTGACCCTGTTGACCTTTCGCGTGTTTCAAAATAAAAATATAAAAAAAATATTATAAGAGTGATAAATCATTCGAATTTTTTTTCCCAACCCCCAAAAAGTTTAAAGTTTAAATTAATTATGATGTTAAAGGTGAAACTTAAGGTTGTTATTAACTGATATTAAATCATTTTAAAACACGTTCTTCTGAAAAACACTCTGTTATAAATTTCTGTCTCCCAAATCCTGCATGGTGAGATCATTAAAGGTCTGGCAACATGAATTCAAGAAAATGAGGGATTGCAAAAATTTAACACCAGAAAACACGAAATTCCCTAAACAAGGTAGTCTAGTAACAACAGGGGTTTTGCAAGAAAGGCCCTATAGAATCAAAGTGATGTAGACAGGAAACTGAGAGTCTATATCAGATATCATTGAGGGACCGTGGTTTGAATGTCAAATCATTTACAAAACGAGATTCTATAGAGCTAATAAACTATTCCATTAATTCCAAAAGAGAAGCACAAATACCACAGGGTCGGGGGAGGTCACTTTCTTAGGTTATTTCCCTCGCGCCAAGAAGCACCGCTAGAGGCAGCACGTGAACTCTAGCTCCTTCTGGCGCTGCCTCTTGGGTGGCGCCAGGAAAAAAACCTTAAAAGGCGACCTCCCGCATGTGTCTCGGTTTCTCTGCGAGTATTTAATGGAATAGTCCATAGATTCTTCAATTAATATAATGGAAAATTTTCGTTTCGATTGGGGCCTAAAAATGATAATTAACCACAGGAGCCTTAGGTGTAAATTGAATGGAATTTACGTGGTGTGAAAATGTCTTAAGTACTTGTAATTACAGTATAAAGGTAAATTGGTTTTCAATTAATTATATTATAGTTGAAAAAGTTTTCCCCGACATAAGCCATTTTAAGCTTAAAACTTCATAGACAATCACGTGGTCGAACTACGGTCACCTTAGTTTAATTCTATAAATACTATCTATACGACTTTTACAATTGTAAGGTTTCCGTCCGCAACGTACCGCGTTATGAATATGAAGCCATCTAACATAAAAAAATCTTTTAAGTACATGGCGTCTGTACCTTGACATTCAGACAAGTCAGTCCTAATCCTGGCTATCCTGGAAGTCTAACGCTATCATCCCGACAGACTTTACGGGTTGACTAAACCAAGGGGATCGAACGTAAGCTTTCCCTGACCTTTTTCAACGAAAGTTCGATGACCTCTTAGAAGTTAGACGACCATGCATCCTCCCTTACCCAAACTTTTTAGGCCCGATGCTTCGACCACCGACGTATGCAAAAATATTTCAGGAAGCGACGAAAAACCGAATACTTAGGTAGGGGGATGATTTTTAGGCTTAGCAGTATCGTTAGAGTAATGGCGGATATTTTGTTCTGCGTGTATTAAGACCTATGACGAATTTACATAAGTGCTATTGCCATTTATCAATCCACCCTCTAGATACACCGCACCGATAATCTTTCATTCTCAAGAATCTTTTGCACGATTTTGCTCATCACGATTTTAAAATAAAGTCGGGCGGTTTCGTAATTAAACCCCCTGGATTATTTCCATCCCCTTCTTTCATTTTAAGTTCATACCATCATAAAAGTACACTAAAATCAAGCGTACCACCCCCGTAAATTTATTAAAAATATGTAGGCTAATTTTGAAAACTCTACCTGAGATTTATGAAGATGAATTTTAAGAGAAATTAAATAAAAGGTGGAAGCGTAAAACTTAAGATAACAGTAACTCCCATTTCCCTCGCAAATTGAACTGAACTGAATTGATTCATTCCTCCCTTGAAAATTTAATTCAAACTAATACTTTATGGGTGTTTCTGGACCTTTTTCCTCACGGTTTAACATTCTTATTGGGTTTAACTCGACTCTTACTTGGATCCAAGCTCGAGTTGTTAATGATTTTAACCATGAGTTAACCCAAGATCGCGTGGTATATTGCGTTAGGTGTATCGCCTTATTTTCCTAGTATAACCATCGGTTCTCTGTCATCGACACCCATATCGTGTTTACCTTGACTTTCATGGATTTTTGAAGGGGGCACCCTTAATTAATGAAAGGAAATGACGGATTATCGCTTGATTTTGATAAGGATTAGGTGGGTTGAGTTTCATCAAAAACGGGGAAGGTTCACGGAATCACGGTTGTTTGTTGAGATAATAATTTTGAGCATAAAGTGAACGTTTGTTGAGGCTATAGATATTTCCATTAAGTACTTAATGAGAAGCACAAACTCCATAGGGGCGGGAAAGGTCACATTCTTGGGTGCCAAAAAGCACCGCTAAAGGCAGTGAGAGTTGGCTAGCCTGGACTGCAATTGGTTTCTCTGCAGTTAATTAATAAAATAGTCTATTATAAAGGGAGTAAAATTAGCTTATTAAAACACTTAATTATCCCTTTAACTAATATCAGCCTTATTCATTGATAATGATGAAAGATTTGTAAAATAAACAACAATTGTCATTAGAACGTTTTCTTGGACGTTTCAGCGAAGTTAATAATCTATGAAGAACACTTTTTACTTTATATATATACATATACACGTGTATATCAATTGTATACCATACAATGACCTTTTTCCCCCTCTTACAATAATCTCGGCCCTTAATATAGTCAGTCAAGCGAACAGAGAAAGTCTCCAAGCGCTGAAAGGGATGGTTATGTTTTTCTCAACACGCTAAGCCTAACGATAGTCCTCCCTCGCGTTTTTCAAACTTCCGCCGAACAGTTCCTTAGCTAAGCCTTGGTTTATCCCATCCCATTGCGTCTGTGTCTTGGAGTCAAGATATTAATGACAAGCGGAAGTTGGGCTCTTTTGCATGTCGAGCCGCTTGAATAATTCATCCCGTTTCTGTGCCATATTCGCCTGGCATCATTTTAATATACGACCAATGTGTATTTCTATATCAGTGGGGTACCATGCCATCCAGGACTAAATTTAATATTCCTCCACGAGAATTCATCGCGCTTTTTAAAAAGAGCGCGAGCAAATAACCCCTGACACCTCTAACACCATTAACCATTGTCAAGGGTGACGTAATTATTCACGTGGTTGTTTGACAGCGCGTGGAGCAGATGTTTAAAACTACGATCTAGAAATCACTTTCGACTAAGATTGGCTTAATAAATTATTCAAGTAGATTTTTAGATCAAGGGATAGTGAATTGCCATCTCTTCAGTCATCGAGGCTCTAGGCTTTCATCCACCCCTATTCCAGTACTGTACCTCAGTATCGTTTAATCTTAGAGGAGAGAGGTGAGATGGAGTAGTGATCTCCGTACCTATAACGTAGCCTCTGTACCCTACCCATCTACGGAACAGCGAAGAAGCCCTCCCAGCATCCTCAGTGGAGATCGTACGCCGATACAAAAACGTATAAAATGTCCCCCTGTATAGAAGCTAATTCGTGAGAACTACCTTTTATTTTTAAATGGAGCTAGGCGTCAGCGCTTTAACAATACAGGTAGGGGGCGTGCGCGAGGTACTCTGGGAGGCTTTCATTTCGCGCATGGCCCATGAACATCCCTACTCCTTCTCACCTCTCCCCCAAGATTTTATTTACACGTTACAATTAAAACTAACGAACAATTTCACTCTCCCTTAAATGATCACAAGTCGGTAAAGATAATGGCTTTTCTTGCATGATAAAAATCTAGTCTTGTACATTTTAAAATTAAATCCTGTATGGATGTAAGTAAAAATGGGATCAATAGCTTCGTGAAGAGAATAACCTTTCGTGATCACGACGATTTTAAAGCGAGGAAGATTCTCAATTTTTCTTTCTTTCTTTCTTTCTTTCTTTCTTTCCAATTCCCGAAAAGATTTTTTTCTTTACTGCGTCAGTTTTTTATGTTTTTTTTAAAGTATCACAAAATCCCCTTCCCGTTTTTGGCCACCCACTTTTTAAGTACTCGCGATGATGACTCATCCTGGAGTTTAAGTCAAGGCATCAAGGTATATAAAAAGAAATCGGCTAGACCTTGAAAGTTGGCGGGAAACTATATTTATTAAAAAAAAATTAAATAAGCCAGGCTAGGCTAGTCGCTATATCTATTGGAGGAACCGGTCATTGGCGTCTGCCTTAATTCTAGAGTTTGTATGCTAGTGTTGTCCGTTCCACGGTTGGTGTTTGTTCATTGAAAGAGTTGAATTTGAATCTACTAGGTACTTAAACTTACAATTCCTTTTTGGGAATTTCAGCTGTTGTTTAATAAAGATTAGGAAGTACTAAAGGTTCATGCGTTGAAGTAAGTTATGGTCGGAGCTGTGATTCTAATTGGGGAAATAGACCTTTCCATTTATTACACGAGGAGAAACCAATACACAGGGGCTGGAGGTCGCCATCTTGGGTATTTCCCTACACGCTGAGGGAGGCTAGCCAATTCGCACTGCCTCTAGCGACGCTTATTGGCACCAGGAAGATAACCAACCTAAGAAGGTGATCCCCCCGCCCCTGTGGTGTTTGCTTCCCTTTTGGAATTAATGGAATAGTCTCTATAGTTAGGTGAAGTGTTATACAACAATTTATGGACTTTGGTGCTGTTTGATTTATGTTATAATGGGGTTTGACTATCTTGTTTTTTAAATTCAAAGACATTTAAAATTTATCATTCAGTTTATCAAATAAATTTTCTGCCCTCGCAAATTGTAAAAATGTCTCTTTATCTTCCCTTTTTTGGTTTTTGGGGTTGATGAAACCATATTTTAAAGGTTATTGTCATTTGATTAAAATATACTGATATTGCTAAATATTTGAATAGGATTTTATTCAAAATAAACCATGACAACTTCTAAGCCTAACTTGTCAAGCTGTAACAAAATTAATGAACTCGTTTGTATGTTTGTCACGTTCCACAGAAAGTAATTTAACTATAATTTATGCGTGTTTCTTACTAATTAGAAAGTGCTTATTATAAATGGTAGCCGAGGCCTCTCTCTCGTTTTACGAATTATTTTAAATAATAATAGAATATGTTAAGTTGTTTACCAAGAAAAGAAAAATAACCTTTCTTCAACTTTTCTAAGGGCGTAAACAGAATTATTTCTCCATATAAGTGGAACGACTAAACCTAGGCCTAATTTCGTTCCTTACCATACGATTCTCGAGCCCTCTTTTGTTTTACACATAGACAAGTAATAGAAATAGACCAAAGTTAGGCCTAATTGTTAGGCTTAGCGTAACATTAAAGGAGAAAGCGAAACTAATTGTTTCCCCGCTGTTAAATCTCGCGTGCAAGAGTCAGGGTGGGAATACTTCGTTCTTATCCAGTTTCATTTAGAGAAATTTAGGCTTAACAAAAAAATACTCTGTGATAGGGGAGAACTGATATAAACAAACTTTCCCATAGTCTCTGTGTGTGTTTCTACAATATCCTGTAAATCCGATTGCAGATGTTTGTGGTAAATTAAGATTTAATTTAAATTTCACCATAGAAATTAACTTTGTGTTTTTGAAAATTTCCTTTGATAACTTCCTTTTAAGTGCATTTGATAACTTCATGTCGAAGTAAAAACCATTCCCGAGAAGTTTTCCCCTTTTCAGCGCCCCTAGGTTTATCTGGGCAACGACTCTTCAATAGAGAATGAAATGGAAAATTTCTCGGGGATTCACCGTCTTAGCTTGCCTCTCTTAAGCCCCTCTCTTTTTGTATGGAACCACTGTGTAAAGAAAAAGGTAGTCTTGAAAGAAACTTTGTAGCGAAAGGAGCTAAGAATTTTTAACCGAAATAAATTTCTTTTTTTTTGTTCATGTTTTACTTTAAAAATAGACTAATTCTTTTAAATAAATAATCCCCGAACCAACTTTAGATAAATTCAGTGTATAAGTTTAAAGCGCGCAATATGGCTTTATTTCATGGTTCCGAAACCGGGGAAGTTTAGATAAAAGCAGTTTAATTAGTTTATTAGAGATCGCGAGCGAGGTTAATACTTCGAGGAGACAAGAATTGAGTCCGAGAAGCGCCTTTAACTACGCACGATTAGTAAAGATGGACGACCCTGCAAGACTCGTAAGAAAAAGGGCATCATTAAGAAGTTCAATAACAAAGATGTGCAAGGCGATGGACAAAGAGACTGACCCTTCAGCACAAACGCCGCTAACGAACATTCAATTAACGACGTATAGATTGAAATTGGTGGAAAAAATCACCCAGTTAAAGTTAATAGACGAACAAGTCCAAAATACGATTGTGGATCAAGACCTGTTCGACAAAGACCTACAAGAGAGCGAAGACATTGAAGATAAGGTGCGTCATTATCAAGCAATCTGTATAGAGACAATTGAAGAGAACAATCGGTGCGCGAGTCACACGCCTTCGGTTGCGTCATCTCAGAACACCTTAATTACTCCATCCATTTCTACTCATCAAAATAACGGTGCGGTAATTAATGCAAACTCGCAGAGTAACAGTGTCGCGTTAGGTCAAAATCAGTTAAGAAACGCGGGAAACGTGGCCTCGGTAAAACTACCAAGAATTAACGTGGAAAAGTTCTACGGGGAGGTTAGCCGCTGGCAAGAATTTTGGAGTCAGTATGAAGTAACTATACACAAGAAAGATATAGATCCAGAAGATAAGTTGGTCTACCTAAAAAGTTACCTCGGAGGAACCGCGTTAACGTGTGTTTCCGGTTTAGCCATAACATACGGAGAAGCCATAGAGAAGCTAACTGACCGCTTTGGAAAAAGAGAAACGCTTATTCGAGCCCACAGAGACAAATTAAGGTCTCTCGAACCTGTTAAGAAATCTACGGACATCAAGGGTCTAAGAAGGCTCTTAGATACCTTGTCGATAACAGTAAGTGGATTGCAAGCTTTAAAAGTTGATTCTGAAAATTATGGCACGTTCATTATTCCTATGATTACGGAACTTTTACCGGAAGACATTGTTTTGAACTATTCTGTCCGGAGCCAAAAAGAGGGAATGCTTTGCATGAATAAATTAGTCGAGTTTCTCCGTGAAGAAGTCGAAAGTCGAGAACAGGCCGCGCAATTAAAGAAATCGTTCGGTTCAAACGAAAAAGATAATAAACGGCTTGATTCGGGTTTAAAAGAGCATTCAGGCCACAGGTCTAAACCCGCGTCTTCAACATTCTCTTACACCACGGTCGCAAACCCCACAAAATTAGCCGCTAAATGTATATTTTGCAAGGAAGCGCATGATTTAACAACCTGCAAACGGTTAACGGCTTCAGAAAGAAAAGAAGTACTGAAAGGCTCCTGTTACGTCTGTCTAAACGCTGGACATATTGCCAGAAATTGCTTTAAGAAAGGAATCAAATGCAAATATTGCACTAAACGCCATAGTCACGTGGTCTGTGGAAAGCAATACCCTGACGATCCCGTGGAAGCGACCTCGGAAGAAAATCAAGAACAAGAGACCATAGTTTCAATGGCCATTACAGATCAAGTTGAACCGGAAATAAAACCGGTAATTTACCTTCAAACCGCTTGGGTTAAAATTTCAAATAACGGCAAGGAAGTTTCCGCGAGATGTCTCATCGACACTGCTAGCCAGAGGACGTATATAACGTCGAAGTTATCAAAAGAACTAAATCTTCCTGTTTTAGGAACGGAAAATCTTGATATTAATTCCTTCCCAGGAATCTTGACTAAAGTCAAGCGATCACGCGTTAAATTTTCCGTCGGAAGCATTTATGAAACAAACAGAATTAGCATGGAAGCGGTAGAAACCCCAAAAATAGGGGGGAAAATACCTAGTATGCCTAAAAACGAAATCGAAAGCTTGACTCAAGGTAAACGTTGGAAAATAGCGGACACGCCTCCTGAAGGACCACATGCGACGGATGAAGAAGTTTCCCTACTGATAGGGGCGGATTTTATATGGAAAATAACCACCGGCCAAGTAGAAAATCTCTCTACAAAACTCAAAGCCGTTGATACGATCTTTGGGTGGACTTTTCTTGGACCCCATGAAAACGCGAAGGGAAGCGTTACAGATACTAGCGTGTACAGCGTTAACGTATTCTTCACGCACGTGAACAATTCCCTGGAAGATCAAACTGAAGACGAACTTGTTTCTCAAAATCTGAAATCATTGTGGAATTTGGATTCTCTGGGAATTATAGACAAGTCGGAAGAAGACAAGGCTTATGAAGATTCTATTAACGAAAAATTCGAATCGACCGTTAAATTCGATGGGGAACGCTACGTTGTTAGACTTCCGTGGAAACCGGAAGTGAAGCTAACAAACGATAACAAAGCCGTAGCCGAAAGAAGATTTTTCAATCAACTACGTAAATTTAGAAAACAACCCAAGTTGTTTGAGGAATACGCTAAAGTAATAGAAACGTATCTTCAACATGGGATGGCAGAACTTGTGGACACCCCAGGAGAAACAGAGCGTACGTTCTACCTGCCACACTCAGAAGTTGTCAACGAGCAGAGAACCACAACAAAAGTCAGAGTGGTATTTGACGGATCATCACACGGCTTTAACGCGCCTTCTGTCAACGATTGCCTAAATGCTGGGCATCCATTGAATGTCGATTTGTTAGGCATGTTGATTAAATTTCGTAAAAACCGTATAGCCTTTACCGTGGATATCGAGAAAGCTTTCCTTCAAGTACGTCTTGCCGAAGAAGATCGTGACGTAACTAGATTCTTTTGGATAGAAGGAAGAGAGTTGGATCCTAATAAGATGTCAATTATTACCCTGAGAATGACGAGAGTTCTCTTTGGATTAAACGCTAGCCCGTATTTGCTAGGAGCAACTATACGCCATCACATTGAAAAATACAAGGAAAAATTCCCTACAGCCTACAAACTATTGAGAGAACAACTTTACGTAGATGACGTGGGAGGGGGAGCGGATGACAATGAAAAAGCATTAACCCTTGCCACTGAAGCGAAAGAGATTCTAAAAGAAGTTGGAATGCCTCTCCGAAAATTCCAATCTAACTCCGAATGGCTTAATACGCAATTATTAGAAGAAGGAGAGTCTGATCAACCACAGCCAGTATCATTTAAAGTTCTGGGAATAGCTTGGAAACCAAAACCAGATATATTCTTTTTCGAGGTTACAAGCCTATTGGAGTTTCTTAGATTGCAAAAGAATACAAAGCGATTCGTTTTACAAGCTTCTTCGAGGATTTTCGACCCAGTAGGATTTTTATCACCCTTCATTATCGTGGTAAAATGCCTATTTCAAGAACTGTGGGTACGCGGAACTAAATGGGATGAGCGTATCGATGACGACTTGATCGAACTGTGGAACACGTGGTGTCAAGATCTCACTAAACTTACGGAAATTGAAGTACCGAGATATTACGGCTATGGTCAAACGATCCAAATACATTGTTTCACAGATGCCAGTGAAAAGGCATATGGCGCCGCGATATATATCCGTTCAGAAAGTCAAGGAAAAGTAAAAGTCATCCTTGGCGCGTCAAAATCAAGAGTCGCACCTCTCAAGAAACTTTCGGTTCCCAAGCTAGAACTCATGGCCGCGGTCATTGGCGCGAGGCTTACGAAAACTGTCGAAAAATACTTCAGCGAAGAAAAGCCGTCGAAATATTTCTGGAGCGATTCCACGGTAACGCTTTCGTGGATTAAAAGCAATGCTAAAACCTGGAAACCGTTCGTACAGAACAGAGTTAGCGAAATACAACAAAGTACAGATCCAATCCTTTGGAATCACGTTCCAGGCAAGTTAAACCCAGCCGATCTTTTGACTCGAGGGGTTAACGCGAGCAAATTAAAAGAAAGCGAAACCTGGTGGAAAGGCCCGTCCTTTTTGTGGAAAGAACAATGTGAATGGCCGGCTCAGAAAAACGAAATCAAACCCAGTTTACCGGCTGAAGCTGAGAACGAACGCCGCGCGAAATACGAAAATTCTTCTGTATATTACGTAAACAATTTTCAAAGTCAAAGAGAACCACTGCTAAACCTAAAGAATCATTCAAAACTATCACGGGTAATTAGAGTGGTAGCCTGGATTAAAAGATTCGTCTTTAACGTCAGAAATAAAGACCAAAAGAAAACAGGAGAGATAAATACAGATGAGATATTGGAATCGGAAACTTATTGGATTAAAACGGTTCAAAGAGAAACGTTCCCTCAAGAACTCGACGCTATTTCTGATAAAAAAGAATTTCTTCAAACTTCAAAAATCGCCGATTTAAAACCATTCATTGACCAGAATGGGATTCTCCGCATGGGAGGGAGGCTAGGCTTCGCAAACCTTAGCTTCGATGAAAAACACCCGATTATTTTGCCAAATGACCACGCGTTCACGATCTTGTTGATAAACAAACGCCACGAGGAAGTCATGCACATGGGTGTCAATTCCACGCTGTCAAGTCTACGTACGCGATTCTGGATTCCGCGGGGCCGCCAGGTGGTAAAAACTACCCTTTTCAAGTGCCTAACATGCGCGCGCGTGAAATCGAAAGCTCTAGCCAGAGAAACCGCGCCGCTTCCGCCAATTCGAGTTAATGAAAGCGCGCCTTTTGAAAACACGGGGGTCGACTTTTGTGGACCACTCATGGTCAAGTCGTATAACACGGATCAGAAAAGGTTTGTAGAATCGAAAACCTACATCGCGTTGTTTACTTGTGCGGTAACGCGAGCCGTACATCTCGAGGTAGTCACTAGTTTGAGCGCGGAAAAATTCATAATGGCATTTAAAAGATTCGTGGCGAGACGCGGTGTGTGTCGCATAATGCTATCAGACAATGCGAAAACCTTCAAGAAGACAGAGAAAGAACTCAACAAACTCTGGAACAGTGTCCTGTCCCCGGAACTTATACAATATTTTGGGGAAAAGAAAATTAAATGGTCCTACATTGTAGATCGAGCTCCCTGGTGGGGAGGAATGTGGGAACGCATGGTAGGAGTGGTAAAGGGTTGCCTTAAGAAAGTAATTGGTCGTGCTTTGTTGACTTACGAAGAATTGGAAACGTTGGTCATTGAGGCCGAATCTGTAGTTAATTCCAGACCTGTTAGTTATCTATACAGCGATAAACAGGAGCCTTCACCACTCACGCCTTCCCACTTCCTCTTGGGAAAAAGACTCGACACTCTGCCCCCTAGAAAGTTTAAGGTAGGCGAGTTATCCGTTAGTTATGGAGAATTAACTAAAAGGTGGAAGTACCGCCAAGAATTGTTAAATCGTTTTTGGGTGAGATGGAGACAGGAATACTTATTAGAGTTAAGATCTGCCCAAAAATCTGGGAAATTAGTAAAATTTGCTCGTGATCTTAAGATTGGAGACGTAGTAATTTTAAAGGATGATCGTTTACCACGTCATTTGTGGAAACTATGTAGAGTACAGGACCTACATCAAGGTAAAGATGGAATAATTCGATCAGCAACCTTAAAAACTAGTTTAGGAGGAGAAATTAAGCGACCCCTCCAGTTACTATACCCTATAGAAATTTCAAATTAAGTACAGTCAAAGGATTAAGAAAGAGAAAAATGAGTCTTTTTTTTTCAAATCCCCATTTTTGGGGGGAGTTTGTGGTAAATTAAGATTTAATTTAAATTTCACCATAGAAATTAACTTTGTGTTTTTGAAAATTTCCTTTGATAACTTCCTTTTAAGTGCATTTGATAACTTCATGTCGAAGTAAAAACCATTCCCGAGAAGTTTTCCCCTTTTCAGCGCCCCTAGGTTTATCTGGGCAACGACTCTTCAATAGAGAATGAAATGGAAAATTTCTCGGGGATTCACCGTCTTAGCTTGCCTCTCTTAAGCCCCTCTCTTTTTGTATGGAACCACTGTGTAAAGAAAAAGGTAGTCTTGAAAGAAACTTTGTAGCGAAAGGAGCTAAGAATTTTTAACCGAAATAAATTTCTTTTTTTTTGTTCATGTTTTACTTTAAAAATAGACTAATTCTTTTAAATAAATAATCCCCGAACCAACTTTAGATAAATTCAGTGTATAAGTTTAAAGCGCGCAATATGGCTTTATTTCACATGTATGGATAGATTACCAAGTTTAGGATAAAAATAATATAGATCAGTCTTGGGAATTTAACTTTTTTTGGGAGGGGGCCCAAGAAATTCGATCTTCTTCCGTTATGCTGGGGTGCTTGAGAACCAAAGAGTCCCAAATTCCCCCGACTGAAGTTCTTTCTCGTTGATGGATTTAGACCAACAGCAACGCGTGTTATATTTCTATGAACCCATAATACTGTCTGCCATTATTCGACATTTCGTTCTTTCTTTTCAACGCGTCCCATAGTGTAACAGGGCGAGAATTGACCCCCCACGTGACCTATTGGTGTAATTACCTTCCCTTCCTGTTATTTTAGTTGGTTGTATACTGGGAATCATTCATCCGATCCAACACCATCCCACAAGCTCCATTTTCTTGTCTGAATCCAAACAAATGCGATTCGGTGTTTCCCATCCCATTTTTATAGCGTATAGGAAATGGCCGTGTTTTTTGTACCTTCATTTTCTTACACCCTCGCCTCTTTTGTGTTTTAACGTCTTGAGCGTTTTGTAATCTTCTTAAATCGCATATTACATCTTTTTTACATTCTAAGGTTTAAGAATAAGCTACGTTTTAACAGATCATTACCCTATATAAGATATACCATTGTCTTCCATCAAGGTCTTGTTCTTTGAAACAATGTGTGGCTTATGGTTATGGACTCTATTCCTAAATATAGATTAATCTCTCTAGAACTGTTTATGGCATGAATTTTTTAGGCCTTGGTCAAATTGACCATGAGTCGTAATATGTATGCGTGACTTTGATATTGATATTTTCCGAGGTTAAAGGTCATGCTAGGCGTGTACTTACATTGACTTGATCATTGATGCGCTTCTCATCTCTGTCGAGAAGGTTGAGTCCGACGGTGAGAGTATCGGCGCAGGACAGAGTCCTTCTGTGTGTCTTCACCTTGTCCTTTTTCTCTTTGGCTTTATGACAACTTTCTCCTTCTTTTCCTTCTTGTTCTTTTTCTTGTCCTTCTTGCTGGTCGAGTTTCCTCCCTCGGCTTCACCGTCCGTCTTCTCACCATCATCGGTGGCTCGTCCGTCCTCACCTTTCTCTTTGCCTTCGTCACCTTTCTCGGTTTCGGACGCGGCTCTGGTCTCCATCTCGATCTTTTCCTTCTCGGGTGTGTCCCCCTTCAACTCGATTGTCTCTTGGTCATCCAAGAGAGGCAAGGTTGATTCGTTCAAGTTGCTCTTCGACCCGGACCTCGAACTCTTGTCTTTAATTCCTTCCATTTTGACGCTTTTCTCGCTCCTATTATCGCTGCTACTTGAGGAAGATGAGCTGCTGCTTCGACTGATACTTGGACTTAGAACGTTGTCTTCTACGTCACTGTTATTAACAAAAGAGAAACCAGACACATTAGATCCAATTAAGAAAGAAAAACAAACTGATTGATTTTAAAAGTTTTTGACAAAGAACTTTGAAACGGGATGGGGTAATTGATATTGCTATGAATCACTAACTAATCAGATAAGTGCATCTTATTCACACTCTGTCAACCAGTATCATCTTAGTCACTCGGTTATCTCGAAGACCTGTCTATGAAGAACCAGAGCTAATGAAGATTTTCAATGCAAGTGCGAAAGAGACCCTCACAATTTTTTATTCCACCTTATCCTAAAATTAATTCTGAAAGGTTACCTGCACCTCTCCACTACTCCTCAACAGGTTTCTATTTTCATAAAAGAAGGGCTCAATTTATCAAGCACCTTTTTAGTAACTAGACACCCTTATGTATGGTTACTCATCTAACCATACTCCCACGCTTTTAAACCGAACCGGTGCATGCATGCACCTCCCTTAACTCAAACGAGAACCCTCTAGAACCGAGTGGAAGACAGTATACCTGGATTTAAGTCTATATCCAACGCAAATAGGTGTTGTCGACTGTTCCGTCATGGATAGATCACCAAACACATAAATAAAATTCACACAACGCGTCAAAAGTCCGAAGAGTGTTTAAACCGACACCAATATTGTTCAAATGATAAAGACTACGCGGTACTCTAGTTACAATAATTTTGGGGTAGGTTTAGAGGTTTTAAATTAAACTGAAAACTGTGTTTATTCCCAGGAGCGAAGATGAGATGGGTTTGTTTCTTTCTGTGAGCTCGTTCCGTTTGAAATGTTGGAAGATTTTAATTCATTGTGAATTTCGTTCCGTTCTTTCCTTCCACTTCAAAAAAAAATATGCGAGGGTGGGCACCTGGCATTCAACAAGGCCGACTTTAACGGTTTTTATGTATAACTACCATCATCCACAACCCAAAAAAAAAAAAGAAATTAAAATAAGGGTCTTAGACGTAATGTTTGCAGCGCGAGTGAGAGAAAACTGTTACAGACAGCTAAGAATCTAGTATGTAATGGTAAGAGGAGGACTGGGTGCATGCTGCTATTGGTGTGGTTTTTCTTTGATGTTATACCCATATTCCCCCCAAAAAAGAAACCACGTGACCATCCATGATTTTGTTTTCTCTTCCCCTAATATATCCTAAATTAACCTAAGTACTGGTTGGTGGTACCCTTGCCTTGAATTCGACCGTGTGTTTTCTATCGTTGTATATTATTTCTTCATCTTTCTCGGCCGTGCACAGAAGAAAAAAAATCCACCACCCTTGTAAGGATTCCTCAGGAGCTCTACTCTACTCACTACAACCCCCGCAAATATTTTTTTTTACAATTTAGATTTAAAAAGAGCGGGAAAAAAAAGATTATTCAAAGGCTTCTCTTTGTTCATTTGCGCTCGCACTGTACGCTCTTTGAAAAAGAGTGTGAGATTCAGCAGGGCACTAACGTTAGGAACATACATGTTCTGTTCTGGCTTCAATAGAGTATAATGTATGAAAGAAAAACATCATCGAAATTTCATTCTCGCTTCTTGGTAGTGTAATCTAGATTTTTACTTTTTTTTTTATTTTTTGGTGGTAGTACATTTTGACCCTGTCCGCTAAAGCATGGGGAACGGAATGTGTACTTGATTCCAGCGTCAGAAATGACGCGTGCTTTACTTTCATTCTAACTGACTCAGTAACATAAGTCATTCTTGGGTTATGAGCCTATGACACGTACGACTTCCTGTATACCACTGTAGCGCAATTTTCATGACCGAGCTGTGCTTGTTTTCCCATATTTGCAGGTACTGGTTGATACATTGAAGATATGTTTAGCCTAAGGGGGTAGAGATATTTCCTCCCCTCTCCCCTCTGTTTCTTAACTTTAACTGCGCATGCGCTTCAGGGTTGCCAGACAGTAATTTGTTATTATAGAGAGCTTTCAGTTGGAGGAGGAGTTGAGCCTCGTGACATAATTTACGCTGCCATATTGGTGGGTTTAAAGCAGGAATAAAGCTGAGACCACCCAATATGGCTACCAGAACAGAATGGTAAGACTTAGGAGGGTGTGACGTACTACTATCCCATCTGAAAGCTCTCCTGTATGTATACAGGTTTTAGAACTGTATATTATAATTACTGAATCGAATTTAGAATTCTACAAGATTTTCAGTCTGTTGCATCTATAGATTGCGGTTGAATTGCCAGAGTTGGCAACACTTGCCCGCGTCACTATCTATTAGGTAAATACATCCATCGTGTCCTGTCATACGTTTGTTGTTTATTGTCCTGCAGACGGATTCATTCAACCGTTAAATTGGTTCTAGCGTGTTTTATTGTTAGAGGACCGTTGTCCAAATGGGATGAATTTTCGCTATGGATTTAGAATAGGGTCGGTGCTATTACAATACTCTATTGTAGTCAAGGAACACTTATCTTTAGTAATCATCAGCCTTATTTTTGTCACACTTTAAGTTAGTCTTGACAAGGTCCTTAACAAGTGGCTTGTACTGGTTTCCTTTTTTTTTTTTTGCTTTGACGCGCTCTCGACCCTGGCTACCGTAACACCCGTTTTAATTAACAGTATTTTCAAGTGTTACTTTTGGTAACAGACATGTAATATCAAGAATACATACAGATAATTGGAATAATTTTGTATAGTCATTTTTTCAACGTATCTAAGCGGATTTTGTGGGTAGAGCTATAGACTAATCATTATTTGTGGTGAATCTCTCTCGTCTTCTGTTGCAACTCGATTTCCTATCAACCAATGAAACGACAGTTATAATGACGCCATCAGAATTATTAGACGCGTCGGATAGTAAGTTCCCAAGTATGGTCCACAAAAACAAAAATTAACACGGGGAGATATGGCTAAACAACAATTCTTATTAGCGGCATGTGTTACACTGGTAATTGGCAGCGATGTGAATGTTTTATTTTGAATACTGTCAGTGTTAATTCGATCTTTAACACTTATAGAAGACATTGTTGAACTCTTAACTAAGTACCTTTCTTCGAAGTTAACTTTGTTCTTAGAAGTCGCGTTAAATTTTGATTAAGTGCACTGTGTGAAATTCAAGGAAGCTGACAATAATTCTCGATAAAAATTTGTTGGAAATGTAAAAAGAATTATTATTATTAAAGTTCTGCAGATTTTGGTCTTGGTGACGCAAAAATAACTCTAGATAGACCATATTTCGTGGAATGGTACTTTATTAGTCGAAAAATAAAAAAAACGGCCAAGGGAAAACCCTAATTAAGTTAGATTGTCGAAAAGATCATTAAATTCGAGGACATTTAAGTTCTTAACCCTTTTTTCTTATGGCTGCGATAACGATCTATAATTAAAATAGAGCGGTTTCTCTTTTTTATTTAATTATATTAACAATTTCTTCCGTTTTTTATTTCTTTCTTTAATTCCGTATGTCCTTATAATAACCGCCCTGGTTTAAATCAACGTGACCCGATTTAGTTTTAATTGTCTCTGGGTCAAGAGATATTTAAAATTTATTTTAATTAATAAAATAAATAAATATATAAATATTCCATATTTGGAATTAATTTAAGTAGTTAAACATATTTGTAGGAAATTATAGAGGGGACGCATGGAATACTTAGGGAGCTCGTGACGAAGCTTGGGTCATGTTGACGTAACTAAAGATAAGCTAAAATTTTCCCCAGATGTTTATGACTTATTAATTTCTAAATTAGACTTTATTTCATAAAAATTAATGATAAATGATTAATCATTAATTTCTCACGAATTGTCGGTGCTCCATTCGAAAGTTCTTAAGCGATATTAACCCTTATGTCTGGCGGAAATGACGTCATACCCCGAGTGAATTAATGGATTAAGTAACTTTAAACTTCTGGGAATAAAAGTCCTAAATGAGCCTCAATTTCTAAGGCTTTAAAATAACAGATTTAATACCGGTGTAATATTATCCCACTACTTTTATTTTTTTATCAAATTGAATAATGAAGAGGATAAGTTTGAAATAAGAGATTATTTTAAAGAGACTTTGATTTTTAATCTGAGAAGAGCTTAGTAATAATTCACCCGACGCAAAAATAATAAATAAAAGTTGAGCTTGTGTTTTGAAACTTTAGATCCCCACAAAAATATGAAAAAAATATAAAAAAATAGCAGACCAACTTGGAGGGAAAATAATATGAAATATTATTTTTAAGCTTAAGGGAATTTCGCGCTTCCGTTGCAGGGACAAAATATAGGACCGACCCAAAACATCCATAAGACTCTCTTTCTCTCCCCCTCCCCTCCTTCTGTCAAAAAAATGTGAACTAAATGTATAATATTGTAAAAAAGAGGGTTGCATCTCTGCTCCACGCAGCAGCTTTTGGCGGGAATTTATTTCAGAAGAGAGCATGTGCGCTATGTATATAACATTCCATTCTGTCCCTCCTCCCGCTTTTTTCCCCTTTTTTGCGCTCTGTTGAAACTCATCTAATGGGATTGATAAAAATCTTCATAATGAGCATTTATAATAAACGCAAAAATTGTCGTCATCTTTGATGTTTACCGGTTTATGGGTTATATTCCTTTAATTCCACTTTACTTTATAGGCCTAGTGTTTACGCAATTTTTAAGATGAATTATTAACGCGATTACTAGAAAAGAAATGCAAATAAACTTAAGCCTTGTTTTCAATTTTGGAAAAATTCGCGCGCGTTTTAATATCACGTGCTCTGTGAAAACCCCAAAGTCTTCAATATTAGTTAAGCCTAATTATGAATTACGAAATTTCGCGCGCTTAACTGTCACGTGCATTGTGAAAACTTCAATATTCCTTAAGCCTTGGATTGTTATGAATTCTGAAATATTTTGCTAAGCCTAATCAGCTTCCTTGACCCTGACCAATCAAATTTTCCAAGTATCAAATAGACCGAGATCAATCTATCTTTTTAATAATTTCACTGGTAAATGGAATCATTAGGGATAAACGGAAGGAAAATTAAGTCATTTTTATTTTCTTCTAAAAACTTCCGATAAGTAACTTCCTATAATCAGTGAAGCCATTAATCAATGAATCTTTATCCTAGGAACGTCGAGGTTCATTGGCCTACCAGATATTTGACCCCGCACTCGAACTAGAACAGTTTTATATCCTCTCGTGTGTTTTTTTTATTTTTTATCCAGACACCATCCTGCTATTTTGAGCTGTCAAAAGACCCCTATCGAAATAACAAGACCCCTAGGGCACCTTGTATCCCATGCGATAGTAGAATTTTTAGGAGAAATATCTCACTGACAGGCGAGGGGAGGAGGATAAATAACAACAAGCAATATCTTAAACGCGACGTTCCCCTCCCAAACAGAAAGCCCTGACTCTGATTTTGTAGCGGAGAAAAATGTTTTCATAGAACTTAATTTACAAAAATGTACGTTAGAGCAAAAGACAGCAACACCCCGGGCCCTCGAGGTGGTCAACTTCTAAGGGTCACTTGGTAACCGCAAAAAATAACGATATTTAATTATATTTTGTTAATAAGATATTTTTTCTGTAATTCTTCTCAAGTACCTGCGCCCTAAGTTTAAGAAAAATATTTCAAATCCACAAATTATATCTCCCTGAACTTTCCAGGAGAATTGTATTCGGCGATCAAATCAAATCAGTAAATATATATAGTGCACTAAAGGGGCTAGAGAAATTTCCTACCCCCCGTTTCTTAACTTTTAACTGCGCATGCGCTTCAGGGCTGCCACTCCAATAATTTGTTATTAGAGCATCTCCTGCATGATGCAGGTTTGGAACCGAATGATAATTACTGAATCGAACACAGAATTCTACAAGATTTTCAATTTGTTGTTTTAGATAGATTGCGTACGTCACAAATGACTGGCAACACTTGTTTACGCATTATCTGTATCGACCACGCATCACCGTTACAATTCGGTAACCGTTAAGGTTCGTGAGCGGTTAAGGTTGAGACCGTATCCAATTTCACACAAAAAAAATCGATTTTTTGTAATGGGGCCTCTTTAAGTATGATGTCAGAAACATTTAGAGGAAGATCCGAAAGGAAATATGATATATATTTTTTTCTTTTTATAATTCTATATTCTGAATCCAATTGCTAAGCCTAAATGAAATCTTTTTAATGGTAAAGAAAAAAAAAATATTTCAAGGTCGAGACACGTGGGGCCCCATGCATGCATGCACCATTCTCGTCAGTTAATTGGCTTAAATTTTTGTAGATATTGCCTTGCCATGCTATGCCATACCGACTTGGGATTGAATAGAGGAATCTTTTTCAAAGTTTTATAGCAATATTCCCTTCTCATATATATATATTACTGCTATTATTATTATTACAGGGTTGATAACTATTTTTTCTAGGGTTTTTTGTCCCTGTTTTCAATGATTGTAGGAACCATGCTATATAGGCTTAAGGGAAACGTTACGTAGACTGTATTTCTTGGGGCCCCTTAAAAGTTAAACGCGTATAAAACTATGCGGATTCCATTCCAGGAAAAGCAAAGGCCTCTAACCATTAAAACAAATTTATCTTTTATAAACATACAATATAAGGAATTCAAAAAATATATATTTATATCGGCGTCTGCGGTTTCCCTGTACTCTGTGTACATTTCTCTTTCGCTCTCTTTCTCCAATTTATAGGGCTTAATTGGGCAATTAAACGCAAAACGACATTGAGTCGCAATTATGCAAATAATGTCTTTAAATATTCTATAAGTATGTGTTTTTCTACATCGTTTTACTTATTCTTTACCGAAACTGGTTTTTAACGTTTATTTATTCCTAATTTTAATATTAAAGGGGATCTAAAGTAGGTAGCAACGGGTGGGTAAAATTTATTTGAAATTCGTCACAGGCCTTACGTGACGTCATATACAAAAACTACGCACGAAGTGGGACTGGACACCTAGTCATTGTTTTATTTTCACCAGAGATTGTAGCGCCAATTTCCCGAAGTGGTAGTAGTTTTCGAAATTAAGTTTCTTATTTTCAGTCACGTGGTGCCTATGACGTATTATTTCAAATAATTTTTACTCACCCTCCCATGCCCTCTTTACAGTCCATTTAAAATTTCAGCGCGCTCATTTCATATTCGGCATTGAGATTAAAGTGAGTGCAAATTATTTTAATTATATTTTATAAAAAATGTTTTTATGAATAAATTATAATGTATAGTTCTTAGTGCAGTATATTTTTACAAAGGCTAATTTTAATATTTTTTTTTTAATTTAAAAGAGAGTGGAAAATATATATTTTTAAATTATTATTTTAAACTAGCTCCGGTGTATTGCGGGGTAAACATTTCTACAGGGGTACCATATAAATCCAATGGAGCTAATACGCCCCTATAAGTTGGCTTCCCAAATACAAAATTATTTTGAAAATAAATTTAATATTTAATTTCTAATATTGAATATTAAACTTATACAGGGTGTTTCTGATAAGTATGTCATAAATTAGGCCCTAAAGGGTGGTGTCGAACTGAATTAAAAAATTCTCAAAAACACCGATAAATAAATTTGATAATATTATAAAATATTCAACATTGTTCTTAAGTTTCGGCTATTTCCGTTTGATATAACCTTAATGATAATTAAGTTTAACTAATTGATGGTGTTAACACACCCCGAGGTAGAAATTCCTTAACTATTATTACGGGGTACAGTTAAAAGAATTCTAAATTCCCAAAATTAATAATGAACCTTATCTCAGATGTCTATCCTGAGGGAAAGGAATATCATGATTTTAATTATAATTCTGTAGAAACAAATGGACCCGGTGTTTTTAGCCATAATAAAGGATAAGGCTATATTACTGTTATATCTGATTCATAATAAAAAAAACGTTATTCTTAGGTTATTTCAAACATTTTCTTTCCTTAAAATATAAAATAATAAAAAATAAAACTTGTAAGAACAGCCGCAGAGAGCATCTGCTGCTATTAAAGGGTTGAGTAGTTTTAATTAGCCTAACCAATGCCACGCGGGTTTTTGAATATTTGGGTAGTTACCGACTCCATAAGTTCATAAGATATGTTCCACCCATAAGTTTGTCACTGGTAACTTAGAAACTGGAGTTTGTCATGAAGTGATTGAAGTAGGTCATAGATTCAGGGTAAAGCGACGTATGCCTGGTTTTGGCGCTGTCAAAGGCTTAGTAATGCAGACTAAATAGGAGAAGATGGAAGTCCTTCAAAACTAATTAACCATCCGAGTGTAGTACTTCAATTCTCGCTTGTCGTTCTGCTAGAACTAGCTCGAGCTGTAAGTCTCTCAGTAGCATTACGAACTTGTATAGGTAGTGTCATACTTATGGTAGGAACATATCTTATGTTACTCTTAACACAAAATGAAATCACATCTCTGCAGGGGGAGATAAAGCGGTGGTAATGATCTATGGTTGGTTGTAGTGGCATATTTTTTCTTCACCGGAAGTTCGCGACCTTGAAATCTTATAAACCTTTTCTTAACTTTTTGCAAATTATTTTTTACTACTTAAGAAGGAGTCAACTAGGGAATTTTAAAGATGGTATTTTCTTATCGAATATTTAAATTGGTAAAATTCTATATAGAGATAAACTTTTAAGGGCAAGTTTTGTTAAATCGAATCACGTTTTTTCGATTCAATATTCATCAGCTTTAGAAAGAAAAATAAGTATTAGCGTAATATGTTTTAAGATTTAAAGAGAGGGTGAAATGTATTTCATTTTTCGCTTAAGTTTTGAACAAGCGCAAGTAATATTTACTGGTTACTGAGAGCTTGTCATGAAGTGACGAAGGTCATAGATTTTCGTAAAGTGACGCTTGGTGAGGCTTGTATAGGAAGTGGCAAACCTATGGAACATATCTTATAAACATCTAACACTGAATATAGTAAGAACCTAGACTTTCGCCTTCTCTTTAAGTTACATACCGCATTTTTGTCTTAATCTTCTATCAAATTTAAAGAGACCTTAACGAAGGTTGTTATAATGAGTCAGACGATTTAAAATGCACCCAAGTTTCAAGGGATAGCCCAAAGGCTCCCCTCGATTTATTTTTCCAAAGCAAGAACTGCAGCTAGTCGATCAAAAACATAATCTAGACGCCGGTAATTCGGTTAGATCCGGTTTCTAACCGGTTGTTTATTCAAGTAACACCCTTTCATGTTCATGCTAATTTCGTTTTTCCTCACAAAAACACATTAAATTAAGGCACGCTTTGTTCCATTTTCTATAAAAGAAATGATGGACAAACAAAACCTACGAATAGACTTCCTGAATTTATATAGGGGTGTCTAGTCTGACCGTTAGATTAGTATATAGGGCTCCAGAATAGGTGATGTGTTTTTAATGCTACCCAAATGTAAACTTGTCCTTTTGTTAATAATTTTTTTAAGTCTAAAAATAGAGTTTAATCAACTGTTCTGTTTCCGTTTTGCAGGAGAAAGCTTTTCAAGAACAATTATACAACATGGAATCGTTCAACATTTGATTGTGGTACCAGAATGACCCCGGATTTTGCTTTAATAATCATGTTTCGTAAGTATGACCTTTCTATTCTTCGTAATGCTACTGAGAGACTTGCAGCTCGAGCTAGTTCTAGCAGAACGACAAGCGAGAATTGAAGTACTACACTCGGATGGTTAATTAGTTTTCCCGGACTTCCATCATCTCCTATTTAGTCTGCATTACTAAGCCTTTGACAGCGCCAAAACCAGGCGTCTTCGCTTTACCTCGAATCTATGACCTACGTCAATCACATCATGACAAGCTCCAGTTTCTAAGTTACCAGTGACAAACTTATGGAAGGAACATATCTTACGAACTTATGATGTTATTTAAGTACAATTGTACTGAAATCAGCTAGTTCTTCTAAGCTATTCGCAAGTACATATCCCCGTTATTAATTTTAATATATACCAGCCAAGCATGGTAAGAAGAAACCAGCTACCATCCCCTCTTTCCTCGACTACACACCCCACCCCGCTTCTATCGTAGTAGCTCGGCGCTATCAACCCAAAACATGCCATGACTTGAAATCCTCCATGGGTACAAGTAACTCCTACACCCCGGGGGCATATTTTTCACTGTGCAGTTCCATGAGAGGGGGAACACAACAACGCAACATTGGCTGCTCGGAAGATCCTTGTAGTATAGCATGCAGGTCCTCTTACAAACCCCACAAAGGTTCTCTGACGCCAAGCTAAACCATGTCAGAAAAGAAGGAAAAAAAACTTCGCTTTTTTTTTGGACATGCGTGCAAGTTGGAAGCCTCTGTAAAACGTGGGAAAATGTTCTCTGGCGTCCCAAGCTACGAAGCTGCAGTGCTACCAAACAGCACTTTTTACGCTTCTATTCAACGGTTATAAAAATGAATCTTATGTACTACCCCCCTGAGCAAATGGAAGGACGCCCGTTGCTATGTTATTTAGAAAGGGATTTTAAGCTAAAAGGACCATTTTGGTTTGGGTATATTTTGGGATGTTTTTCTCGCACCGACATCGACGAAAATTGGCCGGGCATGGTGCGAGTTTTCTCTTCAATAATCGCCCCATAATGGTTGCTGCATGGCGTCCCAGGGTGGAAATGTATGAGTCATCTGCTATTGTGCTCCGTATTCTTTTGTAAAAAAAGTGCCAATGTGTCTGCAACTCCTAATTGAGGATTGAATATATGATAGGACTTTTTATGACCCTATTCTTTGGAAGTGCTCAGGGACTTAATCGTCCTTGGGGTCTTAGGCTTGTACAGAAACAAAATGAAGTTGGATATTACTGCCCCCAGGGTGTAGAAAAAAAGGTCAAAAGGGTCATTAGTGTTAAAAATTGTGTAGTTATTTAAGCAGGATGCTAGATAAATCGAAGACATAAAATGCATGTGTTTCTAGTTAAATGTACAAGCGTTACTTTTCCCTCTTCATGGTGGCCATGTAATGTCTACAGGAAATGGGCGTGGTTATGTTTGAGTTTTTCGTTAGCACGTTTAGTCTTTTGTATCAAAATTTTAATAAGTTTTCCCCCACTATCATCACTGAGTGATGTTTTAAAATTAGAATATATACCAGTTTTAGCTAGATTTTGGTTTAAATTTTTTTTTTTACAAAATTAGACAAAACATTCTCATGGGCGTTTTTAATTGTTCCACCCTTGGCCAAATAATTAATTAATCAAAGTCTTTTTCTATTTTATTCATATGTTAATCGTTTTAAGGACAGCTGCACTAACTTTAATCGTAATAAAAAGTTAAATAATAACCTTTTATTTTTCTCCCTCTTTCTCTCATAGTAAATGGACGCCCGTTTTTCGAGGGACTAAACACTTCCAGGTTTCCTGTACACCGATTAATGGATACGTACAGCGATTGCGTTTAGTGACTGTCCCCTTGCCCCCCTTTTAACGGTAAAATTACTTTATAGGCGCCAAAATACAAGACGGCATTGAAAAATAAACTATACGCGAATTCATCATATAAAAAGTTAATATTAAAACAGTATTTATGATTTTTTTTTTAAATATATATTTCTTTAATAGTGGCAGGGATCTGGCTTAAACAGAGTTAATTTCAATTTGGAATTTTTACCGAGTGCCATTACTAATTTGTCGAGTTAGAATTAAGAAAATTTAAACGGATATAAAATTGTCATTAATTTATTACACCCTCGTGCCACGTGAGAATTTTTTTTATAATTTATTCAAATTAAGGAATTCCTCTCGCTTAGTAAATTATAAGTGGGTGTTTGTAGCTTTTAAAATATTACCATAATTTTTAGTGAAGATTAAAATTGCTCTATAGCGTGTACCCTATTTATATCTCTCAGTGCAAAACCCCCAACCTTTTATCTTTTTAAAATAAAAGAGGAGAATGGTTTCTATGGCAACGAAAACTCTCCAGAACTTTTATCTACAGAGAAAACATTCTAGTGGAAACTCCATAGTAGAAATAAACTTCAAAACAAAACTATTGTGGTTATTTTAAATATACAACATTTAGTAAAATATTTTAAACTCTAAAATGATAATTTAAAATTATATAAATTATTTTTAATACTAAGTTCTATCATCATATAAAATTAAGTTAACAGCTTGGAAAAATATTAAAATAAAGAATATACTGTAAAATATAACTCACCGTTTATAGACTGACCTCTCTCGCGAAACTTTGAGTCAAAATTTTTTAAAAATAAGAACTTTTTTGGGGTGTTGTTTAGAGATTGGTCGGAGCTTTTGGGTCCACAGCCGTTTAGGTCAGGCGGTAGGAATAAAGATGCCGAAGATTGGACTTGTGAGTAGGGATAAATAGTATTTTTTTTCCAAGCGGAACAGGAGGGAGGGATGGGATATGTTTTTCTCCTACGGCGTTGGTATCCACCCCCTCTCATTCGCTCTCTCTCTCGCTCGCTCTCCCTTACTACTTGTAGATCTCCCTCTAATACAGCTTCCCCGTTCGGCTCAAGCTCTTTACAATACCTTGGAGGAGAGACATGAGACGGGTTAGTAATCTCCATACCTATAACCATAAGTTCATAAGATATGTTCCTCCATAAGTTTATCACTGGTAACTTAGAAACTTGAGCTTGTCACGAAGTGAGTGAGGTAGGTCATAGATTCGAGGTAAAGCGACGCCTGGTTTCGGCGCTGTCAAAGGCTTAGTAATGCAGACTAAATAGGAGAAGATGGAAGTCCTGCAAAACTAACCAATTCTCGCTTCCGTCGTTCTGCTATAACTAGCTCGAGCTGTAAGTCTCTCAGTAGCATTACGAACTTGTATAGGTAGTGTCATACTTATGGAACATATCTATAAACTTATGCTATAACGTAGTGTATCTACATAACGGCAACGAAGTCCTCTCAGCATCCTCGGTGGCGTTTTGGTAGGGGTCGTGCCTGGTACGAAAAGGTGAGCAATTAACCCTTTGTCTCAAAAATAGAAGCTAATTCGAGAGAAAGTAGCTTAATTCTATTATCAAATGGCGCTAGGCAGCGCCGCTTAACAATCCAGGTAGGTGCGTGCGCGAGGTACTCTGAAACGCTGAGAGACTCTCATTGCCGCACATGGTTCACGAATAAAACTACTCCATTTCGCCTCCTTCCTCCAAGACACTACAGCTTCCATAGACTGCAACTATCTCGCTTAGGGATCGTTAGAACAGTTTCATCCGGAATGATCCGGGATGCCCTAGGCTGTGTTATATTCAAGGGGATTTAGCTTAGACGAAGGTCCCCCGCATGAAGTGTCAAACGGACGCCACACCACTCTCTCGACTGGCTGGTTTCGTACCAGCTTGGAGGCCTTCGACCAATCGAAAGCCAGTTCAGTTATTAAGATTATATTATGGATTTTAATGAGGCAGAAAATTGGTTTCCCCCTCAGGAGTTTTATTTTAATGAATTTAGATTTTAGGTTAAAACGGATGGTCGTGATTCTAAAGAGGTTTATGGGAAATAAAATGTTTAACAATTCTTCGTAGGAAACGGAAGTCTTGCTCTAGAAGGCCGAGAAGTCTGGTAAGTACATTAGTACGGACATTATGATCTCTAGAGGAGAGGTTAACCTCTTCGGGAGCTCACAAGGTTATGAATAATGTTTGAGGTCCCGCGTATGATAGAATCTATTTAAGGGTTTACAAGTAGCAGAATGTCCCTGTCAGTTCTTTGTCCTACCCTAATTTGGGCCGTTATTACGCCTTAACCTAAATTCAGGCACTTGAACATGAGTCCTTAATTTGGTTATGTCTTCCATGACCAATAACAGCTCTTAATAATAATTACCTACTCTTTGATAAAGGTAGATAACATGGGGTAGATAACTACAGTTCATTGGTATGTCGAAGGATTATGACTAAGCGTGCTGTTTCGCGTAAAACTTCTAATGTTAGCAGCTAGCACTCCATTTTATCTTCCCGTAGAGCCAATAAGAGTCAAAGGTAGTCAGCTGCCATATCTACATTGAGAAACTTTGCGGTCTGAGTTTTGATTCTTTAGATTCAATAGCGACATCTCGTGTTAAAATATTATTACCCTAACTTTATATGAATTCACATATAAAAATATTAATACATTTCAGTATTAAATAATCCTATGAAAAACATTAACATGTACAAAAATGGGCCAAGCCTCGCCTCGTGACCTCTCCGCCGTAAAACGTTCTGAGATCCCATGTAGAGCCAAGTCTGCCTTTTGTTCTCATTCTATCGCCAATTGAACAATTATGTTATAAATTAAGTCCTTTTCCTAATTAATAACCAATATTCTTTGACTCTATCATTATTATACATCTTTGTTCGTATCAAAAATATCGTGACTTGGCAATCACAGGTAAGTAATATTAAAAGGAAGTCGAGGGGATATTCACTAAATCGTTGCCTATTTTAAAATAATCGAAGGGGATGACCTGCTCTTGCCAAGTCACGATATTTTTGATACGAACAAAGATGTATAATAATGATAGAGTCAAAGAATATTGGTTATTAATTAGGAAAAGGACTTAATTTATAACATAATTGTTCAATTGGCGATTGAATGAGAACAAAAGGCAGACTTGGCTCTACATGGGATCTCAGAACGTTTTACGGCGGAGAGGTCACGAGGCGAGGCTTGGCCCATTTTTGTACATGTTAATGTTTTTCATAGGATCTCACTTCTTTTTGTAGACCCTCGGTAGTTATATTAAAACAAGACCCTCTCGTGGTACTTCGTTTGCCAATGTAATCGCTAACGTTTGTCCTTATTTACGCTGAATTACCCCTTTCGACCCGCAGAGAATATGTAATAAAGATTGTACGCGATATCCTAATATAAGAATGTAGCATCAGTTACAACTTTCGGTTAACTTTGGACCATTACGTCCTTTCATCAAGAACACACACTATTTCTGTTGAAAAGACGGCAGCGCCATCTAATTTTAAAATTAAGAACTAAAGAACAATTTTATAAAAATTTCGGGATGTTTTAATTTTTCTGTGCTTTATAAAATAAATTAAAACTAAATCCTGAATTTTAAGTTTCTATCTACCCTAGAAGTACCTTAGAATTTTGATGATCGGTGAGTGAGTGAGTGAGTGACAAAATAAGGTAAATTTCACCTTCGATATATCGAAAAGTATATAGGGTAGGAACTTGAAATTTGGAAACTATAGCTAGGATTGACAGTCCTCGCGGCAAGCAAAATTTCAGACTTTTACCTGTACCCATCACGAAGTTACAGTGGGCTTAAAAGTGCCACGAGTTGCTTCGAGAAAAGGATGTCAGTGCTCGACTTGGCTGGGAGCACTGCCGTGCTCCCAGATAATTTATTAATAATTTTTCAATTATGTTTGTACTAAAATATCCTCAAACAATCCTCACTAGAGTGCGCTGCTTTATTACGAATTTTTTAGTACTTTTCTAAAATTCTAATTGTCTGTCTTGTCTAATGCCGTTTTCCATTGGTCGATAGCAGTCTGTTACCATGGAGAAATATTAAAGGAGACTTTCATTTATATAAAGCAGTTTTAAAGGAATATTAATGTCAACTCCAATAAAACTACTCCATGGAAATAGCTAATGGAAAAAGCACAAGATGCGGGATTCAAAATTGTCGGCTGCTTAGACCATAGCCCACTCGATGACGAGCAACACGACGCAAGTTGCTCGCGCTATAGAAGCCCGTTCGATTACATGTATAAGCGCTACTTTTGAAGATTATTCAAAGGAACCCAAAATTAACATTAAGTTCTATGGGAGGAGGTAGCTTTCTTGGCCAGATCCTTTCTCCTATACATCCGAATGACCTGAAATTTTAATGAGACGTGTGTTTTGGCGTGTTTTATTATTCTAAAAAGGATTCAAGCTTCTAGAGTGGATAGTTTTTCTTATAAAAATTATTTTCCAAAGTCACAATGATGGCTTCAGTGCTAAGACTGAATATATCTTCGGATCTACTGGTCCAATGTCCTGAAATTTGAATGAGAGGTGTGTTACAATATATTCTATTCTATTAAAGGGGCTGACCGACCCCCTCTCCTTTTTAACCCACCCGCTATGCTAAGCTCTATGAGGAAGATCGTCGTTTGTCACATGGTCCGGACAGCCCCTTTAAAAAGATTCAAGCTTTTAGAGTCGATATATTTTTTAATAACAGTTAATTTCCAATGTCAAAATTGTAAATTCAGTATTCAATCCCCAATATCTTTGGATCTAATGGTCCAAATGTAATGAGACTAATGAGAGGTGTGTTACAATATATTATACCAGGAGTTCATAATAACCCCCCTTAGGAGTTCATAATAACCCCCCTTAGGAGTTCATAATAACCCCCCTTAGGAGTTCATAATAACCCCCCTTAGGAGTTCATAATAACCCCCCTTAGGAGTTCATAATAACCCCCCTTAGGAGTTCATAATAACCCCCCTTAGGAGTTCATAATAACCCCCCTTAGGAGTTCATAATAACCCCCTTTAGGAGTTCATAATAACACCCCTTAGGAGTTCATAATAACCCCCCTTAGGAGTTCATAATAACCCCCTTTAGGAGTTCATAATAACACCCCTTAGGAGTTCATAATAACCCCCCTTAGGAGTTCATAATAACCCCCCTTAGGAGTTCATAATAACCCCCCTTCGGGGAGAAGTATGAAACTGGCCATAGTGCTAATGGTAAAAATCGCGAACAACAAGATTCTGTCGTTGTGCATAGAAAGGATTAGCCTGTTTATGGACATACAACCTTACAGTATATTGTAGTGGTATCTATGCTCCTTGGTTTTCGTTCCAAAACTTCCGTTGGCTGGGATCTCCGTCGAAAAGAAAAATGGCCTTATGGTGGACGTAGAAACACGTTGCAATTCTTATATTAAAGATACTGCGAATAAATATGTCCAAACCGTTTTAATTTAACCACGGAATTCTCACTCACACATATCACAACAAAACATCATTGACGATCGACTAAATGTTTTGTAAAAAACTAGAAACCCCGACTAAAAGTCAACTTCTTAGTCAAGGCTTAATTTACACCGTTCCGACAGAAGCAGACGTGAGCCATTTTCGCTCCCAAAATCACAAGATAAAGTGCTAAACCATAAGTGTGTAAGTTAATGCGCGTGGGCGTATAAAATGGGGTAACTATTTCTTTGGGAGTTAAGCGGTGTATGAATCCGCTGAGCTCAGGGAGAGAGGGAGAAGCCGCCTAATGCTAACAGAACTCGTATCTAGCGGGAAGGGGTTGAAAACGGGGGTATGAAATACTATGTTCTCTCTCTCTCTACCTTGGGTCATTCGGTGGATCATTGAGCATGCGCGAAGTGACATCACGAATAGTCGCTACATGAGATAAAAGCTTTGGATTTTGCGCAGTAGAGCTCGCGGTGGCCCGGGCGATACTACCCCATTTGGCTGGGAAATTTACTTCCCCCACCCAAAAGAGAGACACCTCGCGCTATTCACGCGGCATCTCCCTCTCTCCCTGCTGAGCTTTACGGCGAAACTTTCTTGTTACGGGCTTTTTAACCAGTTTCGTACTTCGGGTTGATTGTACCTAAAAAGACTAAAAACTTTCAAATTAAATAGCTTTGTCAAAATGATAAATTTATTACTTTCACCCCCTTTCCAAAATGAAACATATTCCTTGCACTTGACACTAAAAATTTTGTGACGGTCCGTGACTAGGGGGAGGGAGGGGTTCTTCCACGCGTGACGTCACATTTAACATTGATTTTGTTACGAAGTCAGTAAGAGGCCGATTCCCTATTTCAACATTCAAAGAAATCGAAGGGGAATTTAGAATCTAGGCAAAAGAAAATATATATAGGTACAGATGTTCTTTCTCTTTCAAACGCTTCTTTCCATAAGTTCATGTTAGAAATTTATAAGATGCGATAAGTATGCGAAGGCGTAAGTTGTAAACTAAAACTTTCTGTACGTGTATTAATTGAACGTTAAGTACGTAATCATTTTAGCACTGTTAAAAGTAACTCGAGGGGATAATCACTAAAACTTTCTGTAATTCTATTAAGGGTTACTTGTTTGTAATCAGTTTAGCATTTTTAAAGCTAAAACCTCGTTTTTAGAATGGCCTTACGGGTAATCATTTTAGCAATGTTAAGGGTAGCGCATCACATAAATTTTATGTAGGCCTGTTAAGTACGGTACGATGTGGCTACTATTATGAGCCCAGCCCTTGGGCCATCTTGTTTAACTTTTATTTATTAGAAAATTTTGTTTAATCAAATCTTTCGTGTTCAAGCATTATTATTTGCCGGTTCAAGCAAATTAATGAATATTTCTGTTTAGTTCTATCATGGAAGCACTAATTTATTTATTTAGCTATATATATATAAATCAAAGTCCTGACTGACAGACTGACTGATAATCAACGCCCAGCCCAAACCGCTTGCCCTAGAAGGCTGAAAATATGCAGAAACGTTACTCATAAGTAGTATTCGCGTACTAAGAAAGATTTTCCCAATCCGTCGCCATCTTAATAAATGGCGCCCTGAAATGTAAAAATTCTTCTCTATGCAACAAAGTCCGCGCGATTCAACCGATCTCGCAAATATTTAGTACACTGGTTTCCTTTAACCTATAAACGGGCTGAATGGTCTTTTGGGCTCAATTTGTTGCCATCTTTTTAAATGGCGGCCAGAAATTTAAAAACCCTTCTTTATGGAATAATGTCCGCGTGAAAAGTAATAAAAATGTCCCTAGGGGCTGACGGGCAACGCCGAGTGCCTTCGCTCTTGGAGTGCTGCAAAAATATTAGTCATCAGTAAAATCTACCCATTCTTTGTATCATTTTGATGGTAGTTCTTATTACACGCGAGCGACGCCGCGGTTAACATCTAGTTTATTATTCGATATTTATTCAAACGTTCCTGGCAATTCCGGCGTTACTCTATTCCTTGCCGCCATATTGGTATTTCTTTCTAAGCTATAAATGTTTATGTTAAGTACAATATACGAGGGGTCCGACTATACCAAAAAAAAAATCGTACGGAATTTCGGGATTTCTTCTTGATTTCGCCTAATTTCGAGTGGCTAAACACTCGCGCATTCTGTGAAAAGCGCTACTTGGAAGAGCAAATTTATTTTTAAATCCATCCACCGGACTGAAACAATGGTTGGGTAGTTATTTTTGTTTATTAATTGGTCTTAGTTCCGAGGTAATTATTTAGCAACTCTGGGTTATCTAAACAAATAATTTAATACGAAGTTATAACAAGACGACCCAAGGGCTGGGCTCGTAATAGTAGCCACATCGTGCTGTACTTCGATGCGCATCCTTTAACAGTGGTAAAACATGGTACCCGTAAATACCCATTAAAAGAAGTACAGAAAATCAGAGTGAATAGCCCCTCCATACTCTAACAAAAAATTAGAACCCTTAATCCTTATTTCAATAAATTTACTTACGTTATAAGTGTAATATCCGGGGTCACAAGTTAGTACTTTCTTTAAAAACTCTTCTCGTTTTGTGGAGAAATAGACGTGTTTTGGGAACGTTCCCCTTTCGCTAGCTCGATAGAGAAGCTCTCCAGGATTACAGTTTAACAAAGCTTGTTTTACAAATACGAAGGTGTACTTTGGTTACTTTTTTTAAGGGTTGGTCGCTTTAGAAACTGAAAGCTCAAGGTTTTTACTTCTGTTATTTTTGTATACAAGGTTGGGTGGGGTTTTTTTACTATTGTTCACTTGCACTTATATATATATTACTTTTATATGCTTAATCTATACATGGTTAATAATATTTACGCAATTTTTCAACACTCAGTGACTTTACGCACTTCCTATCTGGACGCAAAAGCATAATGCTACGTTTTGCCACCAAATACCCTGGTTTTCCATGTCAACAACCTCGTTTTCCACCGTAGGATATTAGCGTGGAAAAACAGTGGAAATTCTAGCCCGATTAAAATTTGTTAATAATAGAAATTTTCTTATTATTTTCAGTACCTGGACTCAACACTCGGAAGTTACGCGTTTATAAAAATATTCTTATTATTTTCATTATTAATCTTTTTAATAAAATCTAATGTATCAATGAAATATATTTCAAAATAAAAACTTGCATTAATATTTAGAAAATATTACTTGATAAAATTATTTCTATTTATAAGCTTATTAATTATAGCTATGGCGTCAAATAATAAAAAGAATAAAAGACCTGTACCAAAGTTATAATGAATGATGACCACATTTTTGAAAAGTATTTTAATTACAAATTTTTATTAAATCCGAATGTATCTGATGGAATATATTTCGAAATAAAATATTGCATTAATATTTATAAGTCTGCCTGACAAATTTATTTTTACTTGTAAGCTTACTAATTATAGTTAGTGACTAAGGTATTGAAACTTGATTCATACACTCTGATTTAGAGTATGATTAAAGTGATTGCTCAACATAGTAGAGCCGTCAATCGAGTATGAATATTTTGAATACAGTTTCAAAGTTATAATGAATGATTTTATTCGAAGTGCATTGCACCAAGAAGTTATATCTAGTATCTCAGAGAGAAGGTATAAATTCGCCAGATTTCCAGCTTTATCTCCAGTCCAACCGTAGGTCCGGAGTTAATCCCCGCCGCCTCTAAATTACAACCAGCATCTCATTGGTTCTTGAAAACCCACGTCAGCGCGACGACGCGAGTGACGAAAATTACGTATTTTCGGACTGAGGAGAGGCGAAATAGCCCGGTGCCTCCTTTTACGTCCCCCCTTGTATTTTGAAAGGGGGACTGGGACTATGGCGCGCGAGTACAAAGGCATATTATACCTTCTCTCTGAGATACTGATATAACTTCTTGATTGCACTGAAGCGTGTCGTAGCAGCCACGTAAAACAAACAAACTAATGCTTTAACTAGTGCTGGTTACATAACTGTGTTTGCTTATGTGTGTGGGAGTGAACGGATTAAAGGTTGCCTCTGGATTACGAGTAATTATCGAGGGGCTACTCACTAAAAACTCGTTAGTGATTTTAAACGGGATTGGGATTTGGGGTTACTTAGGGGCTATGGGTTGTTATTATTATTATTAATATTAACGGATAATTAAGCATTAACACATTTGCCACTAGGGGCGCTGTATACGTAGTTACGTATTTACTGACATCTAAAACATGATAAAATTCTGCTAGACATTCGTGTAAGCAATAGATAGTTCATGAATTGCCGCTAGGGGCGCTGTGTACGTAGTTACGTATTTACTGACATCTAAAACATGATAAAATTCTGCTAGACATTCGTGTAAGCAATAGATACTTCATAAATTGCCGCTAGGGGCGCTGTATACGTAGTTACGTATTTACTGACATCTAAAACATGATAAAATTCTGCTAGACATTCGTGTAAGCAATAGATAGTTCATAAATTGCCGCTAGGGGCGCTGCGTACGTAGTTACGTATTTACTGACATCTAAAGCATGGTAAATTTTTGCTATGACGTCATATCCGGTGACGTGGCCAACGACGTAATATCCGGTGACGTGACCAATGACGTCAAATCCGATGACGTGATCAATGACGTCATATCCGGTGACGTGTCATGATGTCATATCCGGTGACGTCACCCATGACGTCATATCCGGTGACGTCACCCATGACGTCATATCCGGTGACGTCACCTATGACGTCATATCCGGTGACGTCAGCTATGACGTCAACGAGGTAATTGACTTGTGACGTCACGACAGATGTTAATGGTAATAGGTAATGATTGTCCATTCAGTTTACCTAGCCTTCATTCATTTAGGCCTAGCGTTCATTCATTTAGTAGGCCTAGCGGTGTTCAGCTATTTGAATTTCATGCCTGGGATATGGCGCACCCGAGTCCGCGCATATGAGCTTTTAGCGCCACCGCAACGTTGAAAATTTACTTAGTTGATCGTTCCGAGTCAGCCGGCTCATTTGATGCCTGGAAGCCGTCGAGGAAAGTCGCTTGGAAAAACCTCTCCCGCTCAGATGATCGATACGGGTCATGCAGTTCATTCGTTCCCGCAAGCCGTCGAGGAAAGTCGCTTGGAAAAACGTCTCCCGCTCTGCTGATCGTGACCCCGGCTTTTGAAGTTGAATCTTGATCGTTCCGCCATTTCGCTGATCGTTCTTCCCGAGGATGCAAGCTGAATTCGAAGCTCTTCAACGTACTTGGCGGCCATTGCTTGGCCTCGTGGTGCTTTAACAGTCCGTAAGCCTAACTTTATAATAATCCAAACTCATCTAGCCCCCCTTAAATTATTTATTTTATTTCAAGTGCTTAAATTAATTAAGTAGTGTTAAATGTTAGTGAATTTTATTTATTTATAAAAAAAATGTTAGTGAATTTTATTTATTTATTACAAATCAAGTACCACAAATAAAATTTTACAACGAGATGCTGTACAAGAGAGAATCCCTTAATAATTAGTTTAGGGCCTATTATTAGCTATTAAAAGGGGTACGTAATTAATTTAGATATAACGCGACAGATTTTCGGAGATCAGGTCCCGCCGAGAGAATTTTAGAACAAGAGGCCAGCTGCCCTAAGCCTAAATTAAGCCTTGTCCTATTTAAAAACTAGTTATTTACGGGGTCTGTCTGTGGGAATAGTTTTAAAATAAATAAATAGCGGGATTTCTTAAAATTAGTTTAGGGGCTATTGTTAATTAATTTAGAGATAAAGCGACGGATTTTCGAAAATCAAGTTACGCAGAAAGAATTTTAAGACACGTGGACAGTTGCCCTAAGCCTAGTCCCATTTCGATCTAAGTTTTTATTTATGGGTTCTACCTGTGGCAATAGTTTTAAATAAATAGCTGGCAGGTTTTAATAAAATTAATTTAGGGGATATTTTAAATTATTTTCATAATTAAGTTACATAATTTAATTTAAAATTAAATGGCAGCTTTCCTAAAATTAGTTTAGGGAATATTTTAAAATATTTTCATTATTAAATTACATAATTTAATTTAAAATTAAATGGTAGGTTTTCTAAAATTATTTTCTATCCAATTATGGGAAATAATTTGTTAGCCAGAGTATTTATTTAATTCAGGGTGGGAATCACGGTAGTAAAGCCTTCCTTTAATTCAGGGTGGCAATTAGTCGGTGGTAGTTGGTCTTTCTCTCTAAATCTAGTTTTAATTAAATCTAAATTAATTAAGGACCGCCCAAAAGTAGGCAATAGTTTAAGATGTGTAATTAATATGTTTTCATTTATAGATGCAGCTGATATTCTTGGATCTTTCTGTTGCTGGTCATTCCGAGACATATCTTTCCCGATGACTTATCATTCCTGATGACATCCTTTGTTGGATTGACGTTGCACGATGACTTCCGCTGTTCTGGACTTGCTATGTATCATTCCTGATGACGAGCTTTCTTGGATTACGTTACACGATGTCTTCTTCCGGACTTGCTATCTTTCTCTCAACATTGACTCGAAGTTACGGAGAAAATTATCGAAGCTAGAAGACACAAAATTCATCTTTTTTAATTGAAAATTTTACATGTAACCACTTATTTTACTTTTTTTGCTTGCCATTTTATATGTAACTACTTATTATTTTTTTAAAAAATAAAAAAATTATTAAAAAAACAATAAAAAAAAGCATAAAAAAGGTAAAAAAAACGTTATAAGTAAATCGATTGATTTTTTGAACCTAGTCTAATAACGAAACTTTTTATTGGACACAAGTTACCAGGCCTAACGTCAGGCCTGCGGGCCCAAATTTAAATTTAACAAGTCCCTGTTCAATTCGGGAAACATTAAATTTAAACTAAGGCCCGCTGTGGAGCCCCCAAAACCAGGAAACTTCGTCCTTAGCAAGGGATTTCCAATGAAAGTCCACTCGCAGACGTCCAATTCTTCCTGCGCAAGAAAAATTCGAATTAGTATTTGGAAAAGGTCACACGAATAACTTGAAATTAATTACCTTAATACGAAAATCCACTCGAGTATTCTTGCATGATGCGACGTTAAAGGTTCCGGCATAAGACAAATGACTATTATTTGGCAAATAAATGGCACACTCGTAACATTAATAGGGAAAGAATACCATAAAAAGCTAAGCCTCGCCTTAAACCCGCTTAAAATCGTGTTTACTTTTAAAGGAGAAAGCGTATAAGCAACCTTCTACCTTAAACCTAAATCAGAAATTTATTTAGATCCTACAAAACTCCCTCAACGAGTTGCCAAACGCTTTTCCTCAAAAAGTATAATTAAAACCATAAACTTGATATCTTAATACCGCAAAGGGAATCTCACCTATTGAAATCCTGATTACGCGTTCATTATTCTTAAAAGGGAGGGCTAGGACCAGTGTTCACCTATTCCATAAGTAAGATTTTATTTATGTCCTGGCGAAAAGAAAAATCCCTAAAAATTAAAGGACACAGCGCTTCCCTTCTAACAATAAATAGAATAATAAATAATAAACTAAATACCCTAATAATGGTCTAAAAGTCGCTTCACACGCTGTCTAAATAGTTTTGCTAGTGAGATTCCCTTTCAACGGATAAAATCAAAGTGTAGGCCCGAATTAAGAATGGAATTGTCCTGTTAATATTGCTATAATTACTATTAATAAGATTTAATTATTGCACTAAGGGCCTAAAGTGTTTCACACGCTGTCTTAATAGTTTTCGTAAAGAGATTCAGTTTTAACGAATAAAATCTAAGCGTAGATCCGAATTAAGAATGGAATTGTACTGGGTTTATTGACCTGATTAATATTAGGTGCCATTTTTTGCCAAATAAATAGTTATTCATTCTAGAATCCAACATAAATCGCTCCTTTGGAAACGCATGATAGCTATAAAAAATGAAATTCAAACAATCAAATACAAAATAAAATTATTATCAGCTTAAAAGGCACAAGTATTTTCAGGGCCGCCCCCTTAAGTCGAAAAAACAAAAGGAACAGCAAATACTGCTAAGGGGAGAATAGTTTAACTCAATGTGCCCCCAACAAGCGTTGCGCCCGTGCGCCAGTACCCCCTCGCCCCCTCTCCCCCGGGCCTGACTAAAACATACTCAAAGGGCATCTTCCCATCTCTAGTAGAACCAGAGTTATGAACCTACAAAGTTAGGTGTAATGCTATTCCTATAGAGGGAGGTATGTTTATAAATACTTTCCTCAATTCCTGTTTGTCTTAATCCCAAGTCCTAAGTATGGTTGGATGGGGGGGGACAAATAGGACTATCACATACTAAAAGGGCATCTCTCAATCTCTAGTACAGGGTTCATACAACTTTTGGAAAACAAATTTCCCTGAGATTTCCAGGTTTTTCCCGTATATGGAGTATCCTATGGAGCAAATGTTAACGAAGGAGGGGGGGGGATATGACTATAACATGCTCAAAGGGCATCTTCCCATCTCTAGTAGAACCAGAGTTATGAGCCTTCAAAGTTGGGTGTAATGCTATTCCTACGGAAGGGGGTATGTTTATGAACATTTTCCTCAATTAATTGGCCCATGTTTACTCGACCCCCAAGGTTTTAGCATTTTAGGATGGGGAACTCAATGCGCCCCCAATAAGCCTAGCGCCCGGGGGCCAGTGCCCCCCCAGCCCTCCCTTTAATCCGGTCCTGAGTATTTTGAATAACATTAGTTTTACTTCAGGTTCATACAACTTTTGGAAAACAAATTTCCCTGAGATTTCCAGGCTCTTCCCGTATATGGATCAAATGTTATCGAAAGAGGGGGCAAATAGGACTATAACATAATCAAAGGACATCCCCGTATCTCTAATATAACCAGAGTTATGAGCCTCCAAAATTTAGTGTAATGTTAATCCTATGGAGGGTATGTTTATGAACATTTTGCTTAATTACTCGGCCCCAGTTTGACACAAATTTCCCTGAATTCCCTGAACTTTATTAAAAATTCTAAATTTCCCTGAGGTTTTTGTCAACTATTTATTCCCCTGATTTTCCACGTTTGTATGAACAATGTACTTTCAAACAAATCATTTAACGTAACTAGAAAAATAAATATTAATACGGTCAGGGATAGATTTAATTTTAGAAGTAGGAATGGAGAACGGTTAGTATTTACTTCAGTCCGACTCATAGCCCAGTGTAGAGCCCCTCCCTCCAACACGTAACGAAAAGTTTAAATTATCTTATTGGCTCACTTAAACTACGTTTTGATGACGCTGCTGAGGGGGACGGTGAAATTACGTAATTCCTTTCTACCTCTGTCGCTATGACCCGCCTCTTCTTTCATACGCCCTCCGTCCCTTAGAAGGGGGTCTGGGACTTTGACGCGCGCCCACATTACTCTGTTCTCCATTCCTACTTCTAAAATTAAATCTATTCCTGATACGGTTTAGGGTCAATCTTGAAATATCAATTAAATAATCACTTTGAACTACTTTTAAACCGACTAAAAAGATTGAATAGTGAAACCAGGAATAAATGCAACGCGCAAATAATAAGATTAATTTCAAATATTTAGAATAAGTACGACATAAATGTGAATCACTAATACTGTGTGCCCTTTTACCACAACTCCCCAAAATAAACTAAGGCTATGTTTTCTACAAACAAAGGTCGTAATTAACAAACCTATTTACCACTTTTTTGCTCCGGTGGGGGAATGTCGAGCTAGGGTTTATGAGAAAACCTTACAGCTCCGAAGAACATAGAGGCACATACGGGGGGGCATTATAGTTTGAGGTACTGTTTCAGTTCGGACTTAAATTGGGTGATTTTAACTTCAGGGGGAAGTGAATTCCAAATGGGGACCCATCTACGGAGAAAGGGGCATATCGGTGGAATAATTTTCTACCATGACCCCTTGTGGAAGCGATAGAGGGGGCATAATAATAATAATAATCTAAGCTTTGTCTACGAAGGGATTTAGACACTAAGCCTGTGTGGCTTATTTACAGGTGGGTCCCTTTACAATGCATAGAGGGGTGGGGGCTAGCCCCTATGCCACAGCTAACCTATTACCGTTAACCTCAGCAAGTTTTGATGGAAAGGAGAAAAATAAGTTTGGTTAGGGGAGTTTAAGATCATTTTGAACAAGCTTAAAAGGTCAAAATATTTGCGACGCGTTGTTGGGGAAGACCAACCAAGAATACAAAGTCGTACTTCCTTTGGTAGGTGTCGGAGTCTAGTTGGGATTCGGGAGAGACAACCCTGGATCGATAGCGGAATGGGGGTAACGCTTAATTGCCATTCGGTTGCGACGAAACTTTGGTATTTAATCTAAATTAACCCTTAATATATAATCAAAATATTTACCTGGAAAGATCTCCGTAGCGACCACTGAAAGACTGCAACTCCCAAAAACACCAGGATCGTAGTCAATGTGTTGTGAATGCGGCCATGCGGGATGATCATGCCGGCCCCCAAAAGACCAAGGGTACTAAGCCTTGGTCGTAGTGTGCCAACGTATTTGGCACGGTTAAGCATAAATTTTCCACTTGCGACGATTAATTTTCGATCGGTTGCGATAAAACATTGGTTTTTAATCCAAATTAACCCTTAAAATATAAATAAAATCAAAATATTTACCAGCAAAGATCGGACAGAAATTCGCAGCAGCCAGTTGTCTCGGAAAACGCCCCCAAAAAGAACCCAGAATGAAAAGGGTTATTGCTTGCAAACATGGACCGCTAGATGGCGCTGCTGAAGTTAGGCAGACTTGAGACTTCAAAATATGGCGGGATGCGGGATGATCATGCCGGCCCCCAAAAGACCAAGGGTACTAAGCCTTGGTCGTAGTGTGCCAACGTATTTGGCACGGTTAAGCATAAATTTTCCACTTGCGACGATTAATTTTCGATCGGTTGCGATAAAACATTGGTTTTTAATCCAAATTAACCCTTAAAATATAAATAAAATCAAAATATTTACCAGCAAAGATCGGACAGAAATTCGCAGCAGCCAGTTGTCTCGGAAAACGCCCCCAAAAAGAACCCAGAATGAAAAGGGTTATTGCTTGCAAACATGGACCGCTAGATGGCGCTGCTGAAGTTAGGCAGACTTGAGACTTCAAAATATGGCGGGAGCGTGCGTTTCAATTCTATTGTTTCTCTTTTCTAATATAACTAATAATTTAGTTAATTATAATTTAACAATGTCTTCTAAACAGCCCAAAACACTATTCTCCACTTTTAGAAAGTGGTACCGGAGTTTATGGATTCCTGCAGCTGGAAAAACCACCCTATAAACATGTTTGTCTAATACGCGATGTACGAAGTTACCTCCCACTTCTTAAATGTTAGTAGTTTTTGATAAGCGCCATCTAGCGAGCGAATTCTGTACTTTGATTTCATTCCGTATTTTAAAAATGGCCGCGGACAACAACAATCTTTATGACACAGAGTTAACCCTTTGTCAGGCCCCGAATGAAGTGTGCAAACCCGCGATCTCCACTCCCTTAAATCCCTATCACTACTTTTACAGCCAAAAACGGAACATGTTCTACCTCAACTTGCCACTTTATTTTTCAAAACTTACTAATTACCAATGAGAATTAAAAAATATGTTCAAATCACCGGATTCACTGCGCCAAAGGATTTCAGACGATGGTTTTGAACTTCCTGCTTTTGAACGCTAGATGGCTTTAAGTACCGACGTTTAAAGAGACAAAAATACCGAATTTTACGCTTTACTTGACGCTAGATGGCGGTAGCAAAAACTACTAAGACGCAATGGCAGCCCCCTTGGAATTTGCCTGGTAAACGACGTATAGGTTGAAACTTGAAATCATAATAATTAAACTAATTCCTATGAAAGTTAATTAATTTTACAGGGGAACCAGTTTTACGTTGATCTAGATCATAAGTTTATAAGCTATGTTCCATAAGTATGTCACTACCCATACTTCGTAATGTTAGAGGCTTAATGAGAGCTAGTTCAAGAACGACGTGAGAATTGACTACACTCGGTTTTGCAGTCCATCCTCCTCTTTAGTCTGTACTAAACCTTTGACAGCGCCTCACTAGGCGCCGCTTTACGAGAATCTATGACGTTTCACCTACGTCACTTCATGACAAGCTCTCATTAACGAGTGACACACTTATGGAACATATCTTATAAACTTATGTCTAGATCAAATAAAAGTTCTGAAATGAAAAGTGTAATATATTCCTAAATCTTTGTTTGTTTTTGTCTAATTATTCCTGTTCTTAATTAGAAAATTAGTAAAATAGCAATAGTAATGAAGAAAGAAGATGCTATAGGTTTAGCCGCCCCATAAATAGGGTGTCCTGTAAGAATAATCGGGTTGCAATACACGTCAAAATGCTATCAGAAATTCCACCTAAAATGGTTCAATTGTAGTAGGGATAGCGAGAGTACGTAAAGGATGTGGCTTAATTATGGGCTAGACAATCTGGTACAATCTTGTATAATCTATGCCCATAAGTTTATAAGCTATGTTCCATAAGTATGTCACTACCCATACTTCGTAATGTTAGAGGCTTAATGAGAGCTAGTTCAAGAACGACGTGAGAATTGACTACACTCGGTTTTGCAGTCCATCCTCCTCTTTAGTCTGTACTAAACCTTTGACAGCGCCTCACTAGGCGCCGCTTTACGAGAATCTATGACGTTTCACCTACGTCACTTCATGACAAGCTCTCATTAACGAGTGACACACTTATGGAACATATCTTATAAACTTATGCTATGCCCTAATACTTTCTAAAAGGCATGTTTTGGACAAGGAGGATGGGGTTGGGTACTGAATTTACAATTTTGACATTGGAAATTAATTTTTATTAAAAAACCTCTATCGACTTTAAAAGCTTGAATCCTCTTTAGAATAATAACACACTTCAAAACACACGTCTCATTAAAATTTCAGGTCATTTGGATGAATAGGACAAAGGATCTGGCCAAGAAACCTACCTCCTCCCATAGAACTTAATGTTAATTTTGGGTTCCTTCGAAGTCAGTCGATAGTCCAAAAGTCGCAGTTTTTGGCCGATTGAATTGGCTTCTATAGCGCGCGAGCAGCTTGCGTTGTCGTGTGCGTGATCGAGTGGGCTATGCTTAGATGGCTACAGATAGAATTTGGTAGCTCGGTAGTTTGTTGAAAGTCAATTAAAAAGGTTACCGAATTAGTTTAATTAAAATATGATAGTTGTAATTTAATAACAGATATTTATTCAGTAAGTTATTATTATGCTGGTTTGTAACATAAAATTAGCTAGTAGAAGTATTTCAAATTTGAAATAGGACTTGAAATCATAATGCTAGTAAAATCGGTAATTAATATAACTAAAATTTAATACCGTGGGAAATTTAAATCAGTGTTATGGATATAAAAATATTCATTTGGATATTAACATTAATAACCTACGTTTGTTCGACATCAATTGCAAAAGGTAAGATAATTTAGTACCAGTTATTGCTAAATTTAATTTTTTAAACCTAAGCCTACTTTCATTTTAAGTTAATTACAATTATCATTCGGCGTATTTTTAACACAATTTTATTAATGATTAGATGTTGTAAAAACAACAACATTGGAAGAAAATCTACCAGCTGAAATCATTTCAACAATGGAAGGAAATAGAATGATGGTTGAACCAGAAAAAGAAGCGAATAACAAGGTATTTCAATTTATTTATTGTTGCATATAATTACGTGAAAATTATGAAGTTACACTGCGTGAAAGTATTTTGTAAGTTTACAAACTTCATGCAAAAGATGTCGCTAGTGTTTCGGGGGAATTTGGTATTTTGGTTGTTTTTCTTCATGGGGATGGGGAATGGTTGGCACACAATTTTAAGTTTTCCATAAATGATTCTCTCACCCGTATGGTCTTAATTACGTCCTGTTTGCCCCCTTTTCATCCTAATTTACGTTCTTCCTAGTCCATCCATATATGGCCTCTGATTGGTCGAGATAATGATGTTAAGAACCTTTAGACTCTCCTTGGTAACATTCGGTGGGATCTTAGACAAATCCTCTTGTAAAGGACAGTCAGTCGGGTATTTAGGCTATAGACTTGAGCCCAGAGAGAGACTTTTTGGCAATTATACTTACAATATTATACGCGCAATTAGACAAACTCGTTCCCCCTTTTTTTATTTGGGTTTTGGAGTGTCTTTAGACCACCCCTAACTGTAATTCTCAATGTGGTAGGTTGGTAGGCCTATCATGTACATCGTACAGTCTGTCCAATAATCTTTAAAGTGTCTATGACACTGTTATAGACTAGAGTTCACGCAAGTTTTTCAGCGAGAGTAAAATATAATTTTTTTAGATTTAAATTTAAAATCCAGTGATATGAGTGGCAAAAACCCCTAACCCTTAGGGTTCTTGACAAGGGTAATTATTATTTTGTAGTAGATTTTAATCAGGTTTCCTTTTTTGGGGGGGGGCTTGTGACGTAGAATTAAGTGGGAGCTGCGGGATGTTTAATTAGCGTGATGTCATGAATACTGACTGACGCATGGCTTTTGAGACTTCAAATAAAACTAAATATAAGCTTAACTAAGGTATCTTACTATCATCTAAACTATTCAGAGAAAAATAAGTATAGATAAGTAGCCAGTTTTAAAACTGGATGACATTGGAATGTCAGTAAATTAATTATATCTCAATTAAAAAAAAGTGTCACTATCTCTTCAAAAATTATAGATCATCTTAAAAGAAATGTTTTAAATTATATACGATTTTTTTTAATAATCTTTAATTCGAAACGCATTCCAAAGTATCAAAAGAAACACGTGGAGAAATATACATAAAAAGTTCTAATCCAAATGGATACTCCCAGGTTATTTCATTTGAACAATTAATCGCCTCGAGCTACAAATTGTTTCGTGTAGTGCACGATTAGCTTCTTTTTCTTTCTTTATTTTTAATAATTATTCGAATCCACCACCTTCTACCTCCTGCCTTAGTTCTGCCCTTAAGGTATCAGCAAGAAGTGATATCTAGTTTATTAGGGAGAAGGTATAAGATGCCTTAGTATCCGCGCGCCATAGAGGTGCAGTCCCCCTTTCAAAATACAAAGGGGGACGTAAAAGGAGGCCGTCGGGCTATTTCGCCTCTCCTCATGACTGTAATTTTCCCGTAATTCGCGTCGCCGCGCTGACGTGCACGAGTTTTTAAGAACCAATGAGATGCAGGCTGGTTGTAATTTAAAGGCAGGGGGGGGGGGGAATTAACTCCGTCCGGACAGGCTACGTCTTTTGGACTGGAGATAAAGCTAGATTATAAATGTGGGGCGAATTTATACCTTCTCCCTAATGAACTAGATATCACTTCTTGGTATCAGTTTAAAAAAAAACGAAAAACAAAACCAGCTACTATTGACTCGTGTATATAAAAGTTGTACTATAACCGTACCATTTGGAAACGTCTGCAATAATTATAATTAAACTTCAGGGACTAAAAACTAGATATTCATGTAGTTTCGATATAGTAGACTCCGAGTGGAACACGGGCGCCCATCCCGAGTCAAATACTTAACTGTTATTAAGACTGGTATCTTAACTCCTGTCTCTAAAAAAATAAGAAAGTTAGGAACATGGGTGGGGGTTCTTTAAAAGCCCACACATATTTAACCTTGGAATACTACACTCCGTTAGATAGAACTTGGTGCGAATAACTCGTTCGCGTTTTGGTTTTGTTTAAACGAAAAGAGCGGGTATGATTACCGCTAACAGGAATGCATATAGTTAATTGGAATAATTGCGCTACATCCATCCATTTTCACTCAACGTATCTGGGCGGAAGAACTAGACCAATCATTATATAGAGACCTTTCAGGAGGGTGAATACTACGTCAGACCCTCCAAAGTTTTACTTCAGTTTTGGCAGCCATATTGGTGCACGGGTTTCAGCTTTCTTCCTGCATTCAAGCCACCAATATGGTCGTGTAAGTTTTCTCACTAGTCATAGCTCCCCCCCCCCAATTGAAAGTTCTCTATATGACGAACTTTACCTCGCTGCGTGTTGCGCATAAGAACTCATGTTGCTACCAACCAATGAAACGACAGTTAGTAAAGTTCTCTATATGACGAACTTTACCTCGCTGCGTGTTGCGCATAAGAACTCATGTTGCTACCAACCAATGAAACGACAGTTAGTAAAGTTCTCAAGTCTGGTATACCCACAAAACCCGGAAAGAGAAAATAACATGGGAGGTATAGGGGGACGCAATTATTCCCGTTAGCTTTATGCATTCCTGTTACTTTTAAATATTTAAGGATAAATTAAAAAAAAAAAGAAATATTTGGCAATCAAGTTTTTATTGTTCACCTTCTGCGATATAATTTAAATCCACTCGAGCAAATTTTTGATTGACGCCCAATTATTTCGGGAATGTTTTAAATTTATAATTAGTTTCTTAATTATTGAAGGCTATAGTCTCTTTAATATAATTTAAGGTAGAGGTTTATTGGGTTGAGTACTTTGTTCTTTATTGTTCCTTGATTGCGTTTCCCCAATTCTTTCCAATAATAAAACGTAGAAGCAATACAGCCAAAATTTATATCCCTTCGTTATACTTAGGTATATGGTTAGGAGCTTGTATTATATGACTTTATTTACGTCAAAACGTGACGTCAACTTACTAGAGTAGTAGTACACGCCTACTTCTCGGACTCTCGGAGTATCATCAGTGAAGAGAGATTCCTAATGTCACTTCTATATTTTTTATTTATTGGTACTTGTAGTGTACCTAAAAAATTTAAAAACACAGAAACCGGCGTCATAACGTCGGTAGTTCAATAGCCACATTGCAATTCTTGTGCCTATTTTTTTTTTATTTGTGTTTAGTCGTAGATACGCCCAATTTGAATAATGCATTTATGTCTCCTAATTTTTCTTCTGTGTGAAAGATGGTTTTTTAAAAAATTTTAAAACCCAAACCGCCTTTCAGCCTAAATTTAAGTGATTATTGTCGTTAAGGTTCCTTTGAACACGTTTTTAAAGTGAGGGTGGTTTGTAATTCAGAATATCATTATTATTATATTGGTAAGAGGTTTTGAAATACTAACGTTTCACCCTCTCTTTAAACATTTTAATAATGATATTTGGTGGATCGCTCAGCAGAGAGATGTTTCGCTACAGAATTACCCGCAGTTGACTTGGGCCTATGTTTATATATTCGTCTATTTTATACATCTATGACGCGGCTAGACATTATGATTCGGCGTGAAAAAATAAATAAACGTTAAATTGGAAGGACAAATGTGTTAAAATGAATTAAAGGGTTGCGTCGTCTCTCTCTACCAGCTTGGCTCATGTCTTTAGTCAACTGACGCTTAAAGTTCACTGTCTTTCGCAATAGTTTGTCTTACGAATCTCTTTTCCGGTCTCAGCTCTCTTAAAATTTTAATATTATGCAATATTACTAAGGTTTAACGTTATTGGCAGTTTTTTCTATAAAATTTAACATTATTAGGTGTTATTTCTGTGAAATTTAACAGAATTTTGCTTTATTTCGGTGGAATTTAACATAATTACGTGTTATTTCTGTGGAATTTAACATTATTACGCGTTATTTCTATGGAATTTCACATTATTACGCGTTATTTCTATGGAATTTCACATGCGTTATTCCTACGTTATTTAACATTATTAGGCGTTGTTCTTACGTTATTTAACATTATTAGGCGTTGTTCTTACGTTATTTAACATTATTAGGCGTTATTCCTACGTTATTTAACATTATTAGGCGTTATTCCTACGTTATTTAACATTATTAGGCGTTGTTCTTACGTTATTTAACATTATTAGGCGTTGTTCTTACGTTATTTAACATTATTAGGCGTTATTCCTACGTTATTTAACATTATTAGGCGTTATTCCTACGTTATTTAACATTATTAGGCGTTATTCCTACGTTATTTAACATTATTAGGCGTTATTCCTACGTTATTTAACATTATTAGGCGTTATTCCTACGTTATATAACATTATTAGGCGTTATTCCTACGTTATATAACATTATTAGGCGTTATTCCTACGTTATTTAACATTATTAGGCGTTATTCCTACGTTATTTAACATTATTAGGCGTTATTCCTACGTTATTTAACATTATTAGGCGTTATTCCTACGTTATTTAACATTATTAGGCGTTATTCCTACGTTATATAACATTATTAGGCGTTATTCCTACGTTATATAACATTATTAGGCGTTATTCCTACGTTATATAACATTATTAGGCGTTATTCCTACGTTATTTAACATTATTAGGCGTTATTCCTACGTTATTTAACATTATTAGGCGTTATTCCTACGTTATATAACATTATTAGGCGTTATTCCTACGTTATATAACATTATTAGGCGTTATTCCTACGTTATATAACATTATTAGGCGTTATTCCTACGTTATATAACAATTTTATACGTTATTCCTACGTTAATTAACAATATTAGGCGTTTATTTCACATTTTTAGACGTTATTCCTATGTTATTTAACATTTGGCAACATCTTTCATAGTCAGGTTTAAGGTTAGTGACTCGGGGGGGGGGGGCTTAACGGAGCGATATAATTATACCGTTAAATATTCCGCTTTGTTTTTCATGCCTTTAAAATTAAACTTGAACCTTTTTAAACGTTATGGGAAATGAACTTTCGTTTGTACTTTTGCCGTAAATTTCTCTCAAAATTCTCCTTGTTTTAGAACTTTCGTCGTCATCTTTCCTTAATAAGGTATTCATCTCATTGCCTATTGTGGGTAGCTTAGAGAGGCTATCTTTCCCAGCAGAACGGTTGTTACTTCTTTGGGTTTTGAACACACGATTTCACGAATTCGAGAGGCGAATAATGTTATTAGGCACGGCCGAGTAGCGCCCCTTACTTTCCCAAAACAAAAACGTTCTTTTCAAATAATCGTTCTTTAAAAATAAATAGCCCCTTCTCTATTGTTCCGGGACCCGTAACAAATGTTTTAGACAAACTTATCGCCGCCTAAAAAGGGGGAAAACTTTGTTCAAAAATACAAAAAGGTTAAAAGCCTATATTGGTTTTAAATCAGTTTTAAGTTTTACCGCGACGCTATACTTTAACCTTTATAAATATTTTTGGGGGTTTTGAAATACTTAAAATTGTCCCTTAAATCATCGGTTAAAAAGAGACTCTAATCGTTTTAACTTTAAAGGTTGAATTTAAATACAGGGTATTGCAAAAGGGAGGGGACTTCACTGAAGTACAGTGGGATGGTTGGGTCCATGGGGAATTTCTATGAATGATGCTTTGCGCATGACTACTTATAAGAAACTGAACAGATGATTGCTAATTTAATTAAGGGGTCATACCTAAAACACTCCAAATAATCATACATAACTCGTAAACGGTGACCCCTTAGGGTTAAAGGTCAAATAAATAACATTTTCGGCTCAAAAGAACATCCTGTCTAATTTCTTACGGACATTTCATTAACACCCTGTATATAAAATCGTAGAAATGTCACCTGATATTCGTGTCGTTTTTACTGGTATTTAAATAATCCCGATTAAGTTATAATCTCTTAAAGTTGGTCTATGGTCACGTGAAATTGATTCTCTATTCACACCAACCTTTAAAATCGTAATTTCTGTTTTTTTGGTTTTTTTTTTCTGTTATTTAAAAAAAGGGTTAACATTTTTTTCTTTTGGGAGGACCGCTATTTGGTCAAGGTTAAACTTAAGCTGATTTACTGTACGGTACTATTTTATCAATGAAGGTTTCATTTGAAGGTTTTTTTTTACTTCAAAAAAAGTGTAGTGAGAAATTTGGTATTCTTTATAATTGCAGGGCTCCCACCATGTCCCTAAAATACTTAAAACCCCCTACTTTTTTTTGAGGTCCCTAAACCACCATAGAATTGTGATTTGGTCCCTAAATCGCCATATTCCTAGTTTAATGTGCCATCAGCTTATAATATTCAACCCAAAGTCCAATTTACACATTTAAATTTCTTATTTTGTTGAAAAACGAAAAAAGACTGATTGTTAAGTGTGATAGAATTGTGATAGATAAAACGTGGTAATGTAATAAACAAAAACTAAGTCAGTTTTATGATAAAATATTTTTACAAATATCTGACTATGTCATTTTGTGAAAATATAAGTTCAAATAAAGATCCCATTTTGGTTCCTATTTGGTCCCTAGTTTAAAAAATTCGGTGCCTATTTCACCCTATTTCTAGCCTAAAAAATCCCCTATTTCCCTACTTTTTTTTAAGATTTTGGTGGGAGCCCTGTAATTGCCTATGAATTTTAAAGCTTCTTTTAATAATTTGTTGTGGGAAAATCATTGACACTTTTTTTGGCGCGAATTACACTCTGTATTTGTATTTATTTCCAGGAGGAAGATTCGGCTTACTTGAGTCGCGTGGGTTGGCCTTCTTTTCAAACCTTCGAACGTCTACGACGAATCGACGTTGGAGAAAAAGGTTTCTTTATACAATTGTTGTTTTTCTAAAAACAAATTTAACAGCATAAGTTTATAAGATATGTTCCATATAAGTTTGTCACTGGTAACTTAGAAACTGGAGCTTGTCATGAAGTGAGTGAGGTAGGTCATAGATTCGAGGTAAAGCTGTTAAAGGCTTAGTAATGCAGACTAAATAGGAAGATGGAAGTCCTGCAAAACTAATTAACCGAGTGTAGTTAATCAATTCTCGCTTGTCCAGGGTTCATACAAACCGGGAAAACCTCAGGGAAATAAATAGTTGACAAAAACGTCAGGGAAAATTCAGGGAAATTTCGAATTTTTAGTAAAATTCAGGGGAATCGGGGAAACTTGCGTCAAACAGGGGCCGAGTAATTGAGCAAAATGTTCATAAACATACCCTCCATAGGATTAACATTACACTAAACTTTGGGGGTTCATAACTCTGGTTCTACTAGAGATACGGGGATGTCCTTTATGTAATAGTCATATTTGCCCCTCCTTCGTTAACATTTGCTCCATAGGATACTCCATATACGGGAAAAACCTGGAAAACTCAGGCAAATTTGTTTTCCAAAAGTTGTATGAACCCTGTTGTCGTTCTGCTAGATCTAGCTCGAGCTGTAAGAAGTCTCTCAGTAGTATAAGTAGTGTCATACTTATGGAAGGAACATATCACTTATAAACTTATGGTTTAACTAATTTGTCGACCAAAGTGTCGTGTGGGATTTTTTTTTCTTATTTTGTGTGTGTGTTTTTTGAAAATATGGTTTTTAAGTTTTTAAAGGGCTTAACCTTAGCCGCGTTAAATTTAGGTACTGGCGAAAGTACTTAGGGGGCCCCCTCTTTGGAAAAAGAAACATTAGGGAACGTAAACTATTTCATAATTAGCCCATTTACATTCGAACTCGTACGTATTAACAAATATACACGTTTTTGGGGGTTTAAGGGGGAATGGTTTTTAGCGACATTTTTGGGTAGTACCAAGAACGTTACCGCCGTGCATGGTGAATAATTATAAATCGAAGATAATTTCTCGCTAATTAAGTTTAACCTTAAGTTACTTGTTTTAACGACTTTTTTCTTCTTTCTTTATTTATTGTTATAGAGGGATTAATATAATGGGTTGTCCGGATATTATGATGCAAAATGTTTTAGGTCTTACATGTTTTATTTTTTGAGTGATTTCTAAGATGATTGAAAAATATGAGATATTTTTGAAAATATTCTCGAAATATTCTGAAAATATTTTTTAAATATTCTGGAAATATTTTTTTAAATATTCTGAAAATATTTTTTAAATATTCTGGAAATATTTTTTTAAATATTCTGAAAATATTTTTTAAATATTCTGGAAATATTTTTTTAAATATTCTGAAAATATTTTTTTTAAATATTCTGGAAATATTTTTTTTAAATATTCTGGAAATATTTTTTTAAATATTCTGGAAATATTTTTTTAAATATTCTGGAAATATTTTTTTAAATATTCTGGAAATATTTTTTAAATATTCTGGAAATATTTTTTTAAATATTCTGGAAATATTTTTTTAAATATTCTGGAAATATTTTTTTAAATATTCTGGAAATATTTTTTTAAATATTCTGGAAATATTTTTTTAAATATTCTGGAAATATTTTTTTAAATATTCTGGAAATGTTTTTTTAAATATTCTGGAAATATTTTTTTAAATATTCTGGAAATATTTTTTTAAATATTCTGGAAATATTTTTTTAAATATTCTGGAAATATTTTTTTAAATATTCTGGAAATATTTTTTTAAATATTCTGAAAATATTTTTTTAAATATTCTGGAAATATTTTTTTTAAATATTCTGGAAATATTTTTTTAAATATTCTGGAAATATTTTTTTAAATATTCTGGAAATATTTTTTTAAATATTCTGGAAATATTTTTTTAAATATTCTGGAAATATTTTTTTAAATATTCTGGAAATATTTTTTTAAATATTCTGGAAATATTTTTTTAAATATTCTGGAAATATTTTTTTAAATATTCTGGAAATATTTTTTTAAATATTCTGGAAATATTTTTTTAAATATTCTGGAAATATTTTTTTTAAATATTCTGGAAATATTTTTTTAAATATTCTGGAAATATTTTTTTAAATATTCTGGAAATATTTTTTTAAATATTCTGGAAATATTTTTTAAATATTCTGGAAATATTTTTTTAAATATTCTGGAAATATTTTTTTAAATATTCTGGAAATATTTTTTTAAATATTCTGGAAATATTTTTTTTAAATATTCTGGAAATATTTTTTTTAAATATTCTGGAAATATTTTTTTTAAATATTCTGGAAATATTTTTTTTAAATATTCTGGAAATATTTTTTTTAAATATTCTGGAAATATTTTTTTTAAATATTCTGGAAATATTTTTTTAAATATTCTGGAAATATTTTTTTAAATATTCTGGAAATATTTTTTTTAAATATTCTGGAAATATTTTTTTTAAATATTCTGGAAATATTTTTTTAAATATTCTGGAAATATTTTTTTTAAATATTCTGGAAATATTTTTTTAAATATTCTGGAAATATTTTTTTAAATATTCTGGAAATATTTTTTTAAATATTCTGGAAATATTCCGGAAATATTCTTTAAATTTTCGACAAAAATTTAGAAATTTTTGGTGAACACTCTTAGATCTGGCAAAGTTTATGATTAGAAATAGTGAAGTTAAATGTGTTGATATTTCTAGACCACTCATTTTAAATTACATTTTTAATTTCAAAAATATTTAATTAATCCAACCTTTAATCATAAAAAAAAATAAAATTCAAATCAGGGAATTTTTTTAGTAATCAAATTATAATAAATAAAACAATATAATTATTACCTTCCATTCCACCTTATTTAAAATTATTTTTTTCCCTAATTTTAACGAGGTAACTTGATTTGAAATCATTTTAACGGGGAGTCAGGTATCTATCCACAATTGTCCCGTTAATTTTCGACCCATCACTAATTAGCCTGATGGTCCACGTGTTTTTATATAGTTATTATAAAAACCCCAAAAACTGGATGTAATATATAATATTCTCGTTAACGAAGATAATGAAATAGCGGTAAATTTATAAAGAAAATATTTCTTAACCCCAATTTTCTTTTCAGTTCTTTACAGTTCCGACGATGAAGGTGGCAAATCATTGGATAGTCGAAAGTATTTAACCAGTAACGCCGAACACGGTGCTGATCAAGAGGACAGTAGTTCTCGTAAATCAAATCTCAATATATGGTTAACGCTTTTAATTGCCGCTGTAGCAGCCGCCATTTTTTCTTGAACTTTGAACTTTGTGGTGATTTACAACTGGAGATAATGAACTAGTAGTGTTTTAATCCTTTTTTTTTCTTCTTTTATTTAGTTTAGTTGTTAATTACCTCTCGTTTCTTATTTAATTAATAAGCCCGGTAAATTTATTTAAAACGTTTTTAGAATATCGCGCTTCCATAAGTTAGTAAATTATTAAGCCAGGAATGCATACAGTTAATTGGAATATTTGTGTAGCCATCCATATCTATCTAAAACTTTAATTTCTATGCGGCGGATTTTGTGGGTATACCGGGCTTGAGAACTTAGTATCCGTCACTTACGCCTCATAATTCTGTTCTTACGTCATTCTAACTGTCGTTTCATTGGTTGGAGCAACGCGAATTCTTAGTCGTGCGCAAGGTGCAGCGGGATTCATTATTTGTGACGTAAAATTCGTCATGCATTATGATTAGTCTAGCGCTTCCCAAAAAATAAAAAAAAATCCTCCGAGACACGTTGAGTGAAAACGGGTAGTACACAATATTTCCAGTTAGCTGTATGTATTCCTTATTAAGGTCTTAACAAACAATTTCAGCTCATTAACTCACTGTCAAAATTGTGAATTTGTGTTTTTCACATCATTAGTTGTAGGTATTTGTTGAAAATGTGTCGTGTTATTATAGATCGATGTGAAAGTATTTGTAAAGCCACTAAATCGATGTGAAATTGTACACGAATTTTAACCGTATTATTTTACGATTTTAATTTAATTTTAATATTAATATTAAGAAATATCTAGTCCAGATATTGTTTTATATTATTATTATGAAGTAATAATTAAAATTATGGGCATTATTATTATTATTATAAAAACGATATTGACTTAATTAGAGACCTTGAAAGTAACTAATTTAAAATTCGTAATGTAATTAATTTTAATTAACCATATCAAATCGTGAAATCAATCAACATTATAGCGTCAAATATAATAATAAAGGGCACCCTACACGCTCAATAATTTGCGCAAAAAACGTGGGGCCCGTTATTTAAGCTACAAAGTATAAATAGAACGTTATCCAGACATATTTGTGCAAAGCTCAAATATAATGCTACAATATGTTTTAGGAAATTTAAAATCATTTGCGGTAAATTTTGGACAATATTTTAGTAAAAAACTGAACATATATATTGAGTGAGTTTTTAGTGCTCAAAATGTTACTCAAAATACGAACAATATTTCGCATTCGAATATAACTAAAGTCTGTGTATTTAACGATTTATATGTTGTGTTCGGTCAATAAAATTGTACACGGTCCTTGGACTCGACATCAACTTTTTTTATTGTGATAAAATATATTCAATATAATTGAATAAATCGCGTGCAAAATGATCAATATATTTGTCCAATAAAAGTTTAAATTTTTGTTCTACATATTGAGCTTTCAATATCATGATAGATTTATTTGCACAATTAGTGAAAAGTCTTGGGAATAATTTATAAAATTATGAATTTTATAAATGTCCCCCACTTTATTTGTGCAAAACATTGAGCGTGTAAAGGCCGCTTAATATCGATGTATTAATGAACCGAAACGTGACATGTGGTATTATCTTTTTAAAAATCACCAAAAAGAAAAAATAGACCAAGTTAAAATACGTAAAATCTATAATTATTTTCAAGGTCTAAGCATGGATCCTATAAATTTCATAAGGGACTAGAAAACTGGTTTGTTGATTCAAACCCGCCTGCACCACGAGAGCAAGGGGGGAGGGAGAAATAAGGGGACTTGAATTCAAGGCCATACAACATCACGTTTTTAGGCTAGGCGCGTTGGCGGGAGGGGTGAAGAGAGGGGGTTGACAGTTGAGTTGTATTCACGTGAACTAATGTTTCTTTCTCGTCCTCTTTTAGAACTTCAAAGTCCATGAAGGTATGTATTTAGTCGACGAAATACTTTCAAAGTAAACTCGGCATAGAATATTTTTCCCAAAGATTGATATCGAAGTTAAATGTCATCTTTGGAGAAAGAAAAAAAAATGCCAACCAAAGATGTGTTTGAACAGAAGTAAATTAAACCAAAGTGATCTAAAAATATTTCCAATTTCATTGAATGATCGAGACCGAGGCATACCAAGTAAGTATTATTTAGTGATGGGTTTAAATTGATATGATATCGGAATCGGTGACCGATATGGAACTTTAATCGATTAATTTTTGTCGTGATTACGTTTGCCAATTAATCAGTTACAGCTTAATTCCTGATTAATCGATTAATAATCGCTGTATATCGGTAAAAATTGTTGTTGGAAATTAGAGATAATACCGGTTGTTTTTTATCTATATCCAGATTCTATTTTCTATACTTGTGTTTTTTATGCATCGCGGTCATTCTTGTAATCTTTATTTTTTATCGCGATGCCTTAACTATATAACCGGATAACATTCCGATAACGTTTGTCAGTTCAGTTTATCAGTTCCCTGTTATCAGTTCTCAGATAGCTGTGTATTGTTCCCGGAAATTAATACTAATGTTTTACTTAAATTAATAAAGAGTTTATAACCAGTTAAACCCAGAGTCGTTCTTGCGTCAAACAACAACAGGTTATGGGCCCAGCACGCTTCCACTGCGCAGAGGTTTAGAAGTTATAAGAAGTTCAACGCCGGGAAGATTATCCTTGAAGGTGCGGAGTCAGACGGAGAATGGCCGGAAATCACCTGGGACGAATCGAGACGTTAACTAAGGATAATTATGATACCTGGAAAATGCAAGTGGAAGCCCTGCTTCAAAAGAACGATCTCTGGGAGTACGTAGATGGAACTTCAACGAGGCCAACTCCGGTGCGGGGAACGGAAGGCAACGCCCAGGCGGTCGCTACCTGGGACAGTAATGATCGGAAGGCAAGAGCGGACCTAATCTTGTCGATCAGTCCGTCGGAGTTGAAGCAAGTAAAGAATTGCACCACCTCACGGGAACTATGGAAGAAGCTCGAATCCATCTACCAGTCCAGTGGACCTGCCCGGAAGGCCACGCTGCTGAAGAAACTGACCCTCAAGAAAATGAAGGAGGGAGAAGATGTCCGGGACCACGTCCGAGAATTCTTCGACGCAGTAGACAAGTTGGCTGACATGGGAGTAGCTGTAAACGACGACCTACTGGCCATTATGTTGTTATACAGTCTACCAGAATCGTACGAGAACTTCCGGTGCGCAATAGAGTCCAGGGATGCGTTACCTGATCCGGAAGCCTTGAAAATAAAGATCCTGGAGGAATCGGACGCCAAGCAGTCTAAAGAAGACGAACCCGTGCAGAATGCGATGATGGGCAGTAGGGGTAGAGGAAGAGGCTTACGTGGACGAGGAAGCACGACCTTCAAGTACAAGTGTCATGGATGCAGGAAACCCGGCCACAAGGTAGCCGATTGCCCCGACAGAAACAATGGTTCAGGCGTAAGAACCAGAAAGAAAGAAAACGCCCATCATGTACTGGCAGAAAATTTGGCCGAGGAAGAATTCGCATTGCACCTGAAGGCTTATCACGATTCCTGGTGCCTGGACAGCGGAGCCACCTCGCATATGACTTCCAGCAAAGACTGCTTCAACGTTTACGAAGAGACCACGAAATCTCTAAACCTGGCCACTGCAGAGTCAACGAAGATACGAGGTGTTGGCGAAGTAAAAGTACCCGCAACGAATGGCAGCGACAATCGAGTTCTTCGCCTGGAACGAGCCCTTCATGTCCCGGATTTAAGAACAAATCTCCTATCCATTGCCAAGATGACAGACAAAGGACATGAGGTCACATTCAAGAAGTCGCAAGCCTGGATTAAAACGGCAACCGGGGAAGTCATTGCAGTTGCTGACAGAGTTGGAGACCTTTATTTCCTGAGAAAGGCTGAAGAAACTGTCCATGCAGTGCAAGCGGAAATAAAGCCTAGAAGCAACCTGGAGAAGTGGCATTTCCAACTCGGTCACTTGAACGAGAGAAGTTTAAAGGAAATGGCCCGGAATAATTTGGCCACGGGACTCAACATTGAAAAAGATGGGAGTCTGGGAATCTGCCAAATCTGTATCAAAGGAAAGCAATCGAAGGAGCCGTTCCCGAAAACCGAAGACAGCCGAACCTCGCATGTCCTGGAAATAGTACACTCTGACGTATGCGGGCCGATGAGAGTAACGTCGATGAGCGGAGCCAAGTACATCGTCGTTTTCACTGATGATTATTCCCGGTGGAGTGAAGTCAGCTTTTTAAAACACAAGAGCGAAGTGTTGAAAGCCTTCAAAGAATTCAAGCATCGAGCTGAAGTGGAAACCGGGAGAAAAATCAAGACGTTGCAATCCGACAACGGAACCGAATACTGCAACAATGAATTCGACAGATTCCTGAAAGACTCTGGGATAAAGAGAAGACTCACCGTACCATACACCCCGGAACAGAATGGCATTGCTGAAAGAAAGAACAGAACACTCCTGGATATATGTCCCGATGTATGATGATACAAGCGCAACTTCCACCATCATTCTGGGCAGAAGCGATGGCCACGGCTAATTACATTCGAAACCGTTGTCCTTCCCGGAGCATAAATGGAGAAGTACCATTTACCAGATAGACCGGAAAGAAGCCATCCCTGCAACATTTGAAGATTTTCGGCAACAAAGCTTTGCTGTTGGACGAAGATAAAAGGAAGGGGAAGTTTGCGGCCAGGAGCAAAGAATGCGTTTTCATCGGATATTCTCAAGTTTCGAAGGCCTATCGACTCTGGGTTCCGTCCGAGAAGCAAATTTACCGAAGTCGAAATGTCAAGTTCCTGGGAGAATTTAATGCACAAGGCGGATATGATGATTTCGTCACTCCAGAAGTCAACCTAAAATACGGAAGCAAAGCTAAAGGCGAAATCGAAGTCCCGGCCACTACACACGCTGCAAAACCGTCAGGCAGAGAAGAATTCAAAGAAGTCAAAAAGGAGTTCAAAGATGAAACCCCGGTAGAATCTAATGCCCAGGAAAACGACGACGTCTCTGAAGAACCCTCAGAAACCCTCGTTCTGAAGAAAGGTCCTGGAAGACCGAAGAAAATAAGAACTGGAGTACCCGGAAGACCGAAGAAATCATTCAACATGATTCCGAGCGTCTCAGAAGAGTCTACTGAAGAGGCTACTGACGAGCTAGAAACCCTGTCCGATGAGTCAGCAAACCTAGCCATCTTATCAGAACCTTTGTCCATGAAGCAAGCCCTGGCTTCTCCGTACGCGAACGATTGGAGGAAAGCAGTAACGGAAGAGTTCGTTTCGCTTATCAAGTGCGAAACCTGGGACATCGTTGAATGTCCGGAAAACCAAAAGGTCCTTGGAAATCGTCTCGTCTTCCGAACGAAGTACTTACCCAGCGGAGAAGTAGAGAAAAGGAAAGCCAGGCTCGTAGCGAAAGGTTTTGCCCAGAGACCAGGGATCGACTACCAAGAGACGTTCGCACCCGTCATTAGATCCAGCTCAATAAGACTGCTTATGGCCCTTGCTGTGGAAATCGGTTTGGAAGTCCACCAAATGGATGTCGTTACGGCCTATCTTAATGGCGAACTCGAGGAGGAAATATATATGGTCGTCCCGGAAGGATTAACAGAATCTCTCGAAGAAATCGTCAAGTCAACCCGGTTCGACAAATCGATCATTGCCAGAGCAAAGAAATGGACCCGGGACCTGGAAGAAGAGGGACATAAAGTCTGTCGCATCAAGAAATCCCTCTACGGCCTAAAACAATCGGGCCGTCAATGGTACAAGAAGTTACATCAAAGACTTTCGGAAATTGGAATGACACCATTGAAGAGCGACCCCTGCTTATACGTTTTAAGAGTCGCGGAAGATATTATGATCATTGGAGTCTATGTCGACGATCTGATCCTCGCAAGCAACAACCCGGATTGGATGACTGAAGTAAAGCTTGAACTTGGGAGAAAATTCGATATGAAGGACCTGGGGCCAATCCATCACTGTCTCGGAATGGAATTTCACCAAGATCTAAAACAAAATACCATCCGGATTTCCCAAGCGAAATATGCAGAAACGGTCCTGGAACGTTTCAACATGCAAGATTCCAAAACAATAGCGACTCCAATGGATGCCAACAACAAGTTGCAAAGTCCAGAACACCCAGTAGCAGAAGAGATCAGTCGTATCCCGTATCAATCTCTGGTCGGCTCTCTCATGTACCTGGTAGTGTCAACACGACCGGATATGGCGTATTCAGTCAGCGCATTGAGCCAGTTCAACACACGTTATGACGAAACTCATTGGATTGCCGGGAAAAGAGTTCTGAGATACCTGAAGGGAACTCTTCATCATGGGTTGCTTTATCGGAAGACCGGATTGCCAATCCAAGGTTTCGTTGATGCAGACTATGGAGGCTGTCCGAAAGATAGGAAGTCATATACTGGATATGTCTTCAAACTAGCCGGCGCTGCAGTATCCTGGGAAGCCCGGAAACAGCGAACCGTTGCCTTGTCTAGTACAGAAGCAGAATATATGGCAATGTCCGAAGCAGCCAAAGAAGCCATATATCTCAGGGGACTTCTCAATGAACTTGGAGTATCAGTTCCGGCGATCGAGCTGTACAACGACAACCAGGGTGCCCAGAAACTCGTTCAGAATCCTGTTTTCCATGCCAGAACGAAGCACATTGATATCCGGCACCACTTCATTCGAGACACCTACGACCAGGGACATATAGCCTTGCGGTATCTACCAACAGAGGAAATGCCAGCTGACATCTGTACGAAGAGCCTGTTCCGTCCGAAGCACCTCTTCTGCGTCAAAGCCCTTGGACTGGAAATAATTAAATGACCACCCCCTGGATAGAAGATTGAAACCACCGATATTAAGAGGGACTGTTGGAAATTAGAGATAATACCGGTTGTTTTTTATCTATATCCAGATTCTATTTTCTATACTTGTGTTTTTTATGCATCGCGGTCATTCTTGTAATCTTTATTTTTTATCGCGATGCCTTAACTATATAACCGGATAACATTCCGATAACGTTTGTCAGTTCAGTTTATCAGTTCCCTGTTATCAGTTCTCAGATAGCTGTGTATTGTTCCCGGAAATTAATACTAATGTTTTACTTAAATTAATAAAGAGTTTATAACCAGTTAAACCCAGAGTCGTTCTTGCGTCAAACAACAACAATTGTTTTATTATCGGTTAAAAAATTTTCTATTATCGGTTAAAAATGGTTTTATTATCGGTTAAAAAATTTTCTATTATCGGTTAAAAATGGTTTTATTATCGGTTAAAAATGGTTTTATTATCGGTTAAAAATGGTTTTATTATCGGTTAAAAATGGTTTTATTACCGGTAAAAAATGGTTTTATTATCGGTAAAAAATGGTTTTATTATCGGTAAAAAATGGTTTTATTATCGGTAAAAAATGGTTTTATTATCGGATAAAAAATGGTTTTATTATCGGTAAAAAATGGTTTTATTATCCGTAAAAAATCTGTCGATATCGGTTTCAGTCGATTAAAATAACCAATCACCTCGGCGAGTTTAAATAATCGGTTTAAAATCGGTATCGATTTTAGTAAAACTTCATTATCGGTATCGACATCGCCAGCATTATTATTCTTTTTTAATAACATTGGTTTGATCTGCTTGAAATATAGCAATGACTTCCACATGTCTCAGAGTGTGACGAACAGCCTCTTCCTCTACTAAAACTTTTCCCTTAAAAAAAGAAACAGAAAAAAAAAACACAAACGCCTTAACTCTCATTCGAATCTTTCCCTGTTAATCCTTTAGGGGAAGTTAAGGGTGGTGTAGGGAAATTAAAGAAACTAAATAGATGAAGAAAAATTGAGCTTTGGCCCGTTACTTTTAAACTTACGATGTGATCTTACTTGATGTTGTCACACTCGAGGTTTAGTGACATTTTGCGACACCAACAAGAAAAAGGTCATTGCCTTTCATTAGAGAGTTTAAGCATCCCCTAAACGCGTACGTGTAGCTACCTTCCACAGTGCATTAGACCAATGCATTGTCAAAGGTGGCTACACGTACGCGTATAGGGGATGCTTAAACTCTCTAATAAGAGAGACTCAGAGAGAGGGACGATTAGGGATCTTTTCAAATGAATTTTTTTGGCGCAATTAAAATTATTGTTCTTAATCGTGTAGTCTTTGTTGTTTTGTGTATGTGTTTTTTTAACCTAGTCTTTCTAAATAATTTTCTAAATTAAATTAAACTAAACGAAACGAAATATTTCAGCTTATATTATACTAGCCGTTACCCGCGGCGTCGCTCGCGTGTAATAAGAACTTCCATCTAAAATGATATGAAGAATGTGTAGATTTTACTGCTGACTAATATTTTTGTAGCACCATAGGAGCGAAGGCACTCGGCACAGTCCGTCAGCCCGTCGGGATATTTTTTATTACTTTTTTCGCGGACATTATTCCATAAAGAAGGGTTTTTAAGTTTTTGGCCGCCATTTAAAAAGATGGCAACAAATCGTACCGAAAATACCATTCAGCCCGTCTATAGGTTAAAGGAAACCATTGTACTAAATATATGTGAAATCGGTTGAAACGCGCGGACTTTATTGCATAGAGAATATTTTCTTACATTTCTGGGCGCCATTTTAAAAGATGGCGAAAAATCGAACCCGAAAGACCATTCAGCCCGTCTTAAGGTTAAAGCAAACCAGTGTACTAAATATTTGTGAAATCGGTTGAAACGCGCGTACTTAATTGCATAGAGAATATTTTTTACATTTCTGGGCGCCATTTTTTAAGATGGAGGCGGATTGGAAAAATCTTTCTTAGTACGCGCCTACTACTTATGAATAACGTTCCTGCAAATTTTCAGCCTTCTAGGGCAAGCGGTTTGGGCTGGGCGTTGATTATCAGTCAGTCTGTCAGTCAGTCAGTCAGTCAGGACTTTGATTTATATAGATATAGATTTAAAATTATAAATTTAAATTTACTTTTAAAATAGTTAACCAAGAAGTTGTGGCAAAATAGCGCCAACTTTAATTAAAGTTAAGTTTTAATTTTTGTTACGAATTATCACAGGCAGACTATGGCGTCAAAATAATTAATAAATTAATTTATTTTTATATATATCTCGTGTGCCATACATAAACCAATCCATCATAATTTAATATATGTAAGTTTTCTAAACAAAAATATGATCCTTGGGTGCAATGCAATTAGAATATTAAAAAACAAATAATAATAATTAGTCAAAGAAATATTTCCATATTGATATCTATCGCTAATTATGTAAACCAACAAAGAAAACTGCTAATTTAGAAAAAATATATGACTAACTTATTTCACCTAACAATAACAGCTCTGTACGGAAGTTGAAGCTCCAACACCTTTAGGGTATGCTATCAGATACAGGGTGATTCTAAAAGTCCTGTCAGAAATTAAGGGACACTGTTTTCAAGCTATGACTGAAGTGTTTTATGGATGGCCCCTTAATTAAATTATAAATCATCGTCTTAATCAGTTTCGTAATTAAATTTAAGGGGTCGTCATTAAAAAAAATGCTACCCTATAGGAGTTACATTTTGGACTGAAACTCGCCAGAATGTACCCCTTTCGGAAACACCCTGTAGGTCTATTTGTCAGTTCAGTTTAAGTTCGTAAAACTAATCATGTATACACCTTTATCGTTGGAATTCCCCGTAAAACGTTTCCACCCATTTTCTAAGAACAATTTTCACCCAAAATTTCCTAAAATTTCTCATCTAAAAATAGATTTTGAAAACCCAGGCTCTTCTTTCTTACCGATATATATATATATAATGGCCATTCTCTGTCACGGTTTCTCTACTAAAAGAATCATGCTTTCTAATCAGTTTGTTATTAAAAGTGAGCGAAACCATTTCACCCTAGTAAACCCCCCCCCCTAAAGCCAAAGTCTAAACCTCAAATCGCTCGCTGGCTACACGCGTTATCCAATCTCAAAACCCAAACACCCTAAGAAGAGAGCGAGCGAGCGACCCCTCCCTTGGTTTCTTCCTGTACAATCTTCATTGCGTGTTTTTGATAGGTGTGGTTATGTAAGCATACCTAGCTGATAGCTGTGTGTTTGTTTGTTGGTTGGTGGCTCAGGGTACACCAAAAATTAGTGTGGATAGAAACCGATTAAGGCAAGGTCCACTACCACCTTGGAACCCTTAATCAGGAAGAATTGTGAAAGAGAAAGTACATTAGCACTATGGTATGAGTTTATAAATAGTTTTCACACATGGAGGATTCATACCATTTACACGAAGAGGCCGGGCTACCTGGAGGAAAGAAATCCGTCTGCTTTTTGTCCTCCAGGTAGCCCGGTCTCCTGCAGTGTAAATGGTATGAATTCTCCATGTGTGAAAACCATCTATATATAGTTGTAATAGGTTTTTAGCTACGGGTGTGAAAGGCATACTGTCTTTGTGGTTTGTATGTGAACATTGGATAGACGAAAAGACATTTTTAGATAGTTGCGTTAAGAACTTAATGTACCATAACCGTTGGGCTATCTCGAATATTACCTTATCTACATTAGAAAACGTGAATACTGTACTACATTAGCACATACTGAAGTAACACGCCTTCCCCATGCCCCTAATCACACGTAGTTAATACGGAAATTTCATTTGCGTGACTTGTTACATGTAAATCTTCTTCGGGATGCAACCACGCATTTTCTCCGATAGGGTTTAATGGATCCCATTACCAGATGGTCTCCTTATCGCGTGTCCCTTCTTTTTTATTATTAAACTCTCCATTTTTTTAATGTTTCAAAAGCCTTAATAGTCCTTTTCGATAAATTTCCCAAGACTAAAATTGGTACCAAAAATGATGTACACCGTCGCCGTTTATGTATTTATATCTATGTGTATGTGTTTTTTAAGAAAGTTTTTTGAAAATGGGGCAACCTTGCATTTTTAATGTTTTAGTTTACCATATGCTAAAGTCACTAGAGATAGTATCAGATACTCGTAATGGAGTTATTGCAATTTGTTCTATATTTATTGAATTTTAGCTATGAGATGGACTTTTTTTTATATATCCCGGATTTAATACTTAGGATATAAGCGATGATTAAAAAGGTTTCAAGGCGCGGCTTTTACTGGTTTTAGGATGTTAAACATTCTATGATGAATTTAAAACAATTATTGAAACTAGAATCGTGGATTTGGTTTAGAGATATGGTATGTATGTACATTGTACGATTTTTGAATTTCATATCTTGCCCGATTTTTTTCTTTTTCTTTTGAAGGTTAAAAGATTATTTTAGAGAACACTACGTCAATTCCATAAATTACTTGCAGGGAAACCAACAAACACGCTTGTATCTTACGATAATTCCATCGACCCAAGTGGCAACACCAAACGGAGGGAAGCTATCCAACTCGTACTGCCTCTAACGGTGCTTCTTGGCGCCACAGAAATACCCTAGAAGGTGACCTTTCGCGCCCCCGTGGTGTTTGCGCTTCTCTGTCTGTAATTTATGGAACAGTCTATCGGGAAAATGCCTTAGATTCCCCATAGAAAATTCGTCCGAGTTTGAGCTCCGTGAGTAAATCCAGATTTTGAAAGTAATCCAATAAAAAAAGGTATGTATTTCGCAAAAATAGGTAAGTTATTTCTTAGGCGCGTTTTATTACGTAATCTAATCTAACCCTACTGTCCATTCGAGCTTATATTTATGTACTGACAAACTTAAGGAGCGCATTATTAAGAAATTTTAATATGGAATGTCCTTGGGCAGACCTCCCTAATTAAAAGAAAAGTTGTTTACGCTTGGCGCCGGTCTCCCACTAACTTGGTGCATGCAGTAAAAGCTAGCTTGGGATATACGCCTGAATAATTTTATTGTTAATATGGCGCTTGACAATGCCTTTAAACACTCCTTTAGATGCTAACTGGAGGAGAGAGGTGAGATGGAGCAACAGAGAGGAAAAAAGCCGAGAAGTTTGTTTACGGCCAGTTAGGATCACGTGACGTCTGGCTCCTCGGCTCTGCGCCGAGGGAGGTAGGTATACGTGAGAGAAATGGGGCTGTGCCGTTACCTTCCCCCTTCCCTTTGAATCTCCTTAAGAGGCTAGTTATTTAGGTATGGAATTCACTACTCCATCTCATCTCTTTTCTCCAAGGTTACTATACAATTCCGTAGTAGTAGTATAGCATTAAATTCTTTTACTATTTATTATTCTGACATTTAAATGTTGAATTACGCCTCTATTATCGTGTCATTTTCATTTTTTATTCGACGTCAATTTTGATTTGGGTCTATAGACAGCCACGGTACGGCGCCCTTGAATAATAACATTCCTTTTAGTTACGTTAGCACCCCCTAAACGGTTCCTTTTGAATTTCTAATAACTTCAAAAAAAATATCTAGTCCATAACATGTCAAAAGTACATTTCAAACACTCAATATCGTAGATTCATACACCCTGTAAATTTAGTTCGTAATTTAATGTTTATTGAACGTCTGGACAGTTCAAATCAAACTTCTGTAGAACTATAACACCATAAGTTCATAAGATATGTTCCTTCCATAAGTTTGTCACTGGTAACTTAGGAACTGGAGCTTGTCATGAAATGAATGAAGTAGGTATAGTCAGGGTGAGAAATAAGGAAAATCTTTAAACTGGTCATTTGACCAGTAGAGCCCAAGGGTTTTAATTAAAAAACTGGTCAATGACCACTTAATATTTCTACATACTGTCAGAGCTGCACTGAAATGGTTCTAGGTTCTATATACTGTTTATTTGTTTTATATGAATTGATTTCTATATCTCACTCAAAAGTTAGTTTATATATGTTAATAAAAATAATTAAACTTGGAACCTTTAATGGAAACATGTTCCATTTTAATACGAATAGAATTTTCAAGGTTTGAAGTGTTTAAATTTGTTGTATTACAAACACTAAAGCCTCTTACAATGAAAGACTAACGACTCATAAAAACAACGCACATCGCAGCTAGTCTATAGGCACTGGTGCTACTGCTAACCGGTCCGGATAACGGCGTTCCGTCACTTTCCCCTTCCGTTCTTCATTGAATCATTGCTTACAAGCAATATGTCACCATGGAGTAGTATAACAGGAGACTAATTGTTGTGTTATGCTTCTACAAGTAAACTTTTATTGTATATACATCAAAACTACTCCATGGTACAGTGCGCCGGGAATTTATTTTTTACTAAAGAAGGGCAATTTAAAAAGTGGTCACGGTGACCACTAGACCCCCAGGCATTTAATAAATAAACTGGTCAAGGCAATTTTTAAACTGGTCATTTGCCCAGTGCCACCGCCTTATTTCTCACCCTGGGTATAGTCATAGATTCGAGGCAAAGCGACGTATGCCTGGTTTTGGCGCTGCTGTCAAAGGCTTAGTAATGCAGACTAAATAGGACTATAGATGGAAGTCCTGCAAAATTAACCACCGAGTGTAGTACTTCAATTCTCGCTTGTCGTTCTACTAGAACTAGCTCGAGCTGTAAGTCTCTATGTAGCATTACGAAGTATATGTAGTGTCATACTTATGGTAGGAACATATCCCTTATAAACTTATGCTATTGCTAAATATGAATGTCATAACTCGTGTTATGAGAACTCTATAAAGTCCTTTCAAAGCAAATGTTATAGAAATCTGTCTGGGATATTGGGGACATATTCTAACAGACCCGAAATAAATCAAAACGAAGCTATTGAAATAATGTATATAGGAATAGATTCTGTAAAACGTTTTATTCAGTGACAAAATCCTGGCAAATTACGTATTAGATCAGGAATACATACAGCTACTAGGAATCATTATTCTACATCCATTTTTCTCAACGTATGTAGGTGGATTTTGAAAGCTTCGGTTTAATCTAAATCGAACCAGACTAAATAGTATAAAATTTCACTTTCATGTTAAGTTGACTTTGAAGCCCCTGGGAAAACCCTTTGACGTTAGTCTCATCTTGAGATCACTAAGGAGATGCAGTCGATTAGTTTCCCATTGATAAGATGACATTGATATCCTTGGCTACTAAAACAAACCGGAAGAAGCGTGAAGCGGAAGACCAAAGAAGAAAATATGTACTTAACGCCGATTAAGTGTAGAGGGAATTTGAGTTCTCTTTTGTTGTTTTGAAAGGAGCGGTTATGTTAACGTGTACAAAGATGGAATGAATATTTATGGCGCCCAATTACTGGCGTAGGCGGAAAACCCCGGGTCCTGCCGGGTCATCCCGAGATGGCGAGTGACAGTTTGGCTTGTCCCTCCCTTCCTGAAACTTTTTTGATTCTCCCTTCACTATGAAACGAGGTTTTTCTTTTTTTATTAAGAACAGTGCACCCCTGTCTCGTGACATTGTCTGTCTGTGTGTCACGCATAAATATTATGGATCCATTCCCCAGATTTTTACTTTTCTTTTTGGGGTAGAAAATGTAAAAGTGGTCTCCAAAAATTTGCGAATGATAAATCGCACGATATAACGACGGTTTTATCCTGCAAAGAAAATCTTACCTCGATGATTTATGTACATTCTAGACTGTAATTTGTGATTTTTATGTTGTAATAGTGTGTGCCCAAATACTCAATGGAGTTATAAAGCATTCATAGGGGATTAATTTAAACTTGGGCTACAAAAACAGCGGTTTCGGAAAGGCGAGTTTAGGACGTAATATATCAAGGCGGGAATGCATACAGTTAATTGGAATAATTGTGTCCCCATGTTAATTTCTATGCATGTTTCATAACTCTGACGTCTTTCTAACTGTCGTTTCATTGGTTTGGTAGCAACACGAGTTCCTACACGCGCAAGGTTCAACGCGAGGTAAAATCTAGCTCTTCACACAAAATCCGCATTGATGCTTTGAGTGAAAATGGATGTAGCACAATGATTCCAATTAACTGTATGCATATGTTTCTCTAATCTCACCAGTCCTCTGTGTAAATATAAAGTCTATGCTATTTTATAGTGTATGTTTTCCATTAAATGAGTTTCCCTTTTTATGGTTATAAGCATGGTATGGCACCTTGGACACCATTTCTTAAAAACAAAGCTAATATCCATTAGGGACTAGTATTTTTTTTTGTATGAAAGGTTTTTGGGAACGAAGGTGCTAGCTGAACAAACGGTTTAAATTTCGCCAAGTAGTTCTAGATGACAGGCTGGCTCCCCCATACATGACCACCCTCCTGCAGGTTCCTTTCAACAACGTGTAATTTATATCTTCTTCGAGTTTCTCTTCAAAACTTTAGGTATTTCAACGAAGAAGGAAACTAGCTTTATAAAGAAAAGGAGTGGAATTTTTAGTGTCGCTTTTTTGTTTTTATTTTTTTCTTCCGACTGGTTTCGTATTACTTCCCCTTTTAGTTGTCTGGCAATTAGTACTACCAATTTTCGTTTTTTATTATCAGATGTAAATAGGAATAAACGAAAGTAAGGTATATACTCACTGGGATGGAGGAAACTTTCCGTAGATAGTTTTGCACTTCTTAAGGGGCTTGAGAATATTTTTCCTTCCCCCCGTTTCTTAACTTTAACTGCGCATGCGCTTCGGAGTTGTCAGTAATTTGTTATTAGAGCATCTCCTGGAACTGAATGAGAATTACAAAATCGAATACAGAATTCTACAAGCCTTTCAGTCTGTTGTATCTATAAATTAGGGTTGAATTGCACGAGTCACAAATGACTGGCAACACTTGCCCTCACACTATCTATAGTTCCCGCCAATTATGTTGATGTTTACGACAAGAAGGTCCCACTTTCTCTCTATAGCTTCTTGTCTCGACCAATCAGCGTTCTACAATAGATTTTTGGGGGTGCAAACCTGTGTGGTAAAGTAAATCGGTTTCACCCACGTACTCGGGCTTGTATTCATACGCCAGTTTCCCCACGACTTTCCTCACTTTTCGCTACTTCTATCTATTCTTGATTACAGTTTTTGCAGCGTGAAATTTCGCTCTAGACAATTCGAAGAAAAGCTAACGTAATTAGCCAACTAAATTTCAAAATATTAGGCCAAGATCTATTCCAGAAATGAAGCCAACAAATCTGGGAAAAAAATATATTTTTAATTTAAAATACTTAGTGATTTCTAAGAATGGAATTTTTCAAAACAGTACCGAAGCTAATTTATGTTTGAGGGAATAAAAGTACTTTTAAAGGATTCTTATCTTTTCTAGCTGCTTTTAATGGCAAAAACAAGGAGATATTTTGAACTACAGAGAGTTCGAAAGCAGAAGGCTTAAAAGAATACAAAAAATTACTCGAACATTTTCTAGGGATTTGATTTTTGGGCGAGATAGTCTAGCCGGATTTTAATACTTTTCTTTGTTCTTTTTCTTATTTTCATATCGTTTTATTTAAACACTAGAGAAAGTGAAGTTGTAGATAGGTAGTTTAGAATCTAGAAGAAGGTAAGCAAACTCAGTTTAACATCGGGAAGAATTAGGCCTATATTATTGCGGAATTAAAAGGGTTAATCGAGGTAATAGACTATTACATTAATTCTAGAAGAGAAGTAAACGCCACAGGGATGGGGACGGTCACTTTCTTGGGTGATTTCCTCACGCTAACCAAGAACCACCGCAAGAGGGGCCCGCAGCTCGAGTTGTTTATCCTCCCTCCGTGTTTAGTGAACTCCGTCTGGTGTTGCGCCTTAGTTCGGGCGAGGGAAATTGAGTGTTGACTTCTCTCTTCACGTATTTAATGAAGTAGACTATGGAATTCAAGAATGTGAAACTAATTACGATGCATGCAATGGCAAGTGTCCAATTCCTTTGAAATCGAAAAATCGACCTTCAGGGTCAATATAATTATAAGTGGACGCGTAATTAACAAGTTTGCATGAAAAGTAAAGAGGAAGTTTGCGTTTCGGATTTATAACTTTTTCTTCGTTTTTTTTAACACCCTTTACTAAATGTTTACTTTTCGCATCTTGCTTTAAATGGGTTTTAAAATTCGGCGAGACGTTTGCGAAACTTTTACCCACTAATGGATGTATATAACTTAAGGCCTCTTCAGACGGTACAACTTTAGATATGGGTCAAAAATTTGAGTCAGCAAAAATTGGTCAGTGATCAATTTATAATTTGGCTGGTGATTCAACTTTTACACCAACTTTTGATCACACCTCCTAACTCAAGTTGACTCATCTAAATGAGTATCAAAAAGCTTGTATCGTCTGAATGGGCCTTTAGTACTTCGGCTTTCATAGGATTATCTAGTTTTATTTCTAACTGAAGAGAGAGTTTGCAGCAGTTAATAGAACCCTGTTCAAATATTTTATTTCCCCCAAATGCTTTTATCGAGGTATAATACACATCGTCAATGGATTCTTCCTCTTCAAAGGAATAGTCAAGTTTGTGTTTTAGTAATGTTAGTTGGTATGATTGATTAATGGTTTTTCATTTTATATTAAAAAATATATTTCATATGCAGGACATATCAGATAGTTTTGGGTTTAACTGTAAAGGGATTATTACAAAAACATTTATGAGGGCATGGCTTTACCATTCCTTTAATAATGCAAGAAATTCAGGGATATTTTATCGAAGCCATTATCAAAGTACACTTTATTAAAATAAAAGGTACGAATTCGAAATGAAAATACTTTTATGGTAATTTCGAAAATATTTAATAATAATCCGGAAAACGCAGAAAAACAAATGATTTTGAGGTAAAATATTATTGCAGATTGTTTATTAGGCTATTCGAAATAGAGAAAACGAGATGGTGAAGTTTGGACATTTAAAGTAAGAAGTAACGTTTTGAACATTTTGTACATTGAAAACGACGTTTTTGAATATTTTGAGCAATGAAAGCAACGTTTTTGAACATTTAAGTCATTAAATCGACGTTATTGATCATTTAAAAGGCATTTAAAAAAAATCGACGTTATTGATCATTTAGGCATTTAAATCGACGTTATTGATCATTTTTTTAAGCCATTTAAATCGACGTTATTGATCATT